>OX345636.1:5532749-5944108 GCA_947044365.1 Petrosia ficiformis
TTATATACAGGTGATAGGCATGGATGATCAGATCATCTACTACATAGATCATCTACACAATGAATCTCCCACTACTGTGAACTGGATATGGTATATAACCACTAATTTATATACAATAATTTTATTATGAATTTGTATCTCTGCATTTTGTATAGGTATTACTTATGTCAGGAAAGCATACAAAGAAGATATGCAACACTTAGAAGATGTAATTGGAGATACGCAAATTCTAAGGTGCAAATACAATGACAAATACATTGAAATTTCATTTGTTACATAAGTATCTTTACATAATTTTAATTATAGGACATTAAACTTATGCACCAAATGAATAGCTATGACTGTGGAATTTATTTGCTAATGGTAAGAATAAATATGTCCATTAATATCAGTGCAATATTTATTAACAATAATAATCGTTATTTAAAGGCTGCCAGGTGTTTTGCAATAGGTAACTACTGCATTGCAATTACTGCTTGTAACATCAGTGTATATTGTGATCATTGAATGGGTGTTCCTTAAATTTGAATTCGCCATTGAACTAACATAGTAACAACTAAATCCAAGTGACTTTTAGATCCCTAACATACATGTGAATATGAAAATCACTTTAATAATAGTATCAGTTACTCACAAGTATAGCGATTTAAGATAGACCATCAGCGTATATTGTGATCATTGAATGGGTGTTCCTTAAATTTGAATTCGCCATTGAACTAACATAGTAACAACTAAATCCAAGTGACTTTTAGATATATACCTAGCATACATATGAATCGGAAAATCACTTTAATAATAGTATCAGTTACTCACAAGTATAGCGATTTAAGATAGACCATCAGCGTATATTGTGATCATTGAATGGGCGTTCCTTAAATTTGAATTCGCCATTGAACTAACATAGTAACAACTAAATCCAAGTGACTTTTAGATCCCTAACATACATGTGAATATGAAAATCACTTTAATAATAGTATCAGTTACTCACAAGTATAGCGATTTAAGATAGACCATCAGCGTATATTGTGATCATTGAATGGGCGTTCCTTAAATTTGAATTCGCCATTGAACTAACATAGTAACAACTAAATCCAAGTGACTTTTAGATCCCTAACATACATATGAATATGAAAATCACTTTAATAATAGTATCAGTTACTCACAAGTATAGCGATTTAAGATAGACCATCAGCGTATATTGTGATCATTGAATGGGCGTTCCTTAAATTTGAATTCGCCATTGAACTAACATAGTAACAACTAAATCCAAGTGACTTTTAGATCCCTAACATACATGTGAATATGAAAATCACTTTAATAATAGTATCAGTTACTCACAAGTATAGCGATTTAAGATAGACCATCAGCGTATATTGTGATCATTGAATGGGCGTTCCTTAAATTTGAATTCGCCATTGAACTAACATAGTAACAACTAAATCCAAGTGACTTTTAGATCCCTAACATACATGTGAATATGAAAATCACTTTAATAATAGTATCAGTTACTCACAAGTATAGCGATTTAAGATAGACCATCAGTGTATATCGTGATCATTGAATGGGTGTTCCTTAAATTTGAATTCGACATTGAACTAACATAGTAACAACTAAATCCAAGTGACTTTTAGATGTATACCTAGCATACATATGAATAGGAAAATCACTTTAATAATAGTATCAGTCACTTACAAATATTTTAAAGTTAGACTATTAGCGTGTATTGTGATCAGTACAATTTACATATAATTATTTACTTACAGGCTAGCTAATGTTGATGGTGACATCTCTGCATTAGTAATTCTATAAAAATATAATTCATTAAATTACTTATATCTGTATGTTGTATAAACACATATTTATGTAATATACTTTTATTATAATAATATTATGACAATGTCTTTATCTGCTCTCACACTGGTCAGCAATACAGTAGTTATCCAGTGTGCCTGTTATTCCGATGTTCACCCACAGCATATTATTTTTACACAATTGTTCGTTTTTGATCTGTTCATTCTGTCATATATACAATGCATAAAATTACAAACAAGTTATCTTTATTACATTCTTTGTCCATTCTGGTTTTTAATAAAGAACAATTTATTACTTGGAAACTCCTTGACGTCTTAAATAGTTTCTTTGACACCAGTGGAATTGTTTAATGTTGTGTAGCAGGTTGCTTGTAATTTTGTATTAACAGGAATATCTACTCAATATATATATATATAATAATTGTGTATATAATCATACAATTTATAAGTATGTTAGAGCACAGCCAACTACTGGGATGATGTGAAGCCAAAGCATTGGAGCCAGTTAGAATACAGAATTAGATATACCTTGTTAGATGCAGAATTAGATATACCTTGTTAGATGCAGCAATAATTTATAAAACCTACCTTTATAAATATGAGTAGCGGGTATTGTTATAAATTTTGAATGAGAGGCTGCAGGTTGCCAGATATTTAGCAGGGAAATTTTTGTGGTCAACTTCAAAACCTCAAGAATGCGGGGCTGAACGTATGTGGGGCTAACTTCAGTTGAGTCAAGCAACCTCTGAAGCTAGGCTGTCAAGTAGTTGACATTTGACACCAATTAAGTAATTATTATGAAACTTATTAATTATTGCTCAAATGTGAATGCTGTCAGCTACACACTTTGCAATTTGAATCCTTTCCAATCCTTATAATATATACTCCTCTTTACTGGTGATATGACATATGGTATGTTACCTACATTGACTATATTACAAGGATGTATGCTATGTAATAATAAATAGGCTCCACCAAAGAAGTTCTATGTGAACATAGATAAACTGATAGAGGTGATATGTCTACATGGACAAAGAGAACAAGAGGATCCCTTGTACAACCAAATGGCTATTGGGTTACCATTGCAAAAGATACTTTAAATAAATGTAAACCATCGCCATAGTGTACATGTATAATAACAAAATTAATGATCAGACAACAATTATATTCATTCATATCATTCAGTCTGTGTCCAGTGTAGATCTTAATGTACACTGTGATGGTAAGCTGTATAGATGTGGTATATTGTAATGTTATTAGTTACAATTGATAATAATAATTTATATTCCACACTTCCACTATTTAATGAATTAAGGTGATATTGTTGAATCGACATCAGCAGTAAAAGCAGTGAGGATTATATTGCATGTTCTTAACTGAGCATTTATGTTCATTAACATTGTCATTAACGGTGGGTGATGATAAACAGCGACTCTTCTGTATATGTAACATACCATGTGATGAAACAAGGTTGGACTGTAAATATCTTGTATACTTGACATAACTACATTACATATTTGCAGAGTCATGGTAATGAGTGATCTTTGCCTGCATTTTTATCACATTGCATGTGTTGGGATTGATGAGACAACAGCTAACAGCATCAACACTTACAAATGCACAGTGAAAGGTGTTAATGAGCTGATGTATGAAGAAGGTTAGCAAATAGGATTATGAAACAAAACCTGAGATACAAATTAACCTTTGTAGAGACAACAGTGGATCGAATGATTAAGTTGGCATCTGGAGAAGTGGAAAAGGAGGTATACATTATTGTATACAAGTATATCTATATATATATAATTATATATGTATATGTATAATATATATATAATTATATATATATATAATTATATATATTTAATTATATATATATATTTATATTATAGATATTTAATTTATATATATAATTATATAATTCCATATAAATATAATATATATATATAGTTGAAAAAGCCATGTGTTTATATAATTTTATTGCTTATTTAATTATAAATATATAAATATATAATATGTATATAATTATATATATATCTATATAGTATATATATATAATATAATTATATATATATATATATATTATATATTATATATATATATATATATATATATAAGCAATAAAATTATTTTAATACATGGCTTTTTCAACTTAGGATATCCACAAACGATTGCCAAGCCTTCTCTCAACACCTTGTGGTTGGATTGAAAAAAATCTCAAAGTCAGTATTTTTTGTAACTAATACACTATAGTAATGTTTGTATGCTTTTAATAATTGATCAATGTATTGTGCAGAAATCTACCAGTGCAACTCCAGGGGCTAATTTTTTCTTGGCCTCTATCCCATTGACAACAACTACATGCATACCATCAGACTCATGGGAATGCTTAAAGGAGGCTACCATGCAAAATTATAAAAAAATGTTTCGCATTTAAAATTGTTGTTTGGTTGTATAAAGAGTAAAAATATATTTTTCGCAACTATACGCACCTGTATTGTAAAGAAAAACAGTCTTCTTTTTTTTATTCTGCACTTCCAACCATTTTCTTCCGGTCTGTAGGCGTGGTTATTCTGTGACGTCACGAGGGGAACGATGCCTGAAAGTACTGATTCAGATAATGTAAGCGAGCAATCTTCTCTCGGAAGTAGTTATTCTGAATTGGAATTCGAAGAAGAGCAAACAAGTATTATTGAACCGTATCAGTATGAGCCAGTAGATAATACAAGCTCAGGTGATGACACTGCTACTGAAGAATCTCCGGATGTTGGGAGGCTGCTCAATAAAGAATGGTACTAATATTTTTTTATGCAGCTGTAGGCATGATTTTTGTGTATAATCGTTCTATAGGTGCAACTGTGAATATTGTCCATGCATGCCTACAAGTATTGAATGCATTTGTTGCCATGAAGTGGATAGCATTATAGAAAAGATGTATGAAAGTGAGCTTTCTTGTATCACTGAACACGAAGGCTTTGAAGCAGTTTGTTTAAATTTATGGGTTATACAGGCAGCTTACTTTAATTATCAGCAACACTATAGAAATGATGTTCAGCAGAGGCCCGTGCATGAGTAAGTCCAAATTTAAGAGCATACATAAAAATCATTACTAAAGCTTCCATTAACTTTCCCCTACAGAAAATACAGATTCATTGCTTATCGACAACTAACGAGTTGGTGCTGGGGTTGGCTTGGGAGAAGGATAAGAGTCATATTGCCAAGCTGTGCAGTGGTAAAGATTCGGAATACATTCCCATCTGCTACTTACACCGGTTTCAAATACCCAGAATTATGAAGTTTTAACAGCAGTTGTAATATACATTTCTTGTCAAAAGTAGTATTATCTTTCATAATTATAATTTTAGTTATCAAAATTAATTTTGGTTGTGCAATTACTGATGTGTTGGAATAAATCAAGCCTTTACTGCTTGCTTTTTGTCTGGTCTTTCAAAGGAACTGCAAAGTGGTGGTGGTGTTTTTTGGGTGATTAGACAACCACCAATTTCACATTGATGAATTGTTTCTTGAATAAGTTCATCAATATACTCTGTCAAAGATAATATTAGTGAATGATTATTATATAAAAAATAATAATGCATGTGAACTTATAAAAACTTACTGTATATAGGATTTACAGTTACTCTTTTGACTATGTAACCACCTTTCTTGTACTTACGGAACACTTTTTTCATATCCTTCACTTCTTCTTTTCTTGGTTTTGGTCATGATTTCAGAGCTAATTGCAGTTGGTTTTCGCTTACATGCTGCAGCAGAGCTACTACTACATCCTTCCTTCATTTCTTCTCCAGTTGTGTGTCTTTTAAAAATACTTGGCACAGCATCAGGCTTTAGTTATCTTATCTAAACCCATCTTGGTGCTAAAAGTGAGTCTATTTCAAAGCATTCAGGTGTGAAATGGTCTGAACATAATACAGAATGCTCGCTAAGTCCACTCCATTTAGCTCGAGTTCTTTGAACTTGTTTCGTCCACTGCCGCTTTAGAACATGATCACGAGGAAATTTGAATAAACTAACATTGTCAGCATACGTTTTAGAGCATGCAGCAGCCACACAACGCTTCACCATCCTTTATCTTTGCACCACTGTAGTGTAGCTAGCTATATGCGAGTTCCCCTCGTGACGTCACTGAATAACCACGCCTACAAACCGGAAAAAAATGGTTGGAAGTGCAGAATAAGAAAAAGAAGACTGTTTTTCTTTACAATACAGGTACGTATAGTTGCGAAAAAAATATTTTTACTCTTTATACAACCAAACAACAATTTTAAATGCGAAAAATTTTTTTAGAATTTTGCATGGTAGCCTCCCTTTAAACACAGGCAATGAATGGCGCAACATAATCTTACAGGCACTTGGAAAAGCAAACCCATTCTGTTCTTTTGCTTTTAAGAATAAATGGCAAAAGAAAGAAGGATCTCGAAAAAGTTCATCAGTTTGCTTTAGGTATACTGGTAGTTGTACATTTGCTGACTGTCCTGTCAGATTTAAAGTAGAGGTCATGTCTTTTGTCAAAAGTGATCCTCCTCAGCAGTTAAAAACATCAGTGCATTTTTCATCAAAATATGTAACGCATGATAAAACAGAAAGAAGGTCTCGATTGATTCGCTCTGTAGATTGCCAACATATTGCTACCGAGCTGAAATTTCAATCACCGTCAACTTTATATAATTCGAAGTTTACTAAGCTGACAACCACTGCACTTGAATCAGGACAAAGAGATGGTACTTGTAGCAGCCCTGAGGTTATCAGAAAGATAAGCTCAGAGGCAAAAAGAAAAGAATTTCCACACTATGATCTAATAACCTCATTGTGTATAATCAGAGAAGAGACTTGGGAAAGTGAATTAAGTACGTTTACAGTGCCTGGATACATACAGCACATCTGTGCAGTTCCTTTTAGTGTGTTATTGTACACTGAGCAAAGTGTTAGGATATATCACCACATGGGTAAAACATCCACTCTCTTTTGCGATGCGACTGGAAGTATTGTATCCTTGAAAGGAACACAATATAAATCAGACACAGTTTTGTATTACTCGCTTGTTTTGAGTCATCCACATAGTGATTGCCCACCTGTAGCAGTTGCAGAATTGATATCTACAGAGCACTCTGTTTTAGATATATCTCATTTCTTGGAGTGTTTCAGAAGATCAGAAGGTTTTACAAACATGTAATCATTCCAAGACATGTCATTATTGACAGAAGTTTAGTACTATTGCTCAGTTTTCTCTGTATATATAACCTCGAGACTCTTTCTGATTATCTTCATCGTTGCTTTCGAATAGTAAATGGTTGTTGCTCTGACGAAGCTGATTATGACAAGTTATTTATACAGGCATGCATATGTATAAGCCATGTAATGAAAAGTGCTCGAGCAGATATGAACACTAGTACTATTATATTGTAAGTTAATAATACAAATAAACATCAACTATGTTCTTTTTTTTTCAGTAAATGTAAAAAACATTATCGATTTTCCATGTTCTGTTTTTCACTGCTTGTAAATGCATCAAATTTAGAGACAGTTATAGACAATCTACAAAATTGCTACATCATCTTCTGCTCAAAATACACTGATGAAAATGTAATTCTAGCATACAAATACATGAAGCATGAGTTTCAGAAACTCGGTGAAGAAAATGATCAAGATAGGGCTGTTATCATTTACGATGACATGACTGGAAATGAAGAAAAAGAGGAGCAAGCAGAAACAGAAGAGGAAATGATTGTTGCATCTAACAGAAAACCGTTTTTACCATACATCAATGCAAGACTGGAGAAATGTGTCAATATTTGCTGTAATGAATCCCTCCTTGTTAATAAGTTGTATATATCAGCCAAAAATTAGGGAAGTAATGGAGAAGAAATGGATTGGCTTAATTCCCTTCTGGGGTAGCATTCTAAGAGGTAAGAGATGCAACTATTGTGTTTCTACTTATATACACTTTTGTTTCCTGTGATAAAGGTATAGAAATTGGAAAACCACTACATTAATGATGGTACAGCATTGATGGTAAGCCATTTGTATATACACTATTGAGTTAAACCAGTTTTCAAAAACAGAGCAAACAGAACCATCGAACCTGTGGAAGTATTGAGGCATGGAACCTAATACTTAAATGCAGTGACCACCCAAAACACAGGTTACGACCAGATCTATTTGTTAAGGATCATCATAAAATATTAGTTGGTCATCAGATGACATACATAGACAACCACCATCTAAGACTTGATGTAAGTGAAAACAGCTTTATTTCTTTTTCTTTCACTATTCTTGCTATAGGCCTGTTTTGAACAAAGCCATTGATGATGAAATGTTAACTGTATCTGATGTTAGTATAAAAGGTATATAATATATATATGTAAAGCAAAATATTTCATTTGACTTACAATCCATAACTTTATTGTGTACAGTGCTACTGTTTCCTCTTCTACAATCAATACAATACTCAAAGTAATTTTAAACATTTACTTTCATTTTTCATTACTTTGTGATTGTATCATAATTGTTAATTTCATGCAGACAACTCATCCCAGTGCTTCTGTAATAAAATTCGAACTTGGGTTTCTTCAACTCCAGTTTCCACATGCTGTGCTGGTTGAACTCCAGTCTTCAGATCATATTAAACACATCATTACCACTCTTCTTGACTGGTATATTTATCCATTATACTAGAATACTGACATTAATCTATACAATTATAGGTATACCTATAAGCCATCTCACTCCTGTACAACACGAATTTCTTGAGATTTCCAACAATCTTTTAAGTGGAAATGTTGCTGATGCTTCAGTTCTGGCAGTACGAAATTATGAATATAAATAATTTAAATGATTCTTTCCACATTAGTGTAGTGTTCTTGATAATACTGGACTCTCAGACGGTGATGCACTGGAAGGAACAAGCAAACTTGTAAATGTGCTTCTTAGCGGTTTAAAAGTAACAATAATATTAACACTCATGTTTGTGGTATTGTCTATATACATGTAGGATTTACTGGTGGAAAGTCTATCTTTGACATAGAAGTTGAGAGAACAGGAATCTGTGACAAGTGCAATAATGTGAATACATCCTTATTTATTCATGTAATACAAGCATTATGCTTCTTTTGTTCAGCGAGTGGAAGAGATGGTTGATAATAACTTAATAATTGTGAAATACCATCTACTGATAATACATTGACTGGTTTGTTGAACCAAACATTGAACTCTTTGTCAAGCAATTTGGAACTACATTTTAGGTTGGTTCAGTTGGTATACCGTATTATACATTAACCTGTAATTATAGTTAACAAGAAAACATTTATAATAACTATGATGCATCTATTATATATAATTATGCAGGCGCTGCCCTAACTGTGATATAGTATTCACCGTAAAAAAATCCCGAATAAAGTTTCCCGATTTCCTCTTCGGTATGTATTCCTCGGCTACATACTGACAGTCGTATGAAATTTTCACTAACAATTGAAAGGTGTGTACTACATTTATAATATTATGCTACTTACCATATATGCATCATTCAAATCAAATGCTTTTATTGTCTTTCAGGCATCTGAACAATGTTCATTTTATCCAAGAACAGATGAAGAACTACTCCCTTGTGGGTTTGTTGGTAAGTACTTGTATTATATATAGCTTTTCCCACAATGATCATATTCTTGGCTTACCATCTCTTTATATAGCTTCATCATGTAGACAGTGAGCATTGTGAGTAACGCTTCATGTCATCATTCCTAACATACACAAAATTAATGATGCTTTATCAAATACATACTATAGACACTGTAATTATTTGGAATGGATATGAATGGACAGCATACTCTGATTATATAGTAGAAGAAAAAGGTGTAAACTACCACAATTGTCCATCTGTTCAAGTAAGTGTATTTTCATTGTGAACTTTATATATAATTATGTATAAGTATAATTTTATTCTATAAGAAAGTGTCGTTTTGACTTTGTATGCTGCTGACAAACACTCTGTGGCATTACTACTCATTTATCTTCATTATAAAAGATCGATATATCTTTATAGCCATATATATCAAAACTGGAAAGATGCTCTCCTCCTTCCTCATGGCATGATGTGAGCAGCAATCTATAGTAACTTTTTTATTATGTGACATAATATCACCATTATAGTGTGATCTGTTTGAAAGTGAAGTAATACCTCATACTATTACAGAAGTAAGTTGAGAAAAGAAAACTCAACTCTTATTTTACAGTATATACACACTTCTAGTATTCTGAAGAACTGCAGTGCTTAAAACCAGGAAAGTGGATACTTTCCAAGGTATTGTACTTCAAACACTAGTAACACATCACTATAATTACACACTTGTATAGGTAATATCATCATACCTTCAGCTGCTGGTTAATCAATATAACAACGTATATCACATTCTCAACAATCAAATAATAAGTATCTTGAAGACTTTCAATCAATATTTATACACCTATCCATATACAGGTTGTTGATGTAAAAGGGCTAACTATATATTATGTTGATCCACTACACGGCTTTATTCCATCTATTTTAAACTAACATAAATAATAAAGTAAAGAAATACATTTTAACTTTGTCTAATTACAGGCATTATTTGTGCATGGAGTCAACAACATTAAGAAATATCCCTTTGGATAAAGCAGAATGGCGGTTTAGTGACTCTAATGTGAGTTGTTAGAAATCGTGATAGAAACATTTATATTTACAAATGATAGGATCTACAAGTTCCATCACAAAGGAATTCTTATGACTGTGGAGTATTTTTGTGTATGGTAAATATTCAAAATTAATGATCTATCCGTAATTAGTCATACAATTGCAATTAACAGGCTTGCAAGTGTTTTGCTTTCCAAAGAAGGCTTACCTACACTCAGGTAGAACATAATATTATATACAATAAAAAGAAACAATTTATTTTATAATACGTGATATAGAATGACACAGACTTTGCTAGAAGGCAAATATACCATGAATTAATGAAAAATGTTATCTATACCAGTGATGATGACATGCCCACTGAGCATTTGAGTGTTACTGAAAGAAAATCCTTTAACTCAGGTATTACGCGGAACAAAAAACATTAGATTACATGCACAATCTTGTCTGCTTTTAGTGATTGAAGAGGAGCAATCATCTGTTTCACTGATAGATTCAGAAACAGGGACTATTGCTTCAGATATTAGTGATCTGGATAGTGACATCTCTTGTTTTAGTAAAAATTACATTGCATGTCATGATGTTACACCATCTCTTGGAACTGTCAACAGGTTTTGAAGAAGATCCGGAAGCAAGTGGATTACTGATACCAAAATTTTTAAATGAATATCATGTTGTAGATGAGGAAGAAGAATTATATGGAGTGAAATGGGGTAAGGAAGTGTACTTGCAAAACTTCCCAAAACTTGTTAGACCATCAGAGAAGTGAGAAACTTCATTCATACACGATGTTATGTATACACATACAACAGAGATTGTTTGTTCACTCGCAACTTTGTGAGAAACTACAGTGGTTTACTTATCCATTGTTGCTTCAGTTACAATAATGGAAAAGTATAAATTGAAATATGATGATGCTGTAAGAGTTTATATTCGGAGAATATTACCAAAACTAAATGAAGAACTGTTGTGATAATCAATTACTTCTGATCATTATAATTATATAGTATACATGTACTACAATATTTGTGAAATGATTGTGAATACAAACAAACAATTACAGCGATATTGACGAAATTGTGGGTGGAGTCACAACACCAAACTACCATATTTGTGAAGGTGGGTTAGTAGTCCATCATTAGTGACATGATGAACCTCTTACCACTCTCACATTTTCATCAATATCGCAGAATATATTCATATTTTAATCAAATACATCAATTACAGCGATATTGACAAAATTGTGAGTTGAATCACAACACCAAACTATCATATTTGTGAAGGTGGCGTAGTGGTCCATCCAATGGTGACATGATGAACCTCTCACTACTCCCACATTTTCGTCAATATCGCAGAATATATTCATATTTTAATCAAATACATCAATTACAGCGATATTGACGAAATTGTGGGTGGAGTCACAACACCAAACTATCATAATTGTAAAAGTGGGTAAGTAGTCCATCCATTAGTGACATGATGAACCTATCACCACTCCCACATTTTCGTCAATAACAATAAAGTTCAACATTAGTTGAGCATGATTTGATACAACTATTTATTTTTATTACGATAATAAATTATGTGCGGTGATTTATATAGTATAACATAACTGAAATAAAGTTTTGTTAAGTCTGTATATTCAACAATCAACAGGTTAATTTGCATTTATTGTGACAGCTCTCATTCTGTTACAATAATTTTTATATAAAAATAATATATTATAAGGTCTTAAATTATTATAAACTAAAATAAACATTTAATTTTAGTTATAATTATAGACAATTTTTTATTTAGCTTTGTTATAGTTGTTACAGAAGACTTGTGATTTAGTTACAGTTTACTATATAAAATACCACTAATATCTATATCTATATAATTATATATATATATATATATACACACATATATATATATATATAATTATATATAATTATTATAGTCTATTACATCTACATAATCAAAATTACACCATATATATATATTATTACGATTAATTAATAAAATATAATTGTTATTTCACTATCATGTAAAAAATTTGTATTTCTGCTCTGTATATGATCTATTATTATTATATATAATATATATAGTATAGTTCAGGCAGGTAAATTTACCTCACAGACACTGGTCACGGGTTTGCTTTCCAGACACACCACGGAAGATTAGGGTTACTTTCTCACCACCAAAAGTCTGCTTGTTTGTTTGTTTTGCAACCTTTGTCACAGGCCTAGTTCATGGCTCTGTACATAAACATACTTACAGATAGACAAAAACACACACATACACACACAAAGAAATATCTATGTAAAAGACAGACATGTAGACACATTAACTGTACATACATTGTTTTTAATAATCTAATTACCCTCACCGCGTAGCATAGGCGGAAGGGTACGGTAATCATTTTGTCTGTGTCTGTTTGTCTGTCTGTCTGTTAGCAATTTTTCTGGAAAAATAAAAACATTGACATTTTAAATGAGGTACTGGTAGATTTCAAATTATACAAGGAAACAAATGCAAGAAATAAAGAAAGCTACCTAGCTCCACCTACAGGTATGTGCACTTACGTGCATGCTTGCAAAGCATCATGTACTGAACACGTGATAGAGTTGATTCAATACGTTTTCACACAGAGACTTTAGAGGTAGACTTGAGAACTTCTTCATTGTTATTCAAAGGAAAACATGTAATTTATATATACAAATTATACAAATTATTATTTTGATATAAAGTTATAACAGTTTTAAGGTTGTAGTCTTTGCTACTCCAATCAGTTTCTAGTCTTGCAAGCTTCTTGCTGCATACAATCTGGTTCCATTCTGTATTTTTTGGAAGCCACCCCTACCCTTGTGTATAATTATTGGGCCTAAATGTTTTCAATGATAGTACGTGTGGTGGAGGGGGCAATAGGTGGGAAACAATGGCGGGGTACTGTAGTTGCTCTCTGAGAAAGATCGGAGTTTGATAGTGTCTAGAAAGGTAAATTTTATGGTTTCAGTGAAAAGCTACAGAATTCAGCTTTCTTCAGCCTCTTGTAACTATAAAAGTAAAAATGAATTTTCAGAAAACGGCTCTATTTGTTTTCTCAAAATACATTGTACTTGGTGCACACCATGATTGGTGGGCGTGGCTTTCATGGTTTTGTACTTATTGCGATTGGAAAAATGGCGATTTTAACAATATTTCTTCAATTACAGGACAATATAAAGCTGATCAGAAGATATGAAGGTTGCTATTACACCACCTTAAGCAAATTATTATTGGATGTGGCTATAGTGGGCGGGGATGCGAGACGGAAAGACGGTAAGTTGGTCCACCAAAACGTATGAATTCATTACTCGCGGTAAACAAAACCTGCAAGTGCAATGACTATATAAATGGCAGCCAAGCAGAGAAGGGAAAATGTACTTTCTTCTGTAACATATGCAACTACATATTTGGGGTGCACGAAGCTGAAACCACCACAAGACGAAATTATTACAGAATATGTGCTTAGAAAAGACGTATTTGTTTCTCTTCCCACTGGCTTTGGCAAAAGCATTTGTTATGGTTGTTTACCAATTGTTTGTGATAAACTGAGAGGACTCGATGAAAAAAGCATTGCACTTATTATCACTCCACTAATATCCTTAATGACTGATCAAGTGTCAAGTTTTACTAGTAAAGGCTGGATTCATTGGAACTGGGATGAATAAGGAAACAGTTGATACAGTAATGAATGGGCAGTATCAATTACTTTTCATCAGCCCAGAAGGACTATTAGAGAGTAGAAGGTGGAGAAATATACTAAGAGAAGAGCCATATACAAGTAATCTGGTTGCATTGCAGTAGATGAGGCTCATTGTTTAATCTTCAATACATATTTATATGTCCACTGTACACAAGTAGTAATAATTATAGCACAATTTGCAATTAGCATGCAGTTTACCGTAATTGCATGCTTTTTTCAATTTTTTTTAAAGGGGATCCTGTTTCAGAAAAGAATTTTCTCGTCTACAAGAGGCCTGTAGCTTGTTACCAGCTGGTACTCCAATTATGGTTTTAACTCAAGGAGTGAAATCATCAAGACTCTTGGAATGAAGAATTCGCACATTGTGTCCATCGCTCCGCACAAACCAAACATCACTTATATTGTAGATAAATTTGTATTTATAAAAACTAGTGTCATGCCTGTTCTTAAAGATATTGCAGAGAAGCGAACTGAAATGGATAGATTTTGTCAGAAATGAGAATTATGTAGCTACTTATATTTGTATTTCAAATCTACCCTTGGTACTGCATTTACCGAACCTGTCGGTGCTCCATGCATATATCACGCTTCAGAATGATTGATTGTTATACTGGTGCTACAGAAGACAGCATTAAAGAACACATAGTGCATTCATTTACAACTCCAAATTCTCCACTTTGAATTGTTATCACAGCAGTAGCATTTGGCATGGGGTTGGATTGCCCAGATGTTAGGAAAATTATTCACATTTGATCTCCTGAAGACGTTGAATGTTATCTTCAGCAAACAGGAAGTGCAGGACAGAATGGGAAGGATTGTTCAGCAGTGCTGTTTCATGGCAAAGGATTAAGTAGACATATTGATGAATCAATGCAGGCTTATTGTCTAAATACTACAGTTTGTAGAAGGAAAATGCTAATGACCCTTTTTGAAGACCAATCTATTGTAACAGATGTACTACCTAGTTGTGCATGTTGTGATGTATGTGAAAAGACTTCTTCTATGATGTAACATTGAATTTTATAACCAAATTTTAATATGCCAAATCATTTAACTATATAATTATCTGTGTGATTATTATGTTACAATTATGAAGGCAATACTATAGTATAATGAGTTAATCTACTAATCATCCACTTCTTCAAGTCAAGTGAAGGGATCCATTTAAACAATGGAGAGTTAAATTTGAAGTGATGGTGATGCCTGTCACTTTGTGCATGAAATACTTTGCTTTTTACTAACTGGTTAATTATTATGCTTTTGTCCTTATTAGAGTTTGCAACTGAGTGAGACCCTGAATCTGTTCTAACACTGTTACTTTCATCAAACTGCACAAGAATCTTCTGTAGTGAACCCTGGCACTTGCCAACTCAAATAATTGACCCATCCACTTTGTTAGCTCCCAAACCTCTGATCACATCTTTACACAGCCTATTCAGGTGTAGATCACATGGTATATTGTGACCGGGAAGTCCAGTGGTATTATAATGGTGCGAGACCACATGAGTTGTTGAGCTTGCCTTGGTGCCATGGTAAATTCTAGTTGGTAGAGCATGAGTAATACTTCATTGGAGTAATTTACTCTGTTAGAGGTTTTAAATAATGGTAGAAAGTTCAATAGCAATGTATTATTCGAGTGCCATCTCCTTCTCGAATGGCATTTAGAAACTCCATGTATAGCAAACCCAGACTGAAAATTTCACTTGCATAGAGTAGTACTTGATCCCGCTTGTGTCATTACTTGGTGCATCTACATGGTATTTTATACTGCAAAAGTTATTCAGTATTGTTTTACAGATACAAGATAACAGATCTTCCTTTTCCTTATCTGTTAAAAGCCAGGCATTTTCTGGAACAAACTGAGATGGACTATCCTCAAGTGAAGACATTCCAAGGACCTCCATAGCTGCAGTAAGAATGTGGCATGTTGATACTAGGAGGAAGAAATTTTCACATGCATTGGCATTTCTTTTTGGGTCCTTTACAACATTTTTTCGGTTAATGATATTTCTCAGCTGGTACAGTGTGCTGTGGTCTGATGATGAACACTTATACAAATGTTTCCATATGACCTACATGCATATATATAATAATATTTATAAATAAATATAATATATATATACCAGTGGTGGGGTAATGGTAATTGGTAATTGTGCCAAACTTACACACAAGAGGTACAGAAGTATTTAAGTGACACTTTGGAGGTGGAAGATGCAATGGAATATTGGAAGGTTAAGGAAAAAGAGTTTCCTTCACTTTCTCGTCTCGTAAAGCAAATTTTTTTCAGTTCCAGCTACATCTGCTCCGATCGAAAGGGTGTTCGGCCAAGGTGGCAAAATCTTAACACCACTGCGGAGTAGATTGAAACCAAAGAATTTAGAAACTTTAATTTTTCTTGAGATAAATTCACAATACATGTAATTAGAAAGTAATTGACATAGTAATTTGTAATGGTAATTGTAATTGGCAGGAAAGTAATTGTAATTGTAATTGATTACTCTTGAAAAATTAGTAATGGTAATGGTAATGGTAATCATCAAAGACACAAGTAATTGTAATAGAAATTGATTACTTTAAGGCAGTAATTGCCACATGCATATACATATAAATATGTATAATAGTATACAAAGTTGTAAACACATATACTGTAATCACTAATCTAATATAACTTGTCCAATGCATGTAACGTAATCTTACAAACCAAGAGTATGACTATCTTCGTATGCCAATCCTCTAACACTGGTATGAGACCACATAGCTTTTCCACATTATTATCTGAACAGACACGATCCATCTGACTTCCTCTTGCTCTTGCAACTGTTAGCTGATCTCCACCAAATAGCACTATATGGAAAGCACATTCTCTAATTGACACTGCTTCTGCATAATCTTCACTCACTGGAAACATTGACACTGACTCAATCTTTGGTACATACTGGTGATGGTGTTTCATAATCTCGATCGTATCTTTGTAATTGGTCTCATTTTTGAGTAGAACACCTAGTGGAACCTATAACATGAAACCAAGTTTAATAAATATCAATCTAAACATTAATTCAGTGCATATAGCAACTTACAACATACGACTTTTTTGCCATTTCTGCAGAGTATTTATGAGGTATAACCATACCAGCAAAAGTTGTCGTAAAAAAAGGAAGGTGTGTAATGAGTATATCCTTCATTAAAAACATAAAATTATTTGCAGCACTTCATCATCATCAGCATAACGTAGTAGAACATCAACAGCTAACTTTGGTGAAAGGGGAAGAGAAATAGTCTCATCAGGTACGGTACTAAAATCCATAATTATGGTCTTTAACTGCATACGAATTGAAATAATGTAGCGACTTTGCTTGATTACCAATACTCATGTAACGAGGCTTGATAGTTGAGTCCAGGTTATCTCCAACAAGTTTAAATCTACACCACGGTATACCAATACAGATCAGAAGATGGATAAGGCTGTTGTTTCTGACACTCAATTGCAGACATTCTTGAGTGGACATTTGAAAAAGAATTTTTGGAAGAGCTTGCAGATATGGATATTTCTGAATTTGAATCTGTTGATATAGAAGAAAAAGATGGAGGAGGATTGCTGATTTCACTAGTATTGGCTGTTGCAGTTATGCTACCACTAGATTGCACCATTCCTGCTGACAAAGATGTAGACAAAATGTATGGAGTAGATTCCATGAATTCAGTGAAGTCCATTCCCATTACTGTTTTTGATGGAGAATACCCTTGGTTGACATACTATGATAAAAAGGCATAAGTTTGCTGATTGTTATCAATACTTATATGATTTTCTAATACTTTTATACTTTCAGTAGAGCCTCACGCCATTCATGTACTTCACTATCATGATGCTCTCCCGTCTTGTTTAGAGTATTAATGAGTGACCGGTGAGAAACCGACAGGTTTAATTTTTGTAACCTGCTAAAAACCTATAATTTGCTTATAATTACATTTCTATATACACAAGAATCATACATAATAATTACCTTTTTAGATGAATGACTAGCATAAAAAATGAAGGAGATAATTTTTTGTACAGCAGACATCGATGCTCTTCTATGTTTTAGAATCATTGCAGCACACATTCCAATAACTGAGTTAGCATTTCTAACTCTTTAATAAAGGAATTCCACTTAAATGTAGAAAACTCTGATTTTTCTTTTTTTCTCAACAAACTAGTCATACTATCAGAGCACAGCAGAGTAATCTCCTTCTGGAGTGTACTACCAATGAATGCAACCAGAGCACATTTTAGGGTTTTTCTAGCATTTCTGGGCAATAGCTTTAGCTTTTCCTCGAGCCAGACTCTTCCCTATATATTTCCAAGATAGTGTTAACTTGTAACGAACGGGCTTCTGTTTGTATTTAATCTCCATCTGTATAATTATAATTATAATAATATCAAGTGATAATAGTTAAACAATAACATGCCCCATTACATCAGGAGAATTTGTTTCCTGTTCAGTAGTAGCAGTTCTACTACGTTTCTGAGAAATTGGTTGCTTTCTGGTTCGTTTCCGAATAATCTCGGTACTGATAGAAGAACATTCTTTGTCAGCTAGAGTTTGTGGCAAAACTTCAAATACTACACTTAAGCCATCGAGCTGATCTTTTTGTTTGTTGTGATGCGTTTTCAGTACTTTAAAGCACTTGCAACATACAAAACCCTGGAGTAAAACTAATTTATTAACAGAACATTCTGTATTCTTTAGCTTAAGATCAATCAGCTGCTCGAGGATAGGAACAATAATCTTTGTCTTTTCAGTTTGGAGATTTCTTCTTTTAGATCCTTTATCAAAATAGAGACCACAACAGAAGCAGAAAGAAAGATTTGTATCTGCCATTTATATAGTGCTGCAGGACATTGCACTTGCAGGTTTTGTTTACCACGAGTAATGAATATCAATAGTATATGTTTTGGTGCACCAACTTACCGATGACTTATAACCCCTTCAGTTTTATAATGTTGTAATTTTACAACATCCTGTCAGAGAGGAAGTGTATCCAACTTAATAAAATACTAAATTCAAACTGCAATTTACAGGATCTTGAATGTACCACACCCTAAATTACTGTAGATTACGAGAGTATGGCAATGTGGTGGCGGCATGTCGGCATTCTATTGTCAAAAACGCCCATGCTTTGTTGGATGTGGTCGGGCGGTGCTTTGATTCAAGTGTCCGCCCTTTGATGTTACTTTGAAGTTAGCTTAGGGTACTTAAAAAAAAAAGTAAAAGGAGATCAGAATGGGACGTTGATGTATGTGTGATGTATAGACTTGCTTTCTAGTTATAATTAGTTCTAGTGAGAGAGAAAGAGATGTTGAGAGAATAAGTGAAAAATACCGTTTGCTTGCAGACTTGAGTGGATGCTGTGCTTGCAGTAATTGGTAAGCAAGGTTGAAGTGAGTGTTAGATTGCTCCATGAGGTCTAGAAAGTTGCAAAGAAGCTGCATTCAGTTACATCTGTGATGCTGAATCACACCTCACACATTATGCACTATAGCCACACCCAATAATAATTTGCTAACTTTGTTTTCAAGGAATCTACAGTAATTTGGGGTGTGGTACATCCTACACTTTCTCTCTGACAGGAAGTTGTAAAATTGCAACCTGAAAGGGGTGTTATATAATAATTATTAAGTAGTTTGATCAGCCCAACATTCAAGTTAAAAGATTTTGCTAGGCGGTGTTTACAGTGAAGCTGATATTCAATCGAGTTTTATAATGTCTACTGGTGAGTGAATTATCATAATAGGTATCTGTATAACTTTTCCTGTTGCATGGAAACAACTTGATAAATAAGTTATTCCTACTCTCTTAATTAAACTTGAATTACACAATTACAAGAAGTTGTGTGTGTACTAAATAGTAGATAAATATATAATTTATATATATATATATATATATATATATTATGTATATATATACACATTTATTAAATATTATGTGTTACTTGTCATTAGTCCCGCGCAGCCAGCTCATCTGTTTTCTGCTCTATGAGCGAGGGATGGTCTGGTATATAGCTATTGTATGTCTCGTTCTGAGAGCCACCGGAAGTAACGCTGTGTTCAAGTACTGAAAGTAGGATGTGATACTCGAAAGTGATCTCCCCTGCAATAAAAAACTGATAGGAATAATCCATTATGTACTTATTAAATACTTACCATGTTTTAACACAGTGTGCTTTGTTAACAGCAAGGGCAACAATTCTCTCTCTGTAGGGTCTACTAAGAAGCATATTTCAAAAAGTTGGATTATTTATAATGAACACTTCCACATACTTTCTTAACTGCTTCAGGGTATACTTGAGCGTCTCAAATAAATTCAGCTGTTATACATTTCATGACAAACTTATCTCATTGTTCAATCATTATTGCTGTGAGAGGACTAATACAAACCACTATGCTACCTTGACAACCTATATATAATTATAATAATTATTATAACACTGATTATTATAAAAAATAATTATACATGATTTATATAATTATATTTTTATAGAATAATATTAATAGCCAAGTCTCTAGAAGTGAAATGCAAATGGTAATATGCCATATATAAAGCGACTTCCCATATCCAGTTAGAAGAGACACGAAAACATCCCTGCCACCCAAAAAAGTTAAAATAGACTCTTTTCGTTAATCCTTAAGATAAAGAAGTCCACAAAAACGTACTGCGTCATGTAATGCTTTTTTCACCAAATCCATGTTCTCTATACTTTCTCAGTAACACGTGCTTTACACCTACTTTTAGTGCTTGAACACGACGTACTTCTGGTGCCTCTCAGAACGAGACATATAATAGCTATATACCAGACCATCCTTCGCTTGTAGAGTGGAAAAGAGATGGGCTGGCTACATGAGACTAACTTGTCATGTTATTACAATCATGCATTTATTGTTTATTATCAGGAAAATATCAGATGAAATGGAGGCTTCGCCACACCACTGTAGTTCGCACTAATAAATTAGTTTGTTGGGGAGGAAACCAAAATGACCTTCCTATGGTACATTATAATGACGAGAAGAGAAAGTTTACATCATCTGTTGATATATTTCATCTACCTACCTTAAAGTGGGAGAGGAAACCTACTACAGCTATTCCGCCTGCAGGAGTGATGGACTATGCTTGTACAAACTTAAGAGACAGTATATTGTATTTTGGTGGTACCTGTAAACCACTTCAGTGTTTTCATAATGATTTATTTGAACTCAACACTCTTACTAATGAATGGAGAGAAATTATCAACATTTCTCCTGATAATGGACCAATGGAGAAAAGTGGCTGTGGAATGATATCATTTAACATGAACAGAGAAAATAATTTGCTAGTAATTGGAGGGTTTGGACCTATACCAATCACTACTCAAACTGGTTCTCAGTATATTCCTCATCCTAACATTCCAAACCGTTGCTATACAAATGAAATACATGCTATGCGTGTCAATTCATCACCAGGTATTGCATGACTAACATAATGTATTACATCATAATAATATTACCTATTTCCTCAGGTCAATGGATAGTACCTATCATAACAGGCGATCGTCCACAACCATTTTCTCATTTCAGTATCAACACACTACCTGGAAATAAAAGTGTTATATTTGGAGGGGGTACTGTTGATGAGACTGGATTTCATCGTGTTAATGACTTATTTTTTTTATCATTCTCTGAGAATGGAATAGTGAGTTGCTGAGCTAAACAGATTCCACGTTTGTACATAGTTGTATTGGTTTTCTTTTCTTGTGTAGTCTTTTGTTTGTATCATTCTTGATGTATTCTCTATAATTCTAATTCTAATCCTCTGGTTTCATTTTGTTATCATAATGAGACAGTTATCATGTACTGTTAAATCTTCATTCATTTTGTTCATTACAATGAAGTAACTTATTCCCAAGTTGTAATTCTGAACATAACCTATGTATTTCATAATATTTGTGTTTGATAAACTATTGTGTGACGTAATCACATGATTGTTAATCATTTATTGCACTGAAGCGTACATGTTCTCTTTGTTAGTGGATAACAATGACTCAAAACTTTAAACACACACCCCATATTAATGATACATTAATTAGTCACTTTGTTTTCTCATCTTTATAAAATTATATTGATATTAATAGCAACTCCATCATGATGCATAACTAATTCTGTAGGATTTTCAGAAAGTAGTCAAAACATCCGATAGATGGCCCAAGGCAAGGGATGATCACACCAGTACTATCATCTATACTATATCATCAAATCAACAAATGGTATCTCATTTGATGGTACTGGGAGGATTGGATGATGATAATCAAACACTAAGCGATTGTTGGATATTGAATTTATCTAGTTTTATCTGGTATCAGGTAATGTACACAACATGACAAGTAATACATTGTTGCCTATAAATTAATTTATTTTGGTATCAGTTTAGTTATCAACATTAAGGTAACATTACAGCGGAAGCGAGAAACCATACAATTGCCCATTAATTATATTCATACTTTATTCATGAAATTTATTTTGTGGATGTACTATGTGCATATAGAAGTGCGTTAAATATACATTCCTGTAGTATTATCTCTGCCATAATGAATCAAAATCAGTGGGTTGTACTGAGGTACATTTATTTCAACTCTAATAATTCGTACAGCTATGAAACATTAATTAGAGAACCAAAACGTGGGGAAACAATTCTATGAAGTGATTTAGCGATACTCTTACGTTCTCTGGAGATATGTGGAGATACTTGTTGACTATGTATAATACCTTTGAAACAGGAAGAGATATCAAGAAATACCTTCATAGAACTGTAGATCTTAATAAGTTATTCATGTAAAGCAACTTTCCAATCTCTATGTTGTGTACTTTGTATTAAAAATGTATCTTTGTTATAGTTTTTTTTTAATGCTTTTAACTCTAGAATGTAACAAGGTAATGACTTGAAATTTTCACTATCAATAAACCACAGTAAGGTACTGTTAATTATAAAACAAAATAATGAACAACAATGACGATAATAGTAAAAAACTTTTGAACTATGAATATCATTAACGTCACCGTAACGCCACCTTAATCAAATTCTGGTAGCTATATCACAAACATGAGTTAAAAGTGTTATCAATACATTTCTACTAACTGAAACATACTCTTTCATGCACTAATAATATTATAATGATGTGTTCCTCTTTTATAACATATACCATATAGCGAGTTTTTTGGCGAAGGAATAATTTTGGGGAATTAGCAAATTTGAAAAATTCGCCAAATTAAAATACAGTTAAATTTCAGCTATTGCAAACTTGTCACTAGTGATACATCAAGTAGATTTTCTCTGACAACAGTATCCCTATTGTCTGGTAGATGTGGTATCCTGTAAGTCTTACAGTGCTTTCTCTATAACCCACACTATAGCTCCATTGTCAAAAGTGGGCATGGTTAGTAACATGTGCTTGAAACATCACATTTCATCTAGCCAATATACAAATTTTTGCAATTTATCCAAAATTTCTTTTTATCAAAAATACCTGCTACACAGTAGTTTGTATATTAATTTATTCATCTCTTTAGATAAATCTACCGGATTCAATCACCAAGAGATATGACCACTCTATGTCAACATACTATATATCAAAAGAAACATTTTGGATTGTACTAACTGGAGGTAGCAGTGCATATAAACCATCAACTAATACAGTTCAACCAATCACTGGATCTAATATTCTAGTGATCATTGAATTAGGTATGATAATTAGTATACATTTCATGTAATATATTATTAATAGTGAACATTATCATGCATGGTCACTGGAATGTGTACAGTGTAAGACATACATGATTATTAAAGCTTTATGAAAATCTAGCTTCATTTATACACGATAATAATGATATATTTGTAATTACCAATTATGAGTTATTCAAGTATCCTTTGATTCATAAATAAAGCCTGTCAGTCTATTTTCTGTTGATTCTTTCTGTTATGAGAGACACTGACACCAGTTAATTACATTCCTTAGTCCTATCAGTTATTATAAGAATGTTTACTTAGTAACAGCATAATAATCAACAACCATCACTATTCTATATATTTCAAGTATCACCAGTTAATTAAATGCCTTAGCCTCTTGAGTATTATTACAGCATTACTACAAGAATCATAGGACTGTAATATATATTGTATAGAAAATAAATCGATCTATCATTCTATAGTTTTGTCTGCTATCATATGAGACTGACTCTGCTAAAACCAATTGTATGGATCAAAATATAATTTGGAGATATGATCAAAAATAGACATGCACTTCTGAATTACTCGGGCATGTTTTATTACATGTATATAAAAAACATCACATTTTCAGATACGTTCAGTGAATCTTTGAGACCTCTCTTTGCTAGCCACTGCTAAATAAATTGTTACCGTAAAGTGGGATATTTTCACGGGGTCTAATTTTTGTGTTAATTGCCATACAGAGTCATTCCACAAATATTTAACTCACAAAAATTTATTTTCGTGGGAGGAGTTTGAGCAATATTAGTTGTAAAACAAAATTTTAACTAACAAAAATACAATATCAATCAAAACACAAAAATGAGACCCCACAAAAATATTCGCTACACGGTAATAATGATTACAAAATTGATTTAATTGAGTTTTCCTCCAAATTAAGTATTTGTGACTGCAATTGTCACTGTAGCTTTGTCTTTTACATGGTTGGCATGTATAATAATTATTCATTGTAGAGCTAATTAAATGCTCTATTCCAGGTAAGACAAAAAAAAAAAACTATTTCAAAATCTTCATCCATAAGACCGGTTTTTGCAGAGCTGGTATATGTGTATTTCTCCAAATGAAGTATTTGCGACAGTCGTTCAATCGCTCACTGTAGTTTTGTCTATTACATGATTGTGATGTATAATAATTATTCATTGTAGAGCTAATTAAACACTCTATTCAGTTAAGACAAAAAAAAATCTTTAAAATCTTGATCCGCAAGACCGGTTTTTGCAGAACTGGTATATGTGTACATGTGTATATGTATAACTCTGTTTTTATATTTGTACATACATATTGATAGTTATGTACATCATTATTAACATACATAGACACATGCACACCTGCCTGCCTATATTAGTACAGACATTCATGTATGATTATATTTATTTGTCTTAGTATGTATTGATGTATGGAAGTATATACCTTAAGGACAGGTTTAATTACGAGTACTTAACTTTGCGATTTGGCTACCCCTCACATTTTGCTGGTACTAATAATTGCGGAATCGCAAAAATAACAACCACACCCACTAATTATACCCAAAATATTAAAGTTATTCTTCAACAACAGATAATTATTGTAATCAACAGTTACTTACTACATTATTTTACACAGTGCAAAAGTCACTGCAATGGTTATAGATACTCACCATCGAAGGTCGCCTTTAGTGCAGGGTGGCTTAGAAATCCCAATCCAGGTCATTGTAGAAATGGATTTGACTGAAAAAAATCGACATGCCTTGACAGGTATGAGACTCTAGTTGGCGAAAAATACAAAGAGCCAGTGGATGGTAAATTTGAAGACGCAACAGACTCTATTCTACAAAGATTGAAAGAGCCAGAAGACAGTGGAGACGATGCGGACTCGAACTCTGACCTAGACTCATAGTTCATGTTTGTTTGTTATTTCTAATTACTCGAAAATTCTAAATTACTCTTACGAAATATTCAATATTTGCCGGTATTACGTATTGTGGTTTTGCCCCAAATCGCAAAATTCGCAATTAATAGTACCGTTATTAAACGTATCCCTAAGGTATATAATATGTGATTCTTATATTACTGTGTACATGTAGTAAATATCTAATCTTCATTACTCATAAATATATTCATCAATGGATATAAAATGTAATGAATGTCATTACTGAAACCTAATAAGTTTCACACATATACCAAAGGTTGTTCCAAGAAATGTAGAGCAGTGATATTAGCCCCACCCAGAGCCATCCATCTATGTACATGTATATATATATAAACCATAGTATATATTTGTTTAATCCACTTCGTCAGAATCAACAATTTTGCTCCATTCATGGTGTTTGCGATTCAGTATATATATCATGGTCTACATTGCAGTGGAGTTGGGGCTAGTATCAAACACACTGCAATTATTAGTGAAGATGAAGAAAAGAAATTGTGGGAATATGGATTGGATAATCTAAAGTCATTGCAGAGAGCTGTATTTTACTTCATAGGGAAGAGATTCTGTTTTCATGGGGGCAAAGAACAAAGAAATCTAAATCCTACACAGTTTACTCGTTCTTACAGTCCAGACTGCATTACTGATGTAGAGTAGGGTTCCAAAAACCATGATGGTCGAGTGAAAGATCTACACTTTGAAACGCTTTGAAAACAAGGAAGTACCTTGTCCTGCTGTACCAGAGAACAGGCCAAACTTCTTAATGGATCTGTATTTAGCTAAATTGCCTAAAATTGCATTTTAAAAATATATTCTTTATTTACGACCAAAGCATATAACACTATCTAATCCAGAAAAGCATGACAATGTAGCAGTAAGTTAAAATAGCTTGAGGACAATGGTTAAAGATATGTGTGCCGAAGTAAAAATTTTGGGGAAGAACAGAACCTATGAGAATATTTCCACAGACCAGTACAAAGAAGTCAGTAAAGTTTTTATGTCAAATTTAAAAAGTTCTCAAAGTGTACAAGTTGGTATCAATCCAATGTATGGGTTTTTAGGAGGTATTAATGGCTGTTCTAATGGCAACATAACAGTTAACTTTCCTTCTGAGTGATTACAATTTTGAAAACATTTCATTCCTGTGTGATATCTATAATCCCTAGGGGATATAGTATATTCATGCTGTATCACATATATTGCAACGGCGGTCATTTTGATTCATTTGGTTTCCATACTATAATACAATATAATCATACACCTGGGGGTTGATATACTGTGGATTCTGTGGTTTTGGAGAGTGGTTATACTGTATATACCACCCCTGTAGGATGATATCACCATTGTATATATATATATATATATATATATATATATATATATATATATATATATATATAGTACAATTATGACATCATCCTTTGATGTGGCTAGGTCTATATTCTGTATATAGGACCCAAAACAGGTCTATATTTGGAGAAGTTAACCATTAACAACATGCAACACTTTATTGCCAAGTATAATAGTATTTTATTGCCAAAACTGTTGTGAAATCATTGAGAATAAGTGATCAATATACAGTTTGGGAAAAGATCATCATGCAGTCAGACAGTACCAATCATGTAGTTCATTGATGTGGTGAGTCCTATATATTGTATGCAGGAGATGTCACCATCATACAATATATTGTATGTAGTATGCTAATAGGTTCTATATACTGAATATAGGACCCTCGTTTTGTGTCCTCGGATGTGATATAGCCCTCGCAGGCTCGGGCTATATCACATCCTTGGACACAAAACTCAGGTCCTATATTTTGTATATAGGACCTATTAGCATACTATATAATATACATATATATATATATATATATATACACGTAGGTACATATAATATATTCAGTAACTTACAGAAACGTCAAACATGCCAAATACACGATGGTGGCCATGTTCTTAGGTATAACCTAACGCTTCATTTCATCTACCTTGGGTGATGTAGTGAATGTAAATCGTGAAGCAGGCTTGGTGTCAACCTTTTTCTTCCTCGATAACGAAAGCTTCTTCCTCTTTGGTGCAGGTGGTGTTGATTCCATGTTTCAGCTGTAACCGCAGATGGTAATGCGCATGCTCGGTATGATGCAATTATCACGTGGAGGTGAGTATATCAGTAATATTATCACGTGGAGGTGAGTATATCAGAGAGTACGATAGTACTCTCTATGTAGGGATGGCACCGAAAAAAAATGGCTGCCCATACATTTCAATTGCAAGTGGTGAGCTGAAATCTCTGGTAATATATACAGATAAGTTTTAATACACACATACCTATTCATATCTAGTGTTTTTATGACTACCAACACCATCTAGATGGCTAAAGATTGTCGTTAAGGTAGAGAACCGATGAGTGGCAAAACTGGCAAAATCTTCATCATATTATTATTATTATTATTTTCCAGACAAATCATTTTTTTGTTTGTTGAAATATCACAATGATTCTAGCACAATTCCAGTCGCATTTATAGTAAAATTCTGGTCTTAAAGTATCGAGATGATATCTTCAGATACTATGAAATAAGACAGTCTCAACGACTATAAAGATTTGATTTCAAATTGGACGCCATTTTTCTAAGTGGAATTTAGTTACGCATGCGCAATTTGTATACTTGGAACATGGAAGCTGAAATGCTTGGAATTATAATAACATTTGTGAGCAAATACATTCTTATAGTAATGAAATATTAAAGCCATTGTATAATAATACTTTATAAGCATTGGAATACTGAATGGTTGACACAGTGAATGACACTACTTCTTGTAGGACTGCAGACAGTGCTGTAAGTGAAATAGAGAATATACATTATCTGTCAGTGAAAGAGAATGATAATCAATACATTAATACAAAAGACTGACCTTCATTGGTGAACAAATGTTAATGCATTTATGATTGCATAAGAAAATGTGTGAGCAAATAATAATGAATATAATTATTAGGCCATTGTATAATAATATTATATACTATGATAACATTGGAATGCCATTTGGTTGATATAGTGACTGACACTACTTCTTGTAATGCTATAAGCGAAATAGTAGGCAT
Source organism: Petrosia ficiformis (assembly GCA_947044365.1). Classification (NCBI taxonomy): domain Eukaryota; kingdom Metazoa; phylum Porifera; class Demospongiae; order Haplosclerida; family Petrosiidae; genus Petrosia; species Petrosia ficiformis. Next base: position 5,561,766 of record OX345636.1, read on the forward strand.
CATCTGTAAGTGAAAGAGAATGATAATCAATTCATAAATAATTGATATATACAAAAGATTGACCTTCATTGATAAACAAACTTTAATGCATTTATGATTGCATGATTTCATATGATATATAACTTACACCAGTATTTATTCAATGTACAAAAAATGTTCACACCATTCATGAAAAAAAAAGCAATGGAAACAAGAATAATAAAAAACATTTCCAATAAAAATGAAAGAAGATGTAGGGATGTCAAAACCCAAAAAACATGCGAACAAGGTTAGGTGGGACCCAAAATTAAACAAATCACTTCCATATAACCCTACATAAGTACAGCTCTTTCTATTTTGCTTTATAGTGGTGTAAGTACTTATGTAGGGTTATATCGAAGTGATTTGTTTAATTTTGGGTCCCACCTAACCTTGTTCGCTTGCTTTTTGGGTTTTGACATCCCTACATCTTTCATTTTTATTGGAAATGTTTTTTATTTTTCTTTCAGTAATATTATCATGTGGAGGTGAGTATATCAGTAATATACACCTGTGGTTAACGAACCAGGTTGTATATCATGTATATACTCCCTGTTGGCCCTTTGATGTTTCGGTTAGTTATTGTATATATATAATTATATATATACAATGGTGATGTCATCATACAATACAAAGTGCAGGTGGTATATACAGTATAACCACCCCAAAAACCACAGAATCTACAGTATATCAACCCACAGGTGTATATATTGACCACAAAAGTTTTATATACTGAGTGTCTGGTATGATGACATCACCATTGCAATATAAACCCCTTGGTGGGAAGGTCAATGTGGTTTGCCACCTCAATATTTGACCTCGCTATGCTCAGTCAAATATCTTGGTGGCAAACCACATTGAGCTTTCCACCTTGGGGTGTGTATTTGTTGAATACAATTCAAAAGCTATGATTAATATATCACATATATATGTCTTTCTATCTATGAATCTATCAATATATCTATCAATTTATCTATTTATCTATTTACCTCTCTGTCTATCTGTATACCTACATGTATGCATCTCTGTATCTATCTACCTATCTCACTGTAAAAAGTACTAGGTTATTTTAACCTTCATTTGGTTACAGGAGTTTCAATGCAATTACATTTTCCTCCATGCTGATTTATATTTCCATATTTACAAGTCATGCACAGTTCATTTGATGTTGACCTATATTGACTAATATAAAGTACATGTCATATATAACAAGGCATAATTATGGTAACAAACATATTAATACAATGTAGCTACATACATAGCATAGTATTGTAGGTACAACCTGTGGTATATTATATGTGAAAACAAGTGATGTTACTACCTCATTCCAGAGTAATTAATTAATATAAATATGCACATGAATTTGTACTTGTAATAGCAAACATGTGATATATACTCCACAGATATTTGAAACGCCAGCACATGTATGTAATTATTATGAGATATACATGTTTAAAGTACATGTACATTGTATTGCTTTTGTTAATTAATACAATGTAGCTATATATATATATACTGTATATACGTAGCATAGTATTATAGTGGGTGTATTATGTCATTGCAGAGTAGATAATTACATGAAGTTGTACTTATAATAACAAATAATGTGATGTACTCCACAGATATTTGAAAAGTCAGCACATGTATGTACCATTCTTTATTATGGCATATACCTTATATACTAGTCAATATACATGTAGATCAAAATCAAAACATGTTATTTTAACCCTCATTTGGTTACATAATTGAGTAATCAAATGAGGGTTAAAATAACCTATTCATGTTTACAGTGTATATCTATATATTTTAATGTCTATCTTTGTTTCTATGCATCTATCTATCTATCTATCTATCTTTATATGCTTGTTTCTCTCATCGGTAATTAGTTAAGGTCATAGTAATCTATGTCATTTATATACATGTATATATAGTATTTTTAAGATATGCCATTTGCACTGTAAGACCTACCCTATTCAACTCTCTTGGAACCTCATACAAAAGGAATGTGAATGCAATAGAGCTCTGAAAAGCCTCAATCACAAGCTTACAAACAGGTGTCAGATGATCAAAAAAAAACAAGCATCTCTATTAATTACAGCTAATATAAAAATTATATAGCTATATAGCTATAAAGTCATCATGACTACTGTTTTATGTCATAATTATTGTAATTATAAAGGAATTGACAATTGGTAACTTAAATTTCATTTCAAATAATGACGGTAACATTTTACTGGGAGAATTAATAACATGTTATCAAACCTCCTGGTAAAGACCAGGAGGTCTGATCACACATTTAGAAACCTCATTATAAGCGATCTCATTGGTCAATGCAATATAGTTGAGGTAGAATAATTATTATTATTTTTTTAGTAACTGATATACGTATTTTCATTGTAGAGTTCAATTTACATGTACACACCATAGACACATCATACCCTTAGAATAATTATAGATGCTATTACAGTTGTCAATAGATTTACATCATTTATTATAATTATGCATGTAGTGTATAGTGATGATGATTGGAAACTAAAACGTATATGGGATAGTGAACAAAACTGGTACAAAACACAGGAGATGATAACATGTGAGAAAGAAGAGAAATGGAGTGTTGCAATGAGAGAGAAGGATATGAAACTTGTATTATTACAATCAAGTGAATCATCACTGAAATACACAATAGATATGTTGAACAAACGTGAGATAATAAAATCACTTAATTTAATACTGAGTAACATTAAATTTTTTTCCTTCAGAGTTGATGATTGAAAAAAAAACATCATTAGTGAAATCACAAGAACTGGACTACTATAGAAAACAGATCACAGATTTGAAAGGGAAAGTTAAACTCACATCTACCCTTTCATCAGGTCTATATTAATACATACATGTATATCATATCTATTGAATGAGTACTGATTATTATGCCTTTTCATTAGATGAAGAGACAATATTTTATGAGAAGACTCTGGAAAGAGAACCATTAGAAGTGAAGAAATCAAAACCTGTAGATGAGGATAAACCTAAATCAGATATTAGTGATAAGATGTTAATATTGGAAGAAGGTTAGATGAGTATTACTAGTATTATTATGTGATCACTGATTATTTTATTACATCAGAAATAGCATCACTGCAGATTAAGTTGGAGAAGAAGGATGAGATAGTGAAAGAACTGGAGTCAATACAAGAACGTAAGTCATATATTTTTTTAAAGTTGTTTAACTTCAAATATCATATCACATAATTATAGATGTCAAGCCACTACAGACAGAAATATATGACAAAACTTCTCAAGTAGAGGAACTACAGAGTTTATTGAATGTGAAAACAGAAGAGCTACAATCACTACAAGAACGTAAGTCATGTTCTTTTTGGAAATTAATGGAACTTCAAATCTTATTCTTTTATCATATAGAAGTGAAGTCACTACAGACAACAGTGGTTGATAAATCTTCACAAACAGATGAAGTACAGAATACAGTAGAGAATAATGAAGTACATTTGCAAGAATTACAAATGCATAGAGAAAGAATAAGGGAACTTGAAGTTACTATACAAGAAATAAAACAGTTAGAGGAAACTAGAAAGACATTACCACAAAACTCCGGTGACATCATTTCTACAGCAGGTTAGAAATTGTGTTATATAATTAATATACTAATCTCTGTTGTTATCATAATCTCGTATTACTATACAGATGATCCTGATCCTCATCTTCATATAGCTAAACAGAAGGTGTTTCATATTAAAGGGAACACTCTGGATTGGGCAGATTATGGGTTTAAGATGTATTTCCCAAAAGGTACCATCCGACCATCACAAGTGCTTATCAAAGCTCTTGTTGGTGGTAAATTCCAGTTTCCTGATGGAATGGAGCTTGTCAGTGCTTTATATGTCATCTCATTTCCTGAAGAGTATCTCCAGCCAGTGAAATTACAAATACAACACTGTGTCTATCTGAAGAGTTCACGACAGTTTAAATATCTCAGTTTCATAACAGCACCTATAGATGAGTCAGTACCACCATACAAGTTCCAGTTTATAGATGGTGGTAAATTCTATATTGATTGTCAGTATGGAATGATAGTTCGTTCCGAGTTTTGTATAATGGGTATTGCTAAGAAGACTAATGGTTGTCATCCACACATCTCATCTGATGTAGATGATACTAGTGATACTGATAGTGAAACACAATCCACATCTGAACATGGTTAGGATATTATAGTATTAATTAATAATTATTTATTATAATTATTTATTAGCTGATGTTCAATCAATTGGTAATGATGTGTCTCATATTGACTCTTCAGAAGATCAAGATCCACCAAGTAGTGATACTGATAATGAAACACAATCCACATCTGAACATGGTTAGCATATTATAATAAACAGTATTTTTATTTTAATTCTAATTATAGGTGATGTTCAGAATGACGAGTCTAATACTGACTCTTTTTCAGAAAATAAGGATACTAGTAGTGTTACTGATAATAAAACAGAGTCCAAATCAGAACTTGGTTAGGATATTAATAGTCAATATACGTACTTTACTATTATTTTATTATAATTATTTTTAGTTGATTTTCCATCAAATGACAACAATACTGAAAAGCATCCTAGTGACGATACTGACAATAAAACACCACTCTCATCTGGACATGGTTAGGATATTAATAGTACATGTGACTATTTTACTTATTGTGACTATTGTCAGTTGATGTTCCATTAGGTGACAATACTGAAGAGCATTCTAGTAGCAATACTGATGATAAAACACCACCCTCGCCTAGACATGGTTAGGATATTAATAGTATATTATGTTTTACTATTATTTTGTTATTATTATTATTATTAGTTGGTGTTCATTCAACTGAAAGTATGGAAACTAACAAGAATCCTAGTAACCATGGTGATAATGAAACTACATTCGCTGTAAATTCTGTCTCAATAGGAGGTACTTTTATAATTATAATGAAGTATTATATATCTAATTATATTCTATAGTCCAATTTCCTAATGATTCTGATATACCTGATAATATATACACTGGTGAAGTATATTACGAGAGGACATCAAGTAACAAATGGTTAATGAGGTTTATGACAGTTCAGAACATTAAAGTATTCCAACAGGTAATTTAACACTACTAACAAGAAAACTCACTTTATGATACATGTTTTGTAGTATATTAAAGAATATCATTCTAATGCTGTTCAAGACGAGATCATTAGATTTTCATTCCTGGATCCAGTGAATGGATACATTCAATTAATACCCAATGAAAAACAGGATATTCCTTATACTGGATGGAAGATCATGCCACACAAGAAACCTATTGTGGTAAGACTTGAATACTCCATTAGTTCATAAAATGATAGTTTTACTATTTGTATAGCTGACAAAGAGTGATGCTGACCTGTTTGGGTCCCAACATATTCCATTTCCTCCATCTTGTTTAATGACTATTCGTGCAAAAGCGGCACCAGACACTGAAGAAGATTTGAGTTATGCTGTTTCTCTGAAAGGAATAGAATCTGATCTTGAAATTTATATTAACCGCTCTCTAGAAACAGGTATGTGTTGTTGTACACTCTTGCAGTATTATGCATTTCCTAATTCATAGGACCTACAAGTCATCCACCAATAGAACCTACAGGTGGAGTCAGAACACATGAAGGTTAGTAATACATTGTAAATGCAGTAAGGTGCCATACATATGCTTTAAGTAGCTGATGATATTCAGTATCTTTGTAGAATCATAGTTGATCTTCCTGAATGGCTACCAGAATTTTGCTTGATCGAATAGAAAGCTGTAAATATTTTTACATGTTATAATAATTCTTAAGACTGGTGTTAGAGCTTACTTTAGGCAATACTGGACGGAATTTCAATAACACATATAACATTGTATAATTGCATGCTACTTAACAATAATAATCTTACATTACAGCATCTTCACTATCTCATGATACTCAGAATAATCCACTGTCTAATGTGTGTCATTGTGTACTAGGTATAGTTACTGAAGAATTATCATACAATATTATTAACTAATGTTATTCACAGGCATTGATGATCTTAGTGAAGTGTTTGATGTGTGTAAAGTATTTAGTACAGATTGGAAGTTCATAAGATTAAAACTAGGGATTATGAAAGCTACACTAGATAATATAAAAAAGGATTGTGATGATGTAAAGGAAAGAATGCTTGAGATGCTATCCTCATGGCTGAGAAAAGAGAATGCATTGCAACCCAAACCTTCCTGGCGTATTTTACTCACAACACTCTCTGAGTATGACAGCACACAAACTTCACAAATTGCTAGTAAATTTGTTTGTGAACATGGACAATAGTTGACCTATAATTTTAGGAATTTTATTTTCACTAACAATTATTAGTTTATAATGTTATTCCTTTGTTTATTATTATAAGAAGCCTTTATTTAATTCTTAAAAGGGTTTGTCAGACTGTGGTTTTATTAGTTTATATACTATTCAAGAAACAGGGACACCCTTTGAAAGGTTGTGTGCGTTGTTGCCTTGAGCAGAGGGGCCGAGATGGCAGCAACGCCCGATTACCATGGTAGTGGCTGTGAGTGACTCTCTTTTACGTATGTAATAGGTATTAATGATGTATACGTAGCTCTGTGAGGTGCCATCAAGAATGCAACCACTGCAATACTAAGTGGTGATTAAAACTTGGAATTTACAAACACAGTCTTGATATCTTCCAGATGAATAACTTCCATAATTAACTGTGAGAAGTGCATGCTTGAAATGTTTTTCAAATTGTTCAGGAAAGAAAATGAAAAGTGTATTACAAGCGGGGTGATAGTGAAAATTTTAACTATCACGGTATATATCTATTAGATTCTTGATAACTGTTATGTTGCCAATAGAACTGCCATTAATACCTTCTAAAAACTCAGACATTGGCTTGACACCTACTTGTACACTTTGAGAACTTTTTAAATTTGATATAAAAACTTTATATACTGACTTCTTTGTGCTGATCTGTGGAGATATTCTCATAGGTTTGGAGGGCTTCCAGTGAACGATGCTTCGTCACCTTTTGAATGACTTTTTCTGGAACGTGTTTTTGGAAGAGTAGTTGCACCAGTGCCTCGTAGACTATGGTTGGTCTTCCCAAAAATTTGTGCTTCGGCTACATTGTCATAGACTTTAGTCGTAACCACGTTGAGGCAAATGCCTCCTCGCTTTAAGGTGGTACTAGGGAGTGGGCGGATGCGACTCCAATCAGTTTCAAAATAGAATATTATATAATATGACTCTAACCTGGTGTAATGGCAACCTTCATATCTTCTAATCACCTTTATAGGGTCCTGGAAGTGATAAAACATATATAAAATGTCCATTTTTGTAATCGCAATAAGTACAAAACGGAGAAAGCCACGCCCACCAATCATGGCATGCACCAAGTACAATGCATTTAGAGAAAACAAATAGAGCCGTTTTCTGGAAATTCATTTTACTTTTATAGTTACAAGAGGCTGAAGAAAGCTGAATTCTGTAGCTTTTCACTGAAACCATAAAATCTACCTTTCTAGGCACTATCAAACTCCGATCTTTCTCAGAGAGCAACTACAGTTACCCGCCATTGTTTCCACCCACCGCCCCTCCACCACCCGTGGGGCGTGTTTAGCTTTGTTTCTGAAAATAAACTATCAGTGAAAACATTTAGGCCCAATAATTATACCCCCGGGTGGGTGTGGCTTCCAAAAAATACAGAATGGAACCAGATTGTATGCAGCAAGAAGCTTGCAAGACTAGAAACTGATTGGAGTAGCATCTGCAAACGGAAAAGACTACAACCTTAAAACTTAGCGAAGTACTCCCTCTTAAAATTAATATACCACACCCCCTGATTATAGTGGGTGGTAAATATTACTCGTGCATTTATAATTATGGTTCGATACGGCTTGTAAGAAAAGGTCGAGCAGAGCTACAGTGCTGCTATCACTAGTTTCTTCCCCAGTAAACAAAAATGAGGAAAAATTTAACAAACTTATTGTTCAAAAGTAAGTAATAGGAAAATTAGAAAATTATTGGTTTTTATGCGCACGTAGGGCCATCCTTATGATTGCTTTCTAGGGACAAGCACATTATGCTAGCATTGCTTTCAGCATAATCGGTTTATCAAAGCAGGAAACATTGTGCCAGCATAATAGGATGTAAACTTTGTGATCAAAATACCTTTAAACAAAGGTCATGGGATTGCATAGTTGCAAATGAACATGCTTTTTCCGTACTAAACAATGATTGTTTTAATGAGCAACAACTAAATCCACTTGAAAACTACATGTAGATCTGTATACAAGAATCAGTTAGCTATGTTACAATTTAATGAAATGATTGTAATATTATCAGAATTTTTAGGATTTATTTTTCAAGAATTTTGAGCATTACGAGAGCATAATAGGTACCTAAGTAGAAGCATAATTGAAATAAAACTGGAAATTTGAGCATAGCATAATAGGCTGTAATAAAAGCATAATGTGGTTGTCCCTATTGCTTTCCCATGGGTTCAAACTACATATATATTTATATGTTTGTGTCACTTACGCGAATATGCGTTGTATACGTAGTTAAGGAAGTTACGTTTTCTGGGGGCTCGGTCAATTAATAGACGCGCGCTCAAGGTCTACAGACCGGCAGAAAGAAGGCTGTGTAGCTTACGTAGAAACTAGAACTAACAGGTAGCTATTCTACCTGAAATATATTCTTAAAGTTCTACAAGGTTCTTTAAAAGGTAAACAGAGCAGATAATCAAAATAATAGGCTGATGTGTTTCAAGCATCATAACGTTAGCCATGATTACTGAATGCTGGATACCACAAAGCAATCATAGGGATACTTTTTTCTCTATATATCTAATATGATTATAAATTTATATATATACAATGCCCAAAATTTCTAGTTACACCGCTGCATACCATGCCTCTTCTGAATATGATTGTGTTGTACACTTTGGTCGTAAATAAAGAATATTCTTTTCAAATACAAATTTAGACAATTTAGCTAAATACAGATCCTTTAAGAATACCAGGTATTTTGGCCTGTTCTCTGGTGCAGCAGGACAACGTTGTGGTAATTTGAACTATTATAAGATGTTGAGTTATGTATGTATTCTAGATAGTGTGAATTAATTGTGGATGTGATATAGATGTGTTAATCATTGGGGATTAGTTATTAGTACTTATGTATAGCAGGCTTTTTGTTGTGTATGTTAGGGGCTCTGGGCCCCATCTCTATACATTGTTAATATCTTCTTTTGTTATGATTTTTGTATAAAAGTGAGGATTCTTATTTGGATGAGAGTCCTCTGTTCTGTTCTTGTATATTTGGCATTAATAAATTTGTAACCAAAAACGCTGGTTGTGGTCATTTGTTTGCCGAGACATACGTCTACAGCATCACATTTGGTGGCAGAGGTGTACGGATCTCAGTTGGCAGGAGTATACCAACAACCCAAAAAAATAGAAGACTGTCGGCTAGCAATATATGACCACCCGATCTGGAACAAGGTACCAAGTTGAGATGGAATCCCAGACTACTGAGCAAGTGGAGGCAGCAGTTCTGAATTCAACTGCACTCATAAGAATGCTCATGGAGGAGCGTCAAAAACGAGAAGAAGAGGTTGCTGAAGAGAGAAAGCAATGTGAGAGAGAGGTAGAACACCAACGACAGCAGATGCAGGAGCAGATGACACTACTGATGAAAGTTGTACGAGAACAGTCGGAGGGGCATTCGGCAAAAGGCTCTGAAACAGTCTCAATCGAACGAGAGGTGAAATTTACAAAACTAACTGAGGCGGACGACATTGAGGCTTATTTGACTACGTTTGAGAGAATGATGCACACCTTCAAGGTACCCGAGGACCGATGGGTATACAAACTTGCACCTCAGCTCACCGGCAAGGCTCAGCAAGCCTTTGCCGCTATGGAGACGAAGGATGCTGGTGACTATGACGAAGTAAAAGTCGCCATTCTCAGACGTTATAATATTAATGAGGAGACATATCGTCAACGCCTACGCTCAATCCGTTTGAAGGAGGAGGAGACTCAGGGAGAACTAGCAGTCCGAGTACGGGATTTGACAAAAAAGTGGGTGAAGGAATGCAAAGATGTAGAAGATGTCATAGAATTGATGGCAATCGAACAGTTGCTGGAGACATTGCCTACTGGACCTCGCATATGGGTAAGAGAGAGAAAACCCAAGAATGTCACAGAGGCAGGGCAACTGGCTGACGACTATGTGCAAGCAAGAGGTCAAGCAAATAAAGTGCAAGAACCTCAGAAGTGGGGAGAGACGTTCAGACGCCCACTGGGAGCTAAGCCTCGATGTGACCACTGTGGAAAGACAGGCCACAGATCGAAGGACTGTTGGAGAGGAACTACCAAGCCAGGATCAAAGGAATTGTGTAAAGAGAAGGAGAAATTCAAGGAGTTGACATGTTGGAAATGTTTCCGTAAGGGACATATAGCAGCTGCTTGCCCAGAATCTACTTCAATGTATTGCGCTTGGACACAACAGAAGAAATCCAAGAGCTACCCAAGAGCTGTACGTACTGGATTGGTGGAAGGAATTCCTGTTCAGGACATCATGCTGGATACAGGCTCAAGCAGGACGCTGATCAGGAGGGATCTGGTGCCTACAGAAAAACCGGTAGAGGGGGAGATATCTGTTCGTTGTGCACATGGTGATGTTATTACCTACCCCTTAGCTAAGGTAGCTATTGAAATAGGTGGAGAACACTATAATGTAGAGGCAGGAGTGGTGGATAGACTACCAGTGTCCATACTAGTGGGATGGGATGTCCCACAGTTGGTGAATCTTCTCCAAGATGATAGTGCTCAGAAGGAACCCAGACAGGTTGACGACTCAATGGCTGTTATAACCAGGGCCCAGAAGAAAAACCAACAAAAGGAAAGAGCGATCATAGCTGACAAGGAACACCAATCGGGAGCCCTTCCTCACCCTGTACACATAAGGGAGCCAAGTGAGGGGATTGAATTAGAATTAGATGATGAAATCCCAGGGTCACAGTTCGACGAGGAACTATTCACAGAGAGCAAGACAAAGCATCATCTGTCAAGAAGCCAGAGACGTGAGAATAACTTTTCTTTTATACAGAAGCAACAACAGCAACACCCATTGGAGATGACAGCAGGAGAGCTGGCACAGTTACAAGAAGAGGACAGCTCATTGGAGACAGTGCGTCGAGCAGTGAAAGGAGAAGACAGTACAGCAGGGAGTGGGTTTGTTCGAAGAGATGGATTAATCTACCGCAAATGGACACCACCCGGACAAGATTTCGGTGAGGGAGCTATTGAACAGCTAGTACTTCCAACATCATGCAGGAAAGCTGTATTACAATTGGCACATGCCATTCCTCTGGCTGGACATCTTGGAAGGAAGAAGACGGCGCAAAGAATACTTCAAAGATTTTATTGGCCGAACGTGTTTAAGGATGCAGCTGAATTTTGTACCACCTGCCAAGAGTGTCAGAAGACAGCCCCAGGGAAGAAGATAGTTGCACCACTGATTCCCTTACCCATCATCGAAGAACCCTTCCAACGAATAGCCATGGATATTGTTGGACCACTTCCTAGAAGTTATAATGGAAACAAATATGTGTTAGTCATATGTGACTATGCAACTAGGTACCCCGAAGCTATACCACTTCGGTCCATTGATGCTGAGCATATTGCGGAGGAACTCATTAAGATGTTCTCTAGAGTTGGTATCCCCAGAGAGATACTCACAGACCAGGGCAGCAACTTTACATCACAGTTGTTGTCAGAAGTGTATCGACTACTTCATATACAACCGATTAGAACAAGCCCCTACCATCCCCAGACGGATGGACTGGTCGAGCGTTTTAACCAGACACTCAAAGCTATGCTCAGAAGGACAGCCAATGAAGAAGGAAAGGATTGGGACAAATGGGTGCCATATCTACTGTTCGCCTATAGAGAGGTTCCGCAGTCATCAACTGGGTTCTCCCCTTTTGAACTGGTGTACGGACACCAAGTTAGAGGACCACTGGATGTACTCAAGGAGTCTTGGGAAAACAGTAGTAAGAGCAATGAAAGTGTTGTGTCTTATGTTCTGTCCATACAGGAAAAGCTAGCAAAGATGTCTGAACTGGCAAGAGGGAATCTAGCAAAGGCCCAGCAGCGACAGAAAAGATGGTATGATGAGAATGCCAGAGAACGCCAATTTGAACCAGGAGATCAGGTGCTTGTGTTGCTACCTACTGAAACCAGTAAACTGTTGGCAAGATGGCATGGACCTTATCCTGTGCTCCGTCGTATTAGTCCAGTGAACTACGAAGTGAATATGTACGATAAAAAGAAACATCACAGAATCTTCCACATTAACATGCTTAGAAAGTGGCATGCACCCTCAGCAGCGAACCTGTTGGCAGAGGATGTAACAGAAGATGAGCAAGATGAGATACTGTTATGGGACAAGGATTTAGGCCTAATAGTGGATCAACCGGTGATTGGTGAACAACTAGAAAAGAATCAACACACTCAGCTACAGGAACTTCTAACAGAATTCAAAGATGTTCTTAGCAACCAACCTGGAAGGACCAATGTAACAGAACACACGATTGAAACAGGGGATGCCCATCCGATACGTCTACAACCATACCGATTACCTTACGCATATACTGATACGGTTCGCCAAGAATTGAAGGATATGGAAGAAAGTGGGATTATTGAACCATCTTCAAGTAATTGGGCTGCACCAATTGTACTTGTCAAAAAGAAAGATGGTACACTACGAATTTGTGTGGACTATCGGAAGCTGAATAGCCAATCTCGAGCTGATGCCTACCCCATGCCCCGGATAGATGAGTTAATTGATCGATTGGGGCAGGCTAAGTTCGTGACAACATTGGATCTTACTCGTGGGTATTGGCAAGTGCCAGTAGAAGAAAGTGCCCGGGAAAAGACTGCATTTGTGACTCCATTCGGTTTATACCAATTCAGAGTGATGCCATTTGGGCTACAGGGAGCCCCAGCGACCTTCCAAAGAATGATGGATAAACTGACAAGGGGTTTGGAAGACAGCACAGCAGCCTACTTAGATGACCTAGTAATATTCAGCCACTCATAGGAGGAGCATCTTCAACATATTCAGAGAGTGTTACATCGACTAAGAGCTGCCGGGTTGACAGTTAAGCCCAAAAAGTGCCAGTTTGCAATGAGACATTGTACATATTTAGGTCATATTGTTGGAAATGGGATGGTCAGACCAGAGCCTTCTAAGATTGCAGCAGTAAGGTCATTTGAAAGGCCACAGAAAAAAAAGCATGTGAGAGCTTTTTTAGGAGTCGCTGGTTACTATCGAAAATTTATTACCAACTTTGCTAGTATTGCCACTCCACTGACAGACCTTATCCGGAAAGATTGTCCTAATAGGGTTGTGTGGACTCCAAGGTGTGAAATAGCATTCCAGAACTTGAAGAAACAGTTGTGTTCAGATCCAGTCTTGAGAAGCCCGGATTTTACAAAACAATTTATAGTCCAAACGGATGCTTCAGATAGAGGTGTTGGAGCTGTACTGAGTCAGTTGGATGACAACAATGATGATCACCCAGTGGCTTACTTTAGCAGGAAGCTACTTCCCCGTGAGGAAAAGTATTCAACGATTGAGAAAGAATGTTTGGCCATTAAGCTGGCAGTACATGCATTTCATGTTTATTTACTAGGAAGACCATTCACAATCCAGACAGACCATCGGTCATTAGAATGGCTGGACCGGTTGAAGGATAATAATTCTAGATTAACTCGGTGGAGTTTGGCTTTACAACCTTATGACTTCCAGGTCGAATATCGTACTGGCAAAGCCAACGCTAACGCCGATGGCCTCTCTCGTATTAACTGACACGACAAGTGTGTCGCAGGAGAGGGGAGGAGGAGTGTGGTAATTTGAACTATTATAAGATGTTGAGTTATGTATGTATTCTAGATAGTGTGAATTAATTGTGGATGTGATATAGATGTGTTAATCATTGGGGATTAGTTATTAGTACTTATGTATAGCAGGCTTTTTGTTGTGTATGTTAGGGGCTCTGGGCCCCATCTCTATACATTGTTAATATCTTCTTTTGTTATGATTTTTGTATATAAGTGAGGATTCTTATTTGGATGAGAGTCCTCTGTTCTGTTCTTGTATATTTGGCATTAATAAATTTGTAACCAAAAACGCTGGTTGTGGTCATTTGTTTGCCGAGACATACGTCTACAGCATCACAGAGGACCAGAGATGATATGATCTCCTTTTACAAGATTTATTTTAGTTTTATTAATGCACGGAAAGAAAACAAAAGCCATATATTTGGCTTCAAATCCATCCTCAATAAAAACATTAGCTCCAGGTATACCTGCAAAATTAGTGGTAAATTTTATTTGTTCCAGTGTAGTTCAGTGTGAATCAACAACTATCTCAGAATATTTAATTGTCGCTATATAAATGGCACCACCAGAATATTTAATTGTCGCTATATAAATGGCACTACAGGCTTTATTTATTTAAAATCTTAGAGGTCCAGTGAGTACTTGTGTGATACAATGACATTCCCTCCTCCATAAACGCCAGTATTATTACCCTCGCCGCGTAGCGTAGGCGGAAGGGTACGGTAATCGTTTTGTCTGTGTGTCTGTCTGTTAGCACTTTTTCTGGAAAAATAAAAACATTGACAATTCAAACGGGGTACTGGTAGACTTCAAATTATACAAGGAAAAAAAATAACGTAGGAATTCTTCTAAAACCTTTTGGTTCTAAAGTTATGACAATTTTTATAACTCACAGTTACCGTTTCACAACTTTAAGATGAAACGAGGGCAATACGGAGAGTAAATATGGACACACAAAACACAAGTGATCCTGTTTCATGGCTGTCGCTAGCCAAGAAACACTTCAAACCAAAAACAATCGAGGTAATGGTTGCTACTATACCACAATTGATGCAAGATAGAAAGCTACCTAGCTCCACCTACAGGTATGTGCATGCGTCATGTACTAAACACGTGGTAGAGGCGATTCAATAGTCAATACGTTTTCACACGGAGACTTTAGAGGTAGACTTGAGAACTTCTTCATTGTTTGAGAATTAGATGTAAGATATAATTATATACAAATTATACATTTCATTGATATCCTTATTTTGTCTTTTAGGATATAAAGTTATAACAGTTTTAATTAATGCCCATAAATGTTTTTCAAATTCATATATCTATTCCATGTATATAACAAAAGTATTGTTTGTTTCATACACAAACTTTATTATATTTTGAAAAAAATTGTAGTGCTTTGTATTACTTTGCCATGTAGGCGTGGGTCCCGTCCCGACGGCGCTCGTTATAAAATGTAAAGTTGTTGAAATACACTGTTACATCTTTCAGCTCAACTCCTGTTCCAGTATTGTTAATAAAATTAATATTTGATATGTTAAAATTCTGTTCTCCATTAGTATATAATTGTGCTATTCCTATGATGCAGGGGGGTTTGTAGTGAATTGACTTTTAAGCACTATAATTTATATTGACATTGAACATGTATAACAGACACCTAAGTAATAAACTTACCATGGCAGAAACTGATCAAATAGTCCCATGTTGAATAATAGCCTTGTGCAATTGGTCGTTAATATATCAACAGGATCACTTCAAATGAGGACCAAGACACAAATCCGCATGCACATGCACAACGTAGTCCTCGTGGTTACGTTTATAGCCATTAATGATTATTAAGATTATTAATAAATGATTATTAACAATGGCATCCTAGCTCTCGTTGAGTTATAATTTCTGGAGTCGCTGAAACTGTCTTTTACATGCTTCCTGAAGAGATGATCTCAATAATTGTAGACCAGAATTTACTATGAATGCGATTGGAATGGTGCTAGAATCATTGTGATAGTTCAACAAACAAAAAAATGATTTGTCTGGAAAATAATAATATTATTATGATGAATATTTTGCCAGTTTTGCTACCTGCCGGTTCTCTACCTTAAAGATGATCTCCAGCTGTCTTGAAGATGTTATTAGTCATAAAAACACTAGGTATCAAAAATTATGTGTGTATTAAGACTTGTTCTATAATTTTAGCAGAGATTTCAGCTAATCACTTCCAGTTGAAATGTACTACCGTACTCTCTGATATATATACCAATCTTTTTCTGTGACCTAAGTGCAATGTCGGTTTTGTTTTTACAAATATACACTCATGCAGTGACAAACCTATTGTCTATACTATTCTGTATACTCTAAATAGTGGTTTTGGCTATGTAAAAATGTATCATCATTCTTAAAAGAAGCTTGGGATAATTTACTATGATCAAAATTCAGTCATGAAAGTTTTTAATCATGCCATTACAGTGCTTTTATGAGTTCTTGCAACGTTTAGTATGCTTGGTAACGTAATGACGTGATTAGCCATGTGAACAGAGACAATGGCTGCTCTAAGCAAGGCATTTATTTAGTTCATGTGACCTATGACATCATTTGATATAACTGTGTTGCAAGAACTCGATCATCAAAGCCCTGTACAGTTACCAATACACAATGAAAATTGTCACAGTATAATATGTTATTGCAAAAAATCTGGTTTCTTTAAAAATAACAAAAATGTTTGTATTAAATTTTTGTTGTATCTAAACTTCATGATATCTTTAAATGTATATAAAAGGACTAAATCACTAATAATGTTTAGTAATTAGCTATATAGTTTTGTTTGGCTTCTGCTTCGTTTTGAATGCAAACATATTGTCTTTAGAATTTACTCTATAATACGTACATCATTATGGTATTAGAATTATTATTATTTAAGATACGTGGTATATACCTGAACCAACCAAGCTCTAGGTACTGTTACAAAACAAATTTTGTTCATTACATTGAAGAGCAATAACATTTATTATCGATCTTATCTTATATTGTTTAATCACTGAAATTCTCTCAGTTGTAATTTACAGAGTACACTATCTTGTGGTTGCACCATGGTTCTGACTACAGGTACAATTTCATAATCATCAGGAAGTGTAATTGTGAATGATTGGAACAACCTCGCAAGTACTAACTTCGCCTCCACCTATAGACAAAGGCATGCAATGAAACAATAGTATACGAATGAATCCTGTCAAAACAGAAGTGGATATTAATTTAGTAGGCTATTGTGACTAACAATACAAACTCAATGATTAGAATATACAGTATGGAGTACTGAAATAGTCAAAGTTATACTCAATTCTGTTGTTACTGTGGATGGATAGAATGAATCAGTTATGAATGTAATGCCTAGGGTGAGAAACGTACAATACACAAAAACTATGAATGATTGGGTAGTGAAGGAATGACTACTCAACAATGTGAATTTGAAAGGTGAATGACATTTATTGAATGAAAGATGGGTGGATTATAATAATCATGAAATGTTTGACCTCAAGCCACGGATCGCTAATTTTTAGTTTCTCATCACATGTCCCTATTGAAATTATTAGTCATACTGTTATGTCATTGACACACCCACTGCACATTACACGCAACGAGTCAAAATTTTACCCAGGTTTTGTGTAGTTTGTTGATAGTCAAATCACCTTTAATTTTTTCTGTACATAGTTTTTACCATTTAGTTCACCATGTCAGTTTTAGGTTTCTTGGTATAATATAAAAAAAGGCTAATACTTTAACAAAGTTTTTCAATCGCTTTTTCAATGAAACGACGAAATATTTGTAGTTTGTTGTGATAATTAATGGAAAATACCTGGCCAACGTCATTAATTATTGCTATATAAACTTTGGATGAGAAACTAGAAATCAACGATTCCTAGCAATAAATGATATCTAACTCACTATAGCAAACTGTTTTCCAATACATGAACGATGTCCAGCGCCAAATGGAAAGAATACAAATGAACTTGGTCTGCATGTGTAGTAAAGAAAATGATCAACCTATTATCTAATGTTCAATATCCTTGCAGAGGATGGTACTCAGCAATAATTTTAAATTACAATTTCTCTGATCATCAATTAAATATATTTAGCGTTGTATTAGTATGACCACTTTTAGTTATAGTATGACTAGTTTCTCAAACTTTTAGTTTAGTTATAGTTTAGTTAACATAATGTTAGGCTGACTAAAATGGTTTTAGTTAGTTAACTAGAAATGCTCATTATTGGCCATTTTTCAAAGTGCTTCTTTATGTAACAGTCATTGCATTCTAGGCAGTATCATTGTTAATGGTTGTATGCTGTTTTGTTACTATAAATAGCGGGTGGGTTGTGGTTTTGTTACTATTTATAGTAGTAAAAATTACACTGATGCAGAAACAGCCATTTTTCATTTTAGCTAGTTAGTTATTACAGTAGGCATGTAATTAGTTATAGTTAACTAAAACAAATTGAGTTGAAATGTGATTTTAACAAATAACGTTATTTTGAAGATAATATCTTTACGCATGGGTAGGTGTGTTATACATGTATGTAGCTCAAATGTAACTTTCTGTCTCTACTCACAGTTTCTTTCCAGCTTCAAATCTATCAGGATCAAATGTTTCAGGATCACTAAAATACTTTGGCATCTGACAGTAACAGGATGTGTAATACTAAACAAAACAGAAAGCAGTAATATTGACTTTTCTAAACTTTCTAGCATCTATGTTAAAAAATAAAACCAGTCTACTTACACTGACGAGTGTATTTCCTGGTATATAATGTCCACATAAAGTTATTCCCTCACTAGGTGTTTGTTTTGTTAAACCTACAATAGGTGGGTACATACGAATGGCCTCCATGAAAACCTAGTATAGAAAAAAATGTCCTTCTACAACAAAATACGTCATGTCAATGAATTATATTTTTAAAGAATTTCATAATTATGTTGATGATTTCTAAACCTGTTCTGTATATTTTAGATTATCCAGGTCATCAGCAGTTATTGTAATTCTATCACCAAGAACATCATCAATCTCATCAAGAAGCCTATGTATAAATATGGAAGATTGAAATAGAGCAATGAAAGTGTTTGAACAAATGTCTATATGGCTGGTTATACTATTCCACTTCAATTGCATGTACTAATTTTAGCAATTTTAGCAACTAACATTAATTACTCAATAAAAAATATATATGATGATCACTAATTATTATTAGGCATGGCTCAGAAATTTGCTAAAATTAATGCATGCACATCCGAGTTTTAAAAAATTGCTAAATTTAGTGGACACAATTAACAGTAGGCTTAAAGTAGATACGTTACATGTATATAGAATGGATGGAGGTGAAAATAGGTGGGTAAATAGATGGTATAATTATTGTTATATAAATATAATAGATACTTATGACAAAAGATAGGCAAGATAACCATAACAATTACATTACTTATAGCATAAAGAAGAATCTTGATTTATTATTAGCGACGTAATTTACAAAAAGGGACACTCCTGCCAAATAATTTTCATCAAATGCATATATTGACCATTCTACCATGTTGTACAGGAAGCAATGAAATTTGGTGTCCAGGAAGAGCTATTATTAATTAAATTGTGAGTGTTTGATTAAAATATAATTTTTTTGAAAACGCACATGCACACACAACACACACGTGATAGTACCTTGATAACACATTTCGATGTTGCAGAATTAATATCACTGCAAAAGCTAATGCATTGCTAGTTGTTTTTTGACCTGATAACAGAACAAAAAATGATTATATTATGACATAACATTGAAATGTATTTAGAATTACCAGCGATAAAGAAAACAACAAAGTCATCCACTAACACTTCAATATCAACTTTCTCTTCATTTTCTGAATGTTTAAAATGATAATTAAAAAATACTTCAATGTAATAATGATACCAATAAAATTGTGTTATTCCTTACGTGCCATTCTTAGTATACAAGTTAGTATATCATTAGGTAGAGTATCTCCTCTCTCAAGAGATTCAATCCTCTTTTTAATACAATCCTTTCCAATTCTACGAAGAGCTCTGATACACTCGGAGTATTTTTGAGATTTAAATGGATGAAGATACTGTTTAAGAAGTAAATAGTAAAACTGTAAGTTATAGCTCGAAGCAAAATAGGTTACAACAATTTTTAGTAATAAATCTCATAATGAATTCAGTAGAGTAAAACTAAATTAATCATAACTAATTTTGTTCCTACATTTGTATAGGTACATGTGTATGTATAGGTGCTCATACATGTATATACCCAAGGTAAATAAAGGTATAGGCAAGTAGTATAGTTCAGATACAGATACTTGACAGATCATGGCTTAAAACATAAGAGTACTGTTTTACTCTCGGAAAAGTTTGATTTATTAAGCTATGTATTTCTATTAGCTCAGGGATCGCTAATTTTTAGTTTCTCATTATCCAGCTACATAACTATGACCATTATGTCATTTGTGCACGTGCAGTGACATACCTATTGTATATTACACACGACTCAACAATTACGTATCTTACAGGATTCCAGTAGTTCGTTGATAGCCTAATCACCTTTAACCTTTCTTTGTTCTTATCATTTATTCACTATGTCAGTTATATGTTTCTACTGTGTATTCCAGTAGATCTCATCTTAGTGCTGCCGTGATATAACAAAGTATCACATATTGTGACAATATGAATGACATAACATATCGCAATTCTTTTATGGCCTAGAGTTGCTTTCCACAGGGTTGATTCTATATATATTTGTTTATGTCACTTATGCGAATACCGGTGTGTAACTGTATATGTACATTGTAGTTTAGTAATTTGAGTCATTTCAGCCTGATATTCTCAGGTGGGTGGAGAGTCACTTTATGGATGTGGTGCACAAACGAATGTGCACTCAAGCTAACGAAGCAGCTGCAAGACTCCGGAAAAATGTAAAACTGCAACTAATACTAATAACTGTTGTATATTGCAGAGAAACAGTATAAAGATGATGCTAGAATCTTTAACAAATAAGTACAGTAAATGGACGAGTTTCAGACATGAAGAAGGCATCATTTAGAACCTTGAAGGAGTACATGTACTTCAAAGATCAGCATACTTAGACTGTAGTTACACTTACAACTTCAGGTCCCAGTTACCATTTGTGCTAATCAGACAATTTGTCCAGTCAAATTTTTGTCTAGACAAAGAAATAAAATGTCCAGAAAATGGTCAATTGCTGGACATTATTCGGGCACTGTTATACAATGTACTTATTTAATGGACATGTCATGATATCATGGCAGCACTAGTGTATGCTCTAAGTTTCATTCATTGAAAAAGAGAGTTCACCGAGGAATTTGTTTGATTGAGGGCAGACTGGTTATGTAATATACCTCGTATCTGATTAGTGGGAATTGAAATTGTTCCTGCATAACCTTCAAAACATTTGCCACTACTGAATGTATAGTAACATCTCCTTTACTATGCTTGAGATCAAGTCGCTGTGGTGGCCACTCTTTAGAGAAATCAGTTGAGAAAGCAACCTAAATAATAATGTATGGAAGAAATGGTATCCATGTTATTTTAATTATTCATTCACTATAGCTCATAGGGCCATCCCTATGAGCCACATGAAAAGATATGCTAACATTATGCATGAGCATTAATTCATATTCTACCAGGTTTTCGTACAGGAATTGTACCTGGTAGAATATGAATGCACTCGCAGTGCAGAACCCTTGCCACACTGCAAAAATACAATTGTTAAAATAACTAATACATTTGTTAGTACAGTTGTAAAGATTAGTAGAAATAATTAGTCGTGTAGGTTGTTATGACTGCATGATGACATACAATTTACATGTACTTATTATACTACCATTTATAATCTAATAATTGCAGTTTCAATTTCCTTATATGGTCTAATTGATTTACAAAGAAGCGAAATAAACATTTTAAATTAGGTTTCCAAACCTTCTTTGTGCAGATATTAGATGTGATATTTGATAATGATTGGTACAAGTACATTATCATGCAGTCGTAACATCTTGTATAACTAACTAAATTATGATTTGCATTTATGCAACTGTACACTGGAAAAAATAAAGTGTTAAAATAACCATTTTATTGGTTAGTGCGGTTGCAAGGAATAGCATGAGTTTCAATTTAGATTGTCAATTGTCATAGAGATGTTGTGACTACATGCATGTATGTTTCTATAACATAATGTGCACCAAGTATTGGAAGGTATAAATTAAATTATGTGTTTGCAGGTTTACAAACGTTTCTGATGGCCATATACAATTACATTACTTTAGTATTATTACCTTAAGGACACGTTTAAAAATGGGTACTAAATTTAGCGTTTTTAGCGAGAAGCATCATTTAGTACTCGAATTTACTATAGTGAAAATTTGAAAATTTCGTATAATTAGACAATTTCCATATCAGATTCAGAGCTAGAGTCGAGTCTTCGTCGAAGTAGATTTTCGCCTCTCTGTGCTCAAGCAACTCCATACCCAATGGTTGGTTAACATGTATAACTTCTTTTCCACCGAGAGAGGAAGACTGGTTATATCTAAAGGATGGAAGAAAGCTGAAATATCAGGACTATTAGACGGTACAACTGTTTTGCCACCAGAGGACCCGTTTGAATATATCACTGATTAATTGATATCTTAAAATGTTAATGTTTCTTGTTGTTGATAAAATCGTTGTTGATATTCGGAATTATGTAACACCGAAGTTAAAATAGCTAAAATTAGTACCAGCCGAAAGTAGTAGGTCCCAAAATCACTAAATTTAGCACCCGTTTTTAAACTTGTCTTTAAGGGATACTAAATCTTTGACATGAAATATAAGTAGACAGCACCCTAAAATTATAGTGATTCAACTATAATTGAACGTAATTAGTACAAAGTACCTGTGGTATAAGATGTATGTGTTCCGAACAACCAACTGATTGTTAAATCCTTGCAACTGTACTAACCACTATAAGAGTTATTGGGCTCGCCGCGCCTATGCGTGGGCGAGTCTTTAGCACTTTGGTTGTCATTCTGTCATTCATTCATTCATTCATTCATTCATTCTGTCTGTCCCCACTTTTTTAATCTAATCGTCAATTTAAAGACTTCATAGAGTAGAGAAAGAAGTTTATCAAAATCGTATTGAAAAGAGATTTGCCACAGACGTTGTTTTAGCAAGTTATTCATTGATTCCTTCCCAACGTTTTTTACTTTGAACAGTTATAACTTCAAACGCATACCTCCTACAGCCGCCAAACTTTCTGATCTGTTCAAAAACATGGTCTTCTATTGTTCTGTTGCTTTTATAACGAAGTAAACTGTATGAAAAGTTACTTAGAATGGAAAATGCTAAAATCACTACAGATCCTAGCCAGATGCTTTAAGCGTCGATTTAAAGACTTGATAGAGTAGAGAAAGAAGTTTATCAAAATCGTATTGAAAAGAGATTTGCCACAGACATTGTTTTAGCAAGTTATAGACTCGTACATTCTGTCTCTTTAGTTTCTGCCATTTACTTGCAATAACCCACACCCTCAGCCACACCCAATGTGATCACGTGAGATCAAACGTGGAGGTCAGTTTAGAGCAATACCTTCTTTCTGATCTGGTTGTTATTATTGAACTTTTGTTTGAATTTCAAATTACATACATGTATATTTGAACTGTAAGTTCAATGTTTTTGCTCATTGTAGTTGTAACAATGTACAATTCATTATAGGATAATTATCTTTAGTAACTGACAGTTGTGGCATAGATATTTTGGTAATGAAAGAGGTAATGAATATTTGTTGGAAGAGTATATTATGTAATGTGACTGTAAGTAATATAGTTATTATACTAGTTCAAAGCAGTATAGCTGATGGAGAGTCATCTTCCATGTGTTTTTATATTTATCAGAGATAATCTTAGCCAGTCTAGCCACAAAAAACTTTCTCAACCAACTTTCAACTTTTTATAAACAACAAATTCTAATTTAAGCTTGTTACTTTCTCTTTTGCATCTCATTTATTTAATTGTTGCAATTGCAACCTATCCTTAAGCTACAGTGGCGAGGCCACGCACCAAAGGTGCTTCATTATAACTGGTTTTTGTTGCAGTGTACTAACAAATACATTTGTTATTTCAACAATTCTACTTTTGCAGTGCACAAGTGTGATTGGGAAACATGAATGATTATTGACAAAATAATTGCAGGCAATACTTGACTGTTAATAATAATATAATTATGTGTGTATGATAGCACTTACTGTACAATCCAAGAGGCTAGAGTACAGTTTATAATTAAAAGAAACAGTATAAAAACAAGTTACCAATTTCAATCCTGTTGCGAAACTGTGGCTTACCACTCCAAATACCTTCAAAGAACATCCACAAAATATTGCTGTCAACGAAAAAATCCCTGTCTTTACTGTGGCTTAGAACAAAAGATTCTCCACATGTACTAAAATAATTAAATAAAAGCTCGCTATACTGTAGTAGTCATTACCTGAATTGTACTTAACTTCAAGCAGTGGTTCAACAATGATAGGCTTCAAGCCAGATGAGTTGAGTTTCAGTGAATTCTTTTGCTACCAGACATCTTATGAAAGTTGTGAAACATGAGTTACAAAAATTATTATAACTTTAAAACAGAAAGGTTTTTAGCAAAATCCTATTATTATTTTGATTTTTGTATGACTTGATGTCTGCGGGTAGTATTATCAAAGTGCTAATTTTGCCAACAGACAGATAGACAGACACTATATGATTACAGTAACCCTCCAGTCTGCTTACGCAGGCAAGAGTTAATAATGGAATGATCAAGGCTGTAATAATTATCTTACTCACTTTACTGATAACATCCAGAGCAGTGCTAGATAGAATATCTTTCATTGGTACTTCAATCTTCCCATCAGCCAATTGTCTTAGTTTATTTATCATGATATCCACACAAGAGTTAAATGATGGCACTAGTCCTCGCAAATGTCTATTAAATATTTATGTATGGTTTTATTAGCCTTTAATAAAAAATACGTTTCCTATAATAGTGTACATTCCTATAAAGACTATTAAAAAGTATAAATACATTGATCATACAGCGGAACCTCTATAAAGCGAACACAGTTGGGACAAGTGAAAGCTTCCTGAATGTCCTTAATTCAGAGGGATAGCCCAGAAAAAAAAAAAAAGACTGTCAAATGTCAATACCTTATAAATTATAAATTAGATACTAAAATACCTGCCAATAGATACAAACACATGTACAGGTATGTCTTAAAAAGCACATAACATTTGAGAATGTTTCTACAACTAACAAGGGTTTTTTTTAGGCTAGAGGAGGGGGGGGGGGGGGGGGTTGGGGGGGTCATTTGCCACCCCCTTGAAAGTTCATTTGTCAATAGGCAAAGCACAATAAACCTGTATGTTTCCCCCTATAGTCTTTCAAATTCAACATTTGCACCAACCTCCCCCTTTTGATACATTTTTTAAATGAAAACTAAAAAATTGTCCAGCAGTAAATTCCACTATGCATAAAATAGAATATATTATTTTTGTACATATTGTATTATTAATAAAATTTGTTGTGTGTGTTTGTGACTGGTATATCAAGGTGTCTCTATGTCAGAGGGCTCTTAATTACAAGGAGACTGAAAAAATTGTCAAATTTATAGCGGGTCCACACTTTCAGGAGCTGCCTTGAGAAAGAGGTTTTATTGTATTAATTCAATAATGTGACACTTAGATAATTAGTATATTCAGTAATTGCTGTACACTTCTGATTACAGTCATACATGTAGTATATTTTAAGGTAGTTTGTTCTAATTATCCACACACCGTAATGCTCTGAAATTTCGAAAACCAGTAGTTGAAAGGCCGATGTGTCAGGCAGCAGTCCAAGTTTTCTTTCATAACTGTTTTTGAGTTACAGTACATATGACATAATGAAATGGTCGTTTCAGAGATCCTAGAAGCTGTATTTTAAAATGGAGACCATTGCTGTGTAGACTAGGTAGGTTATCATAGTAAAACAAGTTCCATCTTTGTGGCTAAATGTATCTTAGATTTGTCATAATAGTCAAATAATGTACCTCTAGCTGCAAAAACAGCATAGTATTACATGTAGTGTGAAATGGTGCTATCAAGACAGGATCAGTTCTGTGTTTAGAGGTCAGTAAGCCTATCAAAACTAACCAAAATATTCTTCAGTAAAGTGGAGTTTTTTAGTGAAAAAACAAGTTTAAAATGTTGTCACTCATGAATATACTAATTACCCAAGCGCCACCTTAATAGGTTTAGTGCTAGATGTATTGAAAACATCACTGCATGTGTTCTGTTTAGTGATATTGTCTGGTTATATTGTCCCTATAGCACATAAACAAACTTACCCTTTGTTAAATGCTGGATCATACAGTTTCCTTCTTGGTTTCCATGTTTCATAATCAAGAATAGATAAGAGACCTTGTGGTGCTAATCTAAAAATGTAACAAAGAATGAAAGGAATGCGACTGTGGATGTGAAAATCATTTGTTTCATTTGGCATATAAGAATTTTGACAAATGCTAATGTTTGTTATTCAGTCATTTTGTAAATGAAACTAACTAAATTTTGTAACTAGGTGGATATATAGTTGGATTGTAAACTTGGTTGGCTACCTGCAAAAATGCTTTAATAATGAGCATTTTAAATTACGTGTTTGACCAAATTCAAATCACTGATTTTAGCATCCACTGATAATATTATATTTGGAATAACAGGTTTTTTAAGTAGTCATGAATTCAGTTATTATCGATCATATATGGATATGTTTTTACTGACACTTGCTGCAAGATGTAATTTGATGTTCCATTTTCTAATCCTAATGCTATTTAGGGTTCCACTGATACATGTATTAGAATGTACTGATACTATACTTTTCTACTGTATTGATATCGGTAGTGTGTAAATAACCGATAATGATCTATGTGGTTATTATTTGAGGTTGGGTGTGGTCAAATGTTGTGCATGTGAGAAGACAAATGTAAATGAGTTGAGTTTGTAAGTACTATTATCATTAATATTTTTATCAAATATCAAAATATTTGAATAGTCATTTCTTATTTTGGTATTAATTTGTTCATTTGCAATCCCAAAAACCAAAAAATTAAGAGCAGTGAAGAAGTTTCTTGCTTCGTATTAGTGGTTTCCCATGCTTGTAGATCTTGTATTTCAAAAAAAAGTTTACGATGAATAACAAAGCCAATATTAAAACATTTGTTTGTTAAGGAAATGAAATATTCAAATACCAGAGAGCAATATTCCTTTACAGGAATAAAATGAATTGAAGAACAGAAGAAACTAAGACCAGTGTTTATTTCAGGGCCTCAAAAGAGGGGGAATTTCCCTAACCATCCACCACATCACCCCATGTTTATGGAGATCTTTGTACTGCACTTTATTAGAGGAGGTAGAGCTATTCTCAATATTAATAAGTATGCTCTTAAAGCACTAAAAAGACACCAAATACAAATATTATTACTTGCATATTAATTGTATGTGCATTTTAAAGAAAACTATATATATATCTAATATATACCTTTCTCCACATAACGTATGCAACACTTTGTAAAACATATGAGGTTTTGAATGACGAGGATTGACAAGCAACTCCTAATTGGAAAATAAACATGATATGTAAAGAAGAAGTATCCCTATGATTGTTTAGTGATGTCCAACATTCAGTAATCATTGCTGATTTTCTCATGCCTGAACTACAACAGACTATCATGGCTTTTTTACTCATCTTACTTATTAAAGGAAACTGTACGTAGAACTTTAGGGATATATTTCAAACAGAACAGCTATTATAGTTCCAGTTTTTATACAAGCTACATGTACATTGCGATAAGCATGCAGCTTTCTTCTGCTAGTCTATAGCTTGAGCACATGCCCTCTAACACACAATGCCATTATTTGACTGCCCATCAGAATGACACAACTTCCTACGTATACAATGCATACTCACATAAGTGACACAAAAACTGCATAATAAATTATGGGATATGAAAACGGCCAACAAATCTGTAAGAAACATACATGTACACAATATTAAATTATTGACTCATAAAAAAGACATTTTGCTCATCGTGGCCTGTAGGAGAGCCTTTTCTATGACTGCATGAATCAATACATTATAATAATATTATAATTGTGCCACCTATGTGTTACATACACATATATACACTGCAAAAATAAAATTGTTACAATAAATTATTCATTTGTAAGTACAGTTGCAAAGAATATTAGAAATTGTAATTTAATTGGTTATATACATGTAGGACAATGTAGGTTGCTATATGACTGCATGGTGACAATGTACATGTGCTTATACTAATTATAATCTAATTATAATCCATTAATTACCACATTCCTTATAAGGTCTAATTGATTTACAAAGAAGCAGAATAAATACTCTATATAAACAAAGGATTTTAGGTTTTCAAACCTTCTTTGTGAGGATATTAGAATTGATATTTGGTATGAGTACATGTACATTATCATGCAGTCATAAAATCCTGTATGACTAACTAAATTATAATTTGCATTCTTTCAACTATACTAACAGATACATTTGTTATGTTAAGAATTCTATTTTGCAGTGCATTACGTCATTCTGTGGTACTCAATAAATTAATGGTTGTGGTGTATACTAGAATGTGTGGTCCAGCTACTAACTGCATGTGAGCTGCTAGGAAGAAAGCACACACGTGTACATCCAGCAAATTTTCATTGAGGACAAGAGTATTTTTTACAAACATTTATGACCAACACAAATGTTTATATCGGCCTTCCACCCAGGCTCTTAAGATGGTAGACAAACAAGAGCTTGGATTCAACACTTATTACATGTACTAATTAACTTTTTAATTTCCCAGGAATCTGGAATGTACAAGTGTGTGAAATATCGTAAACTTCCATTTCATTTTAACTAAAATAGGTAGGAAAATCAATATGGCTAGTTTTGTTCTCTTTTGTTTTTGTACAGCACCATCTCCTGATCTTGTTCCAAATTAGGAGCAGATCTTGGTCTTGTTATTTAAAAAAACTGATGCACCACACACTTAATGACTATGTGTTGTTCTATAAAGTAATTATCATATGCTGTTAAATCCAAAGGCTACCCCACAAATACATTAGTCACATCTTTAGTTATAACTAGAATAATAAAAAACATTTTCAATAAAAATGAAATAAGATATAGCGATGTCAAAACCCAAAACGTATGCAAACAAAGTTAGGAGGCTAACATACAATGTAAGACCCAAAATTAAACAAACCACTTCCATATAACCCTACATAAGCACTTACTGTTGTAATATATGTTGTACATATGTTTAGTCTTTGATGTTTAATTATCTAATTTACAGTCTTCAGTTATACTAACATGTGTGCTTTGAGTTTTCAATTTAGCACCTGTCTTTTCTCATTATTAATGTACCTTGTACTTTTGTCAGTTGTGACAGCTGCTTTTGTTTACTGTAAGGCCTGTTAGTACATAAGGCTCAGTTTTCTTTTATTTATTCTTATCCCTTAGAGCACTGAGCCTGTTTTTCAAAATTCTTCCCATTTCCAACGTTGGCGACTCTATTGCATATATTTTGGCCACCGTTCAGTTTCTCTATCCCAAACTTGGCTCCTTTTCCGACATGAAGTACTACTTCCACCAACATGCTTACCGGGACTCGAAAATCCCCAAGCACTTCGTAGGATCAAATCAAATGCAGTGTTGTCCCTCTTTTGACTGGAACTGGGGCTAACAAAATGACCCCACTGCATGTTGGGACCAGCTACACCCACGATTTCAGGTTTCACAGCAAGGGAAATGCCTCAGGTACCCACCAGAGAGCATGGGCGAGGTAAAAAAAAACGCAAATTGCGTGGGCAGCAAGGGGGCTGTGCCCCTTCCAACCCCGCATTAACAGGGGGACACCCCCCTTTAAAATTCCCCCCATAGTCGTTATTTAGGCCAAAGGGCGGCCGAAAAACCATCAACTTTTTAGCCACGTTCATCGGCTTGTGCCTGACACCAATTACAAGCATTTGGAGAGCTTCGTGTAGCTAGGAACACACGGCGAACCACGTAGGGGTGAAATGTCACATATATGTGACATCAGTGCTCTAAGGGTTATACAAGTTATCAAATTATATCCTACAAGTTATAACTCTGTTAAACTTTGCGGCGACTACCCTTTCGCACTGGTTTGTTGGTTATTTACAACACTTACACCACTATAAAGCAAAATACAAAGAGCTGTCTATGTAGGGTTATATGGAAGTGGTTTGTTTATTATGAATACCTTGCCATTATCTGGATCCATACAAATAATCCAAGGTCGTGAAAAGAAATGCATAACAAAGAGTGGTCCACCTCCAGATTCTTCACTCCTACATTTTAAAAAAAAGAAATTAGGTGTAAAACTGACATAAACATAATAAATAATTAATATCCACGGTGATATTTTCAGTTCAGATTGGTGCTAGTGGAATAGTAACTGCACTTTACTGCACCACTATTTGTGCTAGTGAAGCAAATTTCCCAAATAAAATAAGTTAATGACTGTACCAAATTGTAAGTGCATGCCATAATAAAGGATGGTAACAAATACAATACAATGTACATGTGCTTTAAACATAAAAATCCCATAATAAATACATACAAGTCCCATGTGCTGACTTTTCAAATATCTGTGAAGTACATGTACAACGGATGTTATTTGCTATTATAAGTACAAATTCATGTACATGTACTCTGGAATGAGCTAGTAACATCTGCTGTTTTAGTTTTAGCAGATGGAATTGAAATACTAATAATATATACACCACAGGCAGTACCTATAATATTATACTACATACATGTATATAGCTACATTGTATGCATGTTTATTAAGACATGTGCTTTATACTACTCAATGTAGATCAAGATCAAATGAACTGTGACATGTAAATATTACCTAGCAGGAAAAATAAATCAGCATGATGGAATATACAATTGCATTGAAACTCCTGTAAACAACTGCAGGTAACCTATTACAAAAATTAAATTGTGGTAAAATAACCAATTTATTGGTTAGTACAGCTGTAAGGAATAGCATAAATTTAAAATCAGGCGGTGATACAGGTTGTTGTGTGCACCAAGTATAAAAAATGTACACTAGAATAAATATAATTATTTTTTTGTAGGTTTCCAAACCCTGTTATCGATCAAAACTGCTAGATGCAATTAAAGTAAATTCTTGGTATGAAAATAATGGAATATGAGTAGACAGCATCCTAAAATTATACTGCTTCAATTAATTGATTATAATTTGTTCAAAGCAGCTATGGCATTAAGCATGTATGACAATCTGAATAACAGTCTAATTGTTAAATCCTTGCAACTGTACTAACCTAGTTATTTTAACAATTTTATTTCTGCAGTGTACCTTTTAAGTGCTCCCACCCATATTAATTATTGTTAAACTTTGGATGAGAAACTAGAGATCAACAATCTCTGGCCTAAAGCATGAGAGAGAAAACAGTTTAGTATTATAATAATATTTTATCAGTAGCCATCTTGCCCTCCCTGCGGCCACACAAGTTACACAACTCATTGGCAAGTTCTATTTCAGATGCATGGTAGAAGA
The DNA here is from genome assembly GCA_947044365.1 of Petrosia ficiformis. Lineage (NCBI taxonomy): Eukaryota > Metazoa > Porifera > Demospongiae > Haplosclerida > Petrosiidae > Petrosia > Petrosia ficiformis. The sequence goes on from OX345636.1 coordinate 5,593,416, forward strand.
TGATGTATAGGCTTCTAACAGACCCTTCCCTTCATTCACAGAGTGATGGGTGTTGCTATACCGAGCAATTTAATACTTACCACTTCAAAAATAGTTCAGTAAATGGCTTCATATCATTTCCATGCTTGTTTGTTATTCTCCGTGTCTTAAATTCAGCTATGTGGCCAGCAAAGAAACTGCAACATAATAAACATCAAGTGATTACGGAGACAAAAAAAATTCAATGTTTTAAAATCATTAAAGATGAGACCCAAGTACCTAACACAGTTCATATTCAACTGATGTTTGTGTGAGTCAAAGTGACAATAAATAAAACAAATCACTTATTTAGAGCAATGCCAACTCAATTATGAATGTGAATACAAAGACAGTTTCAGAGTACAACCTTTAACAATGATACTATCTAGAACGTGATGTGGTGTAATGACAGTTACAGATAATATGCGACCAGCTCTGACAAAACCAGGCTTATGATTTAAAATTTCAAATATGATTTTTTGTTTTTACATCAATAGAGCTTTACATTAGTTTAGAATTGGTATATTATACTTCACGATACAGACAAAGCCATAACAAACCAGCGAATAAATTTTCAAGGTCATTAATTTTTCATTTTGAGAAAAAAACACAATAAAATAATTTTTGGGGTCCATAATTCAATTCCATGAATTTGATTTACTAAAACCTAGCAAAGCACATAGAGAAGATATGGTAAGACATTGGTGAAGCTTTGTTATGTAGTAACAAGTGTATAGAAAAAAAAGTATCCCTATGACTGCTTTGTGGTATCCAGCATTCAGTAATCATGGCTGAAGCTCTACAGAGTAGCAGAAAGAAAGCTGTAGCTTTACTAGCTTATGTAGAAGCTGGAACTAATAGCTGGCTATTCTTCCTGAAATAAGTTCTAGAAGGTCCTTAAAAGGTAAGGAGAGTAGATAATCGAAATAATAAAGGCTGTTGTGTTTCAGGCATGATAAAGTCAGAGCTTGAGAGCGCGTTCCATTACGCGCCACGCCCATTAATTGACCGAGCCCCCCCCCCCCCCCCGAATGACGTAACTTCCTTAACTACGTATACAACGCATACTCGCGTAAGTGAAACAAGAATATATATAATTATAAACATACATCGAACCCGTGGGAAAGCAATCATCATAGGGATGGCCCTACGGGCCATAAATGTATAACGATGATCTCCTAGGGAGCTCATAACAACGTATTTTGTATTTTAAAATTACATTTTAATCCATAAGCCTGGTTTCTATAATTGTATAATTCTAAGAATTACGGATAATATTCTAACCTGTTCATAGGAGGTGAAGGAAGATGCGAGTATTGTCTGCGTACCCATATTAGATATCCAGTAATCAATAGCACTAATACTGATATTGTAAACATAATAACAAGTACACATGATAGTAGAACATTATATAAAGGAATATAGTCTACTATCCCCTCAAACAAGGAGTCCATTATAATGGACAGGAACACAACACAAAACAGGAAGTGGTAATTAGACTTCCTGTTGGTAATGCACAATTACAACACACAAGGTAGGGCGGGGTAACTTGGATCGTGCGGGGCAACATGGAACAAACGTTTTCTTTGCCTGCTTACTACAGTAAAGAAGGTATCTGAACATTTTGGTGAGGTTTAGTTTGAAGGTAAGTTTGTGTACCTCCTAACTCCAGTCTTTCAGGGGTGTGTTGCAAGTGTTTCTTTCTCTATATTCAACAATATTACACAAATAAATTCATTGATAGTCATTGCATTTTCAAAATCGCTCTGAGTGTGCTTCTATAGTGTGCATTTGTTTCCTTACACTTATTTCGACAATCTGAAACTATCCAGAACAGCTATAGTCCAGCCCCTCCCTCGAATGTAAGTATGTAATGTACGTTTACGTTTATTTCCAGCATTACGCGAATTGTTCCAACTTACCCCGCCTACCAATTTTCATCTTCCTGTCATTTGTCTTCTCATACGTTAACTATAAAGAAGCGAACGCGGTGGGTTTCACTTGCTGTATTTGGAGATAGGTGGACCTCTTACTCCAACATAGTTTTGGCAGTCCATGGTGATTCTTTCAAACAACAGGTACGAAAAACTAAATTTTGTTCCAAGATACTCCGCCTTACCTTTAACAGGAAGTGAGTTGTGCCGCCCATATAAAATAATAATATTAGGCGCTATAATATAATAGCTTCCTGCCGTTTGGTATGAAAGGACAGCTACTGCACGGTGAGTTTAGTTATAGCTAAGTTACTAGACATGTGATTTTTTTTTAATTTATGAAGCTAGAAACAAACGCATCAACTCCACATAAACAAATCAATTATAATTATTGTAGGGGTTTGTAGTGATTAAGCATTCCTTATGATGTATACTGTATTGTGCTACTGAGTTCAATGGCAATCTGGAAGAAGTAGGGCGGCAGAACCTTAGTTTGAGAGCAGCTTAGCTATGGTATACCTTAATTAATTGATCAACAGTTTGGTAGGAGGACAGCAAAAGAGGAAAAGATAGCTGGCAGAGGAGAGAAAAGAGCAAAAGTGGAGGAAGAAGAAAAAGAAAAAAAGGGGGGTGGATGAGAGAAGGAGGAGAGCAAGAATACCAAGAATGGGGCAACAAACAGATGATGGGGTGAAAGATTAAACCAGATCAGATCTGGTTGGTGATACCAGTGATTTTTACTTGACCTGAAAGATTGGTAATTTGGTACTGCAGACTTGCTAGGCTGCTAACCAGGTACTGTGGACCTGTCTATAGAGCGTTCATATGTATCAGACCTCATTATTACTTAGTTACCCCCTATTTAATTATACATAACTGTGGTTAATTAGAACATAGTACAGTTAGCACCCTTGCATGTTGGGTACACTGGACCATGCTGCTTAGTACATGTTACACTACTCTTGGTAACTGTGGAGAGACACTGACATTCAGGTTATTTTAGGCCTCACTGTGCATATAATTATTGTGGAAGGTGTAATAAGGTGGTGATAGCTTACATGATACTAATGAGGAAGACATTCCAGAAGTATAGAAGATAAACCTTAACCCTATGGTAATGGAATAGATATTCTGAGATCAGACACACTGGGAAGCACTCAGAAATTCTGTAGACAACATAGAAATCTCCAAACTTACTGATTTTATGATATTTAGGGTGGCTACCATATAGTAATGAATATTCATACAGCTCAGCATGTGGTAGTTGTGAGCATGCTGAGCTGTGTTCACTCAATTTGAAATTGGTTAGTACTCAATTCATAACATAGCTTATTATTCACACTAACAAAAGTAGAATATTGGAGTCTTGTCCATCATCACACAAGCAACTATACCACCATCACTTCCACTCCAACACCACTACTACTTCTCTCCCGATGGATGCAATCTTAATTGGGGATAATTAGGTCTGGTTTGGTGTTGTTTGTAGCCACGCACACCTATTACATAAAGTGGCTGCATTCGTTTGACTAGGCTCTCTTGAACTGCAAAGGCCAGGGGGGTATGCATGCTCAACCGCCCCCCCCCCCCCCCAAAAACACACAGAAGAAATCTATAAAGAAATGCCATAGAGATCAGGGCCACCAACTCCATGCCACAGCACAAGAAATGTTCAATTGTCCAGGTAGCCTACATTAGTGCTATTGTTATTATGGGTAGTAGGTTACGTCTCCCAGTTTTTTAATAGAAGATTTAATTGATCATACGCTCATTAGTAAGCTTCGTGCATTGAAATCAGCGACCCCTTCCCTCTATAATATGTCAGTTCACATATGATATTTTTAAATGAGTATAAAAGAACAAAATCACTAATATTGTTTAGTAATTATTAGCTATAGTTTTGTTATATATGCTTCTGCTTCATACCGAAGGCAAATATATTGCAATTTACTCTATATAATACATGTACATCATTATAGTATTAGAATTTTAAATTTAAGATATATGGTATATATCTGAACCACTGTACTGTTAGAAAACAAATTCTGTTCATTACATTAAAACAAGTGTATATGGAGAAAAAAATTATCCCTATGATTGCTTTATGGTGTCCGGCATTCTGACTTTATCATGCCTGAAACACAACAGCCTATTATAGTTATTATTTTGATTATCTACTCTCTTTACCTTTTAAACAATCTTGTAGAACTTTAGGAATGTATTTCAGGTAGAATAGCTAGCTAGTAGTTCCAGTTTCTAATTCTATGTAAGCTACAAGCTAGTCTCGCGTAGACAGACCTCCGCGGAAAAGACGGGAGGGTCTGGGGACACTAGCATACCATCGTTTGTACTAGAGGAATTTAATTAGTCCATAAAATTATTATGAATATACTTATTTCACCACGTTGTGAAAACATTAAAACATTTCCACGTGGGTGCACTTGTATAAATATTACTCATGTTTTGTCTTGGTTGTGGGGATGATCTGAGCGGCAAAGAGAGTGATAGAAGGAATCTTAAAAGTTCTCAAGATGTTTTCCTTCTTTGGAAAGCCTTTGTTGACCGTCTATCAGTTGATTCATTATCAATCAATATAGACAGTTATGGTGAAATGATGTGCAGAAAATGTTATTATGTTTATAAAAGATTTCTATTACAGACATTTGTAGATCCTTCAACTTGGAATAGCCAAGCATAATAGCTGCTTCTGATGCTGCTTTCTCGACATCTCGAACCTCCATACTCTTCAACTGACAAATTAACATTCCACGTAATCACGTGACAGCCTGCCTGCGATCTGATTGGGCTGCAACTATAGTTGCAGCGAGTACAAACGATGGTATGCTAGTGTCCCCAGACCCTCCCGTCTTTTCCGCGGAGGTCTGGCTACGCGAGACTAGCTACAAGCCTAGAGGCAGCTTTCTTTTGCTGAGTTCGAGCGCGCGTTCTATTACGCGCCACGCCCATTAATTGACCGAGCCCCCCGGGAATGACGCAACTTCCTTAACTACCTATACAACGCAAGTGGACACAAGAAAATATAGAATATATAGTTCGAACCCGTGGGAAAGCAATCATAGGGATGGCCCTACGGGCCATAAAAAATTAATAATAGAGTAATAATAATTATTATCATTATTTATCTTATATTGTTTAGTCACTGAAATTCTCTCAGTTGTAGTTTACAGAGTACACTATCTTGTGGTTGCATTGTGGTTCTGACTACAGGTACAATTTCATAATCATCAGGAAGTGTAATTGTGAATGATTGGAACAACCTCGCAAGTACTAACTTTGCCTCCATCTATAGACAGAGACATGTAAACAATAGTAGTATATGAATGAATGAATATTGTCAAAACAAAGGTAAATAGCAGGCTATTTTGACTAACAACACAAATGAGAGTAAAATTTATGAGTAGTCAATTGGCCAGGAATAATTATACTCAATTCTGTTTAGCATTACAGCTATGACTGTAATGCCCAGCTGAGAAATTTATAATACACGAAAAAAGATAAATGGTAATGAAGGAATGAATACTCAACAATATGAGTTTGAAAGGCGAATGACCTTCATTGAATGAAAGATGGGAGTTATAATTGTTGGACATTAATAAATGATATCTAACTCACTATAGCAAACTGTTTTCCAATACATGAACGATGTCCAGCTCCAAATGCAGAGAATACTAATGAACTTGGTCTGCATGTGTAGTAAACAATATGATGAAACTAAAATATCAAAAATTCTTGCAGAGGTCTGTCACTCAGCAATGATATCAAATTACAAATTCTCAAATTATGATATTATACATATTTAGTGTTATTCTAGTATGACAATAATGATCACGTTTAGTTAAAGTATGACCAGTTTCTAAAATGTTTGGTTCAGTTATAGTTTAGTTAACTAATTTAATATTAGGCTTGCTAAAAGGGTTTTTTTTTTAGTTAGCTACGTAACTAGAAAATCTGAAATTCCCATTATTGGCCATTTTTCGTTTTAGTTAGTTATAGTTATTACAGTAGACCTGTAATTTAGTTATAGCTAACTGAAACAACACTAATAAAAACTGACTTGAATTTTTAACAAATAACATTATTATGAATATAATAATATCTTTACGCATGGGTAAATGGTATTTGTAGCTCAAATGTAACTATAGATTTAGAACTATTGTCCTGTCTCTACTCACAACTTCTTTCCAGTTTCAAATCTATCAGGATCAAATGTTTTAGGATCACTAAAATACTTTGGCATCTGACAGTAACAGGATGTGAAATACTAAACAAAACAGAAAGCAGTAATATTGACTTTTCTAAACTTTCTAGCCTCTATGTTAAAAAATAAAACCAGTCTACTTACACTGACGAGTGTATTTCCTGGTATATAATGTCCACATAAAGTTATTCCTTCTCTAGGTGTTTGTTTTGATAAACCAACAACAGGTGGGTACATACGAATGGCCTCCATCAAAACCTAGTATAGAAAAAATATGTAACCAGCTGTCGTCCTTCTACAACAAAATACATCATGTCAATGAATTATATTTTTTAAGAATTTCATAATTATGTTGATGATCTCTAAACCTGTTCTGTATATTTTAGATTATCCAGGTCATCAGCAGTTATTGTAATGCTATCACCAAGAACATCATCAATCTCATCAAGAAGCCTATGTATAAATATGGAAGATTGAAATAGAGCAATGAAAGTGTTTGAATAAATGTCTGTATGGTTGGTTATACATGTAGATACTATTCCACTTTAATTGCATGTACTAATTTTAGTGGTTTTAGCGACTAAGATATTAATCGCATACACGACATTTCATGATCATTAATTCTTATTAGGCATATTAGGCTTGGCTCAGAAATTCACTAAAATTAATGCATGCTAAATCTGAGCATCAAAAAAGAGCTATATTTAATGGACACAATTAACAGTAAGATTAATGTAGACATGCACACACACACACACGTGATAATACCTTGATAACACATTTCGATGTTGCAGAATTAATATCACTGCAAAAGCTAATGCATTGCCAGTTGTTTCTTGACCTGATAACAGAACATTATATTATGACATAACATTGAAATGTATTTAGAATTACCAGCGATAAAGAAAATAACAAAGTCATCCACTAATACTTCAATATCAACTTTCTCTTCATTTTCTGAATGTTTAAAACGATTATTATGATAACAATTGTATTAATTATTCCCATAGAATTGTGTTATTCCTTACGTGCCATTCTTAGTATACATGTTAGTATATCATTAGGTAGAGTATCTCCTTTCTCAAGAGATTCAATCCTCTTTTTAATACAATCCTTTCCAATTCTACGAAGAGCTCTGATACACTCGGAGTATTTTTGAGATTTAAATGGATGAAGATACTGTTTGGGAAGTAAATAGTAAAACTGTAAGTTACAGCCAGAAGCAACATAGATTACAACAAATTTTAGCCATGATGAAGTCAGTAGAGTAGGGCTAAACTAATTATAACAATTATTACAAATGTTGTGCCTTTATTAGTATAGATAACAAACATGTGTAAATGTATGTGAAAATGTATAGGTTCTTATACCAAGGTAAACTCAAGTCAATTTGGAACTAATAGCTAGCTATTCTACCTGAAATATATTCCAAAGTTCTCCAAGGTCCTTTAAAAGGTAAGGAGAGTAGATAATTAAAATGATAACTATAATAGGCTGTTATGTTTCAGGCATGATAAAGTCAGCCATGATTACTGAATGCTGAACACCACAAAGCAGTCATAGGGATACCTTTTTTCTCCATATATTTTGTTACATCAAACAGTTATCTTCTGTAAAACATAACAGGTTGGATAGTTAACACTGATTATGTAATAGTTATAACACATTTTACTGTTTTAATGTAGCACGAGGGTGGGTCAATAAAAGTTGAGTTGACATAATATATACACGAGCCAAAGGCGAGTGTGTTATGTAAATGAAACCTTTATTGACCGCCCAAGTGCTACATTGAAACACAAGATGTACTGTCAAGTGTATCATAAGTGATTTATTGATGATCTGGTGAACTACCACTGTCAGCTTCGTTAGTAGACAGACACTTCACATATACTGGTTTCATTCATTGTATTTTTAAAAAGAGCATCATATATTACTTGTATGTATTGTAAAGCAAATTCCAATTGGTGGTAAGAGTAAACTTGTATACTTTATGGCAAACCCTACATCTTGCTAAACATTTGGAGTGAGTAGTTGGTCAGGTTTCAGGAAGTTCAAATAACTCCTGGTAGTTGACACGGACCTTGACGCCTCCATCGTATTCAGTTGTTTCTTCTAGTATTGTTAATACATAATAAATAAACATGAAGTGCCATGACAAACTGTCATACAGGGAGAGCGTCCCTATCATGGCAGCACTAGTGTCAAAGGGAATTCACTATATAGTCACCACCAAGGAATGTGGTGATTGAAGGCAGACTGATTATATAACAAGAATTATAAAAAAATATTTTTCAATGAAAATGAAATATGTAGGGACGTCAAAACCCAAAAAGCATGCAAACAAGATCAGGCAACTAACATAGGACCCAAAATTAAACAAACCACTTCAATATAATCCTACATAATACAGTTCTTTGTATTTTGCTTCATAGCGGTGTAAGTACTTATGTAGAATTATATGGAAGTGGTTTGTTTAATTTTCCGACCTTCTTTGCATGTTTTTTGGGTTTTGACATCCCTAAATCTTTTTTCATATTTAAGGAAAATGTTTTTTTATGTTTACAATGTTTTTTTTTCAATAGTGTGAATATTATTGCAGATTGCAGAATTACTGGTGTACGATATATATCATATGAAATCATACAATCATAAATGCATTAAAATGTTCATTTACAGATGATGTCTACTATTTCATTTACAGCACTGTCTGCAGTCCTACAAAAAGTAGTGTATGCTTGTGACTGATCAATGCAACAGCTCCTTTTCACCGGTGGATAGAAAACACAAACTGTGAATCATGGATTACAGACTGATGTCATGTGACACTGCTGGGCATCATGTGATACTCATATTTCTTGGTGGTTATAAAAAGAGGAATGAAAAGTGGAGAAACAGAAACGGGAAATGAGGTTCACTACATAGTGATTGAACCCTAAAAATGAAAGAGTACTGCCTCACTGTGCTTGGTAGCTAGAGGGCACCTTTATGGCTGGCTCACACTGCACACTCATCCCTATCGCCTTAACTGTAGAAATCCACTAAAGCTAATTTAATAACATTTATTATGTGCTGATTTTAACAAAATTCCTAGTTCATTTGATTTGTAATCCGTGATGTGCAGTCCGTGTTTTCTAGCAACCCACAGAAACGCTTCCGGCATATACAAATGCGCAATTTAATTCCACCTGGCTTGACTAATGAATACATTTATGAAAATGGCATCCAATTTGAGATTAAGTTGGTAGTCATTGAGACTCTCTTCTTTTATTGTATCTGAAGATGTCATCTCGATACTTGTATATGAGAATTGTACTATGAATATGACTGGAGTAGTGCTAGAATCATTTTGATAGTTCAAAAAACAAAAAATGGTTTGTCTGGAAAATAATATTAATTGATGAAGATTTTGCCAGTTTTACCACTTGCTGGTTCTCTACCTTAACAACAATCTTTGTTTCTAGAAGGTGTTAGTAGCTATGAAAACACTAGATATGAATGGGTATGTGTGTGTGGAAACTTATGTGTATATATTACCAGAGATTTCAGCACATCACTTGCAATTGAAATTTATGGGCAGCCATTTTTTTCCTTGCCATCCATACATAGAGAGTACTACTGTACTCTCTGATTTACCTCGTATTTGATGTATGGTAATGCCAATTGGTCCTGAATGGCCTTGAAAACATTCGCCACTACTGAATGTATAGTAACATCTCCTTTACTATGCTTGAGATCAAGTCGCTGTGGTGGCCACTCCTTGGAGAAATCAGTTGAGAAAGCAACCTAAATAATAATGTATGGAAGAAATTGTATCCATGTTATTCATTCATTATAACCTATTGGGCCATCGCTGTGATTCCTTTCCCACAGGTTTGAACTACATAGTTATAATTATGTTGGTGTCATTCTTCAGGGGTTGGCCCAGTCAATTAAAGGGTATGGCCACAAATGAATAGCATGAGTATAATATTTTATAACTGTAATATATAATTTATATAGTGATGTATGATATGTATTGATATATCAAAATGAATTTTCATTCAATATTGTGATACAATATTGACTTTTGTGTGTATCAATACACTAGAATGGACAGTTTAGCAAACCTGGTATTTCCCAATTCTCTAATTTGATGCCTAAAAGCAATTATAACAAGCTAGTGCATATAACTTTGATTGATTCCTTTTACCATTTCTTGACAAATACAAGACATTTATTTACATTTTAATTATTATTTCAAGTATCGTGATACTGTATCTTATTGTATTTTGGCAGAATATGTAATACTATTATTCAGTACTATCGTACATCCCTAGTAAGTAGTGTTGCACCTATACAGCATTTTGCATATATACCTATATTTGATAACCTATATTATGCAGATCCAATCCGATATTATTGGTGTGAAATATAGTAGTTGTATTTATCTAGTATACAACTGTACACACTTGGTACGTACAGTGTTAATTGTTCTATTGTTTGTGTACTATATATTCAGCCCAAAGTACATGTAGTTACAGGCATGCTTGCTTGCACATAATTAACCCGAGCGCGTAGGCGGAGGGTTATTGTAATTGGTTTGTGTGTGTGTGTGTGTGTGTTCCCACTAATCTTTGCAACGGCTTACTTGGATTCTTGGTCACTGCGAAGGAAAGAGCACACTAGGTCTACTGCGAGATTCAAGCGATTTGCAAGAAAACTCTTCGATGGAAAAATACAGTCGTGCAAAGTCGAAAAATAGGCTTTTTTCACCCGTCACCATTGTTACTCAGTCACGCCTATGTAACGTTATTAGTTAATCCGAACGTAGGCGGAAGTTATAGTAATCGAGCATGCATACGAAGATTCTAGAAAGGTTGAAGTGTTTCTTCAGCTATCTGTGAAGTCTTGTCACCAGTTCTGAGGAGATATAAATCTGAGTTGATGAGGAACACCCATGACGCCCCGTTTCATTGTTGATTGTTTATGCTGAGAAACATTCATTCATAGTAGCATCTTTTTACCGAGGGTTCTGCACTTTAGTGTATTTATTTCAGATTATACTTGTGGAGTTTGACAATAATGTATCTCCAAAGCCTAAAAAATATTGTGTAAGCTGTATAGGCAATGTATGCAGTTGCCTATATATACTGATACTCTGCCTATATCTTTAATATAGAGCACCTACTCTAGTATGGGTGCAACTCTACTAGTAAAATATAACACGGAAAACAATGACATAGCTATAATAGTAGTAATAATTATAATAATGAAGAAACAAATATTTATAGCATGTAAGACAATGATATATTTATCAAAAATATGGAAAATAGAATATAATGGAGGTTGTAATATTTCACTCACTTTACTGATAACATCCAGAGTAGTATTAGATAGAATATCTTTCATCGGTACTTCAGTCTTCCCATCAGCCAATGGTTTTAGTTTATTCATCATGACATCCACACAAGTGTTAAAGGATGGCACTAGTCCACGCAAATGGCTATATATAAATACTCAGTAAATATTTGTGTATGGTTTTATCAGCCTTTAATAAAAAAAATGTTTCCTACAATAGAGTACATTCCTATAAATACTTCTAAAAGTATACCTATAATGGGGACCAGTGAAAGCTTCCTGATTATAAGTGTCAGAGTGATGGCCCAGAAAAAAAAGCACAATCAGTAAAGTGATAATATTTGTTTGTCGTATGTCAAGGTGTGCTTATCTCAAAGGGTTCTTAATTACAAGGATTAATGAGAGACTGAAACAAATGTGCCTGTTTTTAGGACGTATCTGGAGAAAGAGGTTTCACTGTACTAATTGATTAGTGCTGGATGTGTTTGATCAACTGGACACTGATTGTCTGGTTATATTAATCACTATAGTACATGAACAAACTTACCCTTTGTTAAATGCTGGATCATACAGTTTTCTTCTTGGTTTCCATGTTTCATAATCCAGAATGGTTAAGAGACCTTGTCCTGCTAATCTAAAAATTCATCAAGAATGAAAAGGACTGTGACTGTGGATATGCAAATCAGTCATTTGGCATATAAAAATTTTGGCAAATGCATACATTAATTTTAAATGTTTGTTATTCAGCCATTTTGTAAATGAAAGCAATAAATTTTGTAACTAGGTGGGTCAATAATTGTTATCCCTGGATTCCAAATTAAACTCAATCAATTCAGGGTACATTCCGATACATGTATCGGAATGTACTAGTACTACACTTTTCTATTGCATCGGTATCAGTACGTACTAGTATGTGAATAACCAATAATGATCCATGTGGCCATTAATTGAGGCTGGGTATGGTCAAAAGTTGTGTATGTGAGAAATCAAATGAGAGTTTGGCAGTACTCAGTTTGTGCTACAGATAGTATGTGTTTTTCCTGTACTAAAACAATATCCACATTATTATATCAAATTAAAGTCTGTTAATCATAAAAATTGCGCTATGTATAATTATTATTATGATTTCATTATACAAAATCATGAAGTAATTATTATAAAATGTTAATTGGTTATTACCAGTATCGGTATTTTAGTATTGGCTAATGTTTACTCATTCAAAATAGGTAGCTATCATTAATATTGGTTAAATATGGTATTAGTGGAACCAGGAGCTTATGAGTGCTGTGAAGCAGCGCGAAGGAGCATCAAACTGCACTAACCATCTGTTGTTGAATGAAAGGATGGTAAGTATTCCAAAGTGGGTGAGCAATTATTAGAATCTAGTCAAGATAACAATGTTGAACAAACTCATGCAGAAAAACAGCCACAGTCCTAACCAGATTCGTTGTTTAGTAGAGATGAAATTGTGATCAAAAGAACCAATGCACAGATTTCCAGGATGGAACATTTCAAATGGGACACTTCAAACTAACTAGAAGGCTGAAACGCAAGTTCTACAAGCCAAAGAAGAAACTTGAGAAGAAAACTTGAATACAAGGAAGTTTTAAATCCTGCTCCAGGTAACAAACTAATCGCTAATCATCATGTGCTTATTTCATTAGAGATATTGCTTTTGTTGTTGTCTATTAATAGTCCTTTTGTACACCCTATACACACTGACAGTACTTTGACACTTTTATTAGAGTTCTGTCTGGAAAGAAGTGGGGGATTATACAGACTCATCTTGTCAGACGCACACAATAGTCGATTAAAAAAATCATTTTATTTTTTAATTTTAATAAACTCTTGTCATGCCTACTTAAATCACTTACGCAGTTTACAGAGGTTTTCCATATAAGGCGGTTTGCAATGGTGTGATTCGACAACAGATGGTTTGCAAAACATACTGGAGTTTGACGCTCATTCGCACCGCTTTGCGGCGCTCATAAGCTCGAGCAAAGCGGGGCTATAGTTTGGTTCAATTGAAATTTTCAGTGGTGGTGGCAGTGGTGGTTTTTCAGATTTTAAACAGCTGTTTCTGTTTATGGTTTAAAGCTATGCTTATTAAACTCACAGATATGTTGGATAAGGTTGATTCCTATCCAATGGCTAACATATCTAGCCAGAATCAGTCTTTTCTGTGTGTATAATGGGAGAAAAGTAGCATTATCGCTCTACAGTACTGAATATGTAATGGCAGGCTCTTAAGCTGTTATTTTCACAATTGAATACTACAGTTGGTGCCCACTCAGTTACTAACAAATGCAGCCTGAGTTATCAAAAAAAATTGAGAAAATCAGCTCTATCTTTCTCACAGACCTTGTATGGGCAGCCATTTCGGAGGGTGCGGCTTAATTTCACTGACAATTAAGGGGTGTGGCTTTGCATACTGAGCAAGGGTTTCCATGCAGAATGGTGTATCCCTAGTTATTTATCTAAAATAACTATATTCGAATAGTCGTTACTTATATTGGTATTCAAATGAGTATTTGGTTGTTCATTCGCATGCAGCAAAACAAAAAATTAGACGGAAGTTTCTATCGTTACTACATGTACTTACAGCAAAGCTGTGAGCTATCATTATTTAATAAGCAAGAGAATATCCAAATATTTGTTCATTGAGGAAATAAACTCCAAAAAGCATTATTGCTTCAACAATAAAATAATTGTTATAAAATATCTACAGTCATTATTACTTGTATACTAATTGTATGTGCATTTCAAAGAAAACTATATATTATATCTAATATATACCTTTCTCCACATAACGTCATAAACACTTTGTAAATATTATGAGGTTTTGAATGACGAGGATTGACAAGCAATTCCTAATTGGAAAAAAAAAAGATATATTGAGAAAAAAGTATCCCTATAATTGGTTTGTGATGACTATGTATCAATCATTGCTGATAGAACTAGTGTCTCTACCTTTCTGTGTACTCGAAAGCTGGGGCCTGAAAATGTAAGTGTAAGCCTGATTGCAGTCTAAGTATACAGATCTTTAATGAACTGACTGAAGTATTACTTCAAATTTCTAAATGATGACTTCCTCATGTCTGAAACTTGACAATGTATTATACTTACTTTTAAAACATTCTTGCATAATATTTATACTGTTTCCTGCTTTATACAACAGTTATTAGCAGTTTTACATTCTTTCTGAACCTCTTCCTGTAGCTCAAATGCACGTTCTTTTACGCAGCACGCCCAGTAATTGACCATCGGCCTATTATTCCCAAAGCTTTGCTTATTCTGAATTTCCCAAATTAGTATCCTATTATTGATAATTATTCACCAATTATTCTTTTAAAATTTCGAAAACCCACATACATGTAAGTGGTGGATTCAGTTGCACTCTTTGCTTCCTTAATTGGGTTAAAATAATTGCCACATGACATACGGTGGCGCACATGTTGGAAAAAATAGCCGGCTGTGACACCAGCTTTTCTTTGCTGAACATCTTGCAGTTCTAGTTCTTCTGAGATAGATAGTCTATTGAGTCGATTACGATGTCGTAAACCTTCAGAAATCTCTGAAATTATTCTTATTCTGGAAAGCTCCTTTTATTCTTTCAATTGTTCAGAAACAATAGCCACAGGCCTAACCCCCGGAACTGACGCAACTTCTTTAACTACGTATACAATGCATAGTCGTGCAAGTGACGCAAGAATATAGTTTCAACCCCCTGGAAAGCAACTATGGAAATGTCCCTACTATGCAGCCATAAAAAAAACTGCATAATTATCATTTTTGAAATTATGTGATACGAAAATGCAAAACAAGTTTGTATTTAGTGATGTGCGATACGTATATTAGGATTGGGCAATATTAATAATTATATTTTGCAATATGATCCTTGTTTTGAGAGTACATGACTCAAGTGTTATAGTATTTTCGTTATTATATTATTATAACTGTTATTTAATTGTAGGAAGACAATATTTTGCCATTACAGCAAACCAAAATCATGGATATGATTATTGCAATGTGAAATTTATACGAATTATTGCCCGACCCTAATGTACCGATATTTTCATTCAATATCAGGATACAATAATTATTGGCTTTTGGGTGTTTCTATGCCTGATTTTTATAGCCTGTGAAGCCATCCCTATGATTGCTTTCCAATTTTTCGAACTATAATATAATCTGGTGTCACTTATGCGAGTATGCGTACTTAAGGAAGTTGCATCATTCCTGGAGGCTCGGTCAATTAAGGTTACGGTACAGTGTTTTGCCACGTGTGATGCGCGGGTAAGTCACACGTGGTGATTATATTATATGGAAGTGCATGCATGCATGCTATTTCTTTGGCATCAGTTTATTCCCTGGTTAAGTTACGGGAATTCCTGCCGTATACTGTGTGTTATCTAATTATAGTCAGGTGTGGGCAGGGCGGCTCGAAGAGTTTTCACAAAGACAACGAAAGATTGGCAAGAAATGAAGCTAGTTGTAGTCATATTTTTGGCAGCAATACGTAATATTAGTTGTATTGCACATCCCTGTAGTCATGCATATTGTGATATTTATGGCAGCAATACATATTACTATTATTTTGTTGTATCACACATCCCTGTAATCATGCATATTGTGATATTTGTATCAAGATGGTTGAGAAAAAGAGATTGGATTCAACTGTTTGTACATGCACTAATTACACTGCAAAAATAAAATTGTTAAAATAACTAGTTTATTCGTTAGTGCAGTTGCATAGAATAGTAAATTATAATTTAATTGGTCATGGTATGACTACATGGTGACATATAATGTACTTGTGCCAATTATAATTTAATAATTGCACTTCATATACTGTCTATATAATAGATTAATAAAGAAGTAGAATAAATGTTTTCAAACCTTTCTTGTGTTTGTAATATGAGATATTACAATTGGTACATACATCTTTTATCATGCAGTCATAACAACTGTATGACTAATCAATTAAATTATGATTTGCATCCTTGCAACTGCACTATCCAATACATTTGTTATTAATTTTTAACAATTCTATTTTTTCAGTGTAACGTTTTAATATCCCAGATATTTGGGATGTAGAGTACCTGACTTTATTAAGTTTACATACTCTGATGGGAACTATACAGTTTAATAAGATGATAGCTACTATACTTGTAAGGAGTACTATAGTACTACTTTATATACTGTAATCACAGTAATGTACGAATCCCTTTACATTTGTATGAAATAGCATAGTGGTAAGGTTTAATATTGTGTAGTACATTCGAAGTTCAGTGTACTTCATTCACTTCATTTTAGCTGAAATAGACAGGATAATCGATATGAAAAGTTTCATTCCTGCTTCTGAAAGCACCTTGATCACTGTAAAAATGAATTTGTTATTTTAACTGACAAGTTATTACCTCAGTTGCACTTACATTTCCAATATATAGTTAGAAACATGAAATACAAGGATAATTAACATTTTGTCCGGTTATAATATAGCTATACACCCTACTACCATATAAAGAGGCTGTTATTGATAACATAGTATGTACATTCCTGATTGCATGATTAGTGATATTTTTACTATAAACATATTATGAAGTTATCAATAACAGCCTCTTTATATGGTAGTAGGGTGTATATTGGTATGTACTACATACCAATATACACCCTACTACCACATAAAAATGAGATAATATTCATAGGAAGAAACTATTTGTATCAAATTAGTAATTATAGTAACAACTAGTCATGCAATCATGAATGTATATACCAATATACACCCTACTACCACATGCAGGATGTGCAATGACTGTAGTCATAACATTCCTTTTTATTATAATATATAGCTATATTATAAGGATGTGTATCATTAAAATTTCTGTCCCAATTATCATAATTATAAAGTTTATCACGATAATTACGATACTTTAAAGCTTTATGTTCTTCCATGTAGCAAATCCACAATTGATTAGTCAGATTGCCATTGTAAGGCAAATGCTCCTTACACAAATGACAAATTACCTCTTTGCTGTTTAGTTGGAGCATCGAATTTGAATCTGAATAACTGCCAGATCTTGCTTTTGGCTCCTACAAGTAAAGCCAGCGAATCATGCTATTCTTCAACTTCCTTGCTAGCCTAGCCATCAGTGTAGTGTGTACAAACTGAACTGCGCGTGGCACGAACGCATGTGTCAAACAATGATAATTATTAAAATTAAATATTATAATTATATCGCGATATGGATTCCTGATATCGCTTATCACGATAATTACTTCAGTGATGAAAATATCACTATATTGATATTATCACACATCCTTACTATATTATAACCAGACAAAATGTTAATTATCCTCGTATTTCATGTTTCTAACTATGTATTATAAATGTACATGCAACTGAGGTAACAACTGGTCTGTTAAAATAACAAATTCATTTTTACAGTGATCTTGTTCCAAACTAGGCACAGATTTTGAACTTGTTATTGTGTACTAAAAACTGATGCCCTGCACCCTTAAATGACTATGTGCATATACTTAAACAGTTGAATCCAGCCATGAAACGCTAATGTTTATAGTACAAACTGAATATCAATGAACCCAAAATAATTAATAGTCGCATCTTTAGTTATAATTGTAAACTTATCGTGTTTATTATGAATACCTTGGCATTGTCTGGATCCATACAAATAATCCAAGGTCGTATAATGGCATGTATAACAAAGAGTGGTCCTCCTCCAGCTTCCTCACTCCTACATTTTTTAAAAGATAGGAAGTGTAAAACTGACATGAACGTAAACGAATATAAGCAGGATAGAATAAATATTTGCATTGACATTAATATTTACAAAATTAAAAAATATGTTGCGGAAAAGGTATCCCTACGATTACTTTGTACCACTAGTTTCTCTACTTTTCTGTGTACTATATATGACAACTGGAGCCTGAAGAAGTAGCGTAACTGCAGTCTATGTACACAGATCTTTGAAGTACTCCTTCAAGGTTATAGACGATAACTTCTTCGTGTCAGAAAATCAACAACTTATTGTGCTTACTTGCTAAATATTCTTACATCATCTTCATATGTTTCTCTGCTATATACAACCGTTATAAGTATTAATTGCAGTTCTACATTCTCCCTGAGACTTCCTGCTGTTTGAATTTCGAACGTATGCATTGCAAAATTAAATTGTTAAAATAACCAATGTATTGGTTAGTAAAGTTGCAAGGAATAGCAAAAATTTCAATGATTATGTCATACAGGTTGTTGTGGTTACATGCTAGATGTTACTATAACATTATATGCCGCCCCAAGTGTATTCTACAATGTTTTTGCAGGTTTCCAAACCCTTCGTTCCCAAAACTGCCAGATACAATCACTTTAAACAGTAAACATTAGCAAAAATATGCTTCAAGTGATTTGATTATAAAGTAGTTATGACATTAGTGTGTGTGAATCCATGACCATTAAAATAACCCACTAATTGTTAAATCCTTGCAACTGTAATAACCAATAAAACAGCTATTTTAACAGTTTTGTTTTGGCAGTGTGTACTTTTATGCACCATGCCATTAATTGATCATTGATTGATGTATGCAACTTCCTTAACTATGTATACAATGTATCTCACACAAACATAATATATATAACAGTTTGAACCCGTGGAAAAGGAATCATAATGATGGGCCTAAAGAGCATAAAATTTAGAATGAATGAATGTCTCATGCACTGAAAAAAATAAATCATTAAAATAACCATTTTATTGGGTTAGTACAGTTGCAATTGGAATATCATGAGTTTCAAATTAGTTTGTCAATTATCATAGAGTATATAGTGGCCATGGCTATATGCATGTATGTTTCTATAACATAATGTGCACCAAGTATTGGAAGGTATAAATTAAATTATGTGTTTGCGGGTTTACAAAACCTTTTGAGAGACAGATACAATTACATGTACTTTAGTATAAATTATACTAAATCTTTGACATGAAATATGAGTAGACAGCACCTTAAAATTATAGTGATTCAACTATAATGTACAAAGTATTTGTGGTATAAGTATTCCTAACAACCAACTAATGGTTAAATCCTTGCAACTGTGCTAACCATTAAATTAGTTATTTTAACTATTTTTTTTTGCAGTGTGAAGCCTAACCCAATCCACTGCATATGAGAGGAAAGATCTGGTAGAAGACTATAATTATACATCTACATGTGCATTGAAGCCAAACAGGGTTTTATATCCTCCCTACAATCAGATACAAGTACATGAGTTAACTACATATTTACTTTACAAATACCTATTGCACTGTATACCCAATGAATCAAAAATTATCTTACATAATTAAAATTTGTGCATTAGTTGATAGTTAGATTTAGTTTACCATGTCAGTTATATCTTTGTCAGTGTATTACAAAAAGGCCAAATATATAAATGATGTTTGATTTTTGAAAGAAATATTTGTATTAAATTTCTGTTGCAATAAATAATGAGAAATACCCGCCCACCAGCATTAATTATTGCTAAACATTGGATGAGAAACTAGAAATCAACAATCTGTGGTCCAAAGATGTGACTCTAGTAACAGAATCACGAGAGAGTAAACTGTAACATTATAATAATTTTTTTTTCGTAGCCAGTAGAAGTTAATGTATAGGCTTTTACCAGACCCTTCCCTTCGTTTGCAGTGTGATTGGTGTGGCTATACTGAACTACATTATACTTGATACTTACCACTTCAAAAAAAGTTCAGCAAATGGCTTCATATCATTTCCATGCTCATTACGTATCCTCCATGTCCTAAATTCAGCTACATGGCCAAGAAAGAAACTGCAACATAAAAAGATTAGCTAAGTGATTATGGGGACAAAAAAATTCAATGTTTGATAAAACCAATGTAGCTAACATGGTTCATATTGAGCTGACGTCACAGTGTGTTTACTACAATAAATAAAACAATTAATTACATATTCAGAGCAATGCCAACTCAGTAATGACTGTACTAATAGAATAGTCAGATACAGCACACAAACTTTAACAATGATACTGCATGGAAAGTCTGATGCAGTTACCTGAAGAAGTACCCACAATATTTATGTCACTTGTTCAGGCTTACAAATGATGTTTTTGTTTTTATCTCAATATTATAAAGTGTTAAATTACCTTTAGAATGGTATATTATACATGTACATCCCAATCAAGATAAATACAAAGCCACAAGTGAATAAACCGTCAAAGTCATTAGCTAATCTTCCATTTTCAGAAAATCATTTTTTTATGATAGTTGCATTCCATAAATGTGCTTTAGCAAATGAGGCAACAAAAGCTAGCAAAGCACATAGAGGTCTCCAAGCCTCTCTGGAGGTATCAATGGAAAGGTAAGACATTAGTGAGGTTTTGTGTGATGATCGTCAATGTAGCCTATCTTCATTTGTATTTATATTTTAATCCATAAGCCTGGTTTTCTCAGAGCCTTATATAGTATAATTATTATAATTATAATAATTATGGATACTATTCTAACCTGTTCATAGGAGGTGAAGGAAGATGTGAGTATTGTCTGCGTACCCATACTAGATATCCAGTAATCAATAGCACTAATACTGATATTGTAATCATAATAACAAGTACAACTGATACCATAATATTATATAAAGGAAAATAGTCCACCATTTCTCCAAACACCTGAAACAGGGAGTCCATTACAATCTATGAAGTTAACACACACAGCAATACAAAACAAGAAGTCATACATGTGTAGTTGTGGGGATTATATTATACCTGTTTAATGTATATACAAATATATAAAATTAGGATTCTGTTGGTAAAGATGACTTCCTGTTTTGTATAGCTGTGGTTGTTAACAGTAAACAAACAAAATTCCCAGAACACATAGCTACCTACACAATACTGCATAATATTGGGTTAATCATTGATTATTAACTAGTGGTTATTAAGGTAGTACTAGGGAGTGGGCGGATGCGACTCCAATCAGTTTCAAAATAGAATATTATATAATATGATTCTAACCTGGTGTAATAGCAACCTTCATATCGTCTGATCTTCTTTATATCTGTCTGTATGTGTGAGAGTGTTGCAAAAATCTCCATTTTTGCAATCGCAATAAGTACAAAACGGAGAAAGCCACGCCCACCAATCATGGCATGCACCAAGTACAATGCATTTTGAGAAAACAAATAGAGCCGTTTTCTGAAAATTCATTTTACTTTTATAGTTACAAGAGGCTGAAGAAAGCTGAATTCTGTAGCTTTTCAGTGAAACCATAAAATCTACCTTTCTAGGCACTATCAAACTCGGATCTTTCTCAGAGAGCAACTACAGTTACCCTGCCAGGGTTTCCCACCCACTGCCCCCTCCACCACCCAAATGAAAATAAACTATCAGTGAAAACATTTAGGCCCAATAATTATACCCCCGGGTGGGTGTGGCTTCCAAAAGATACAGAATTGAACCAGATTGTATGCAGCAAGAAGCTGGCAAAACTAGAAACCGATTGGAGTTTCATCTACCCCTCCCCTTAGTACAACCTTAACTAGTGGTGGGTGATACAATACCGACTAGTTTGGGAATCAGTATCGAGTATACCGATACTTGATAATGTGCATAATAGATAAAAATTTAATGTCAAATTTTATACAAATTAAATTCAGTTAAAAATGTGGTCAGATTAAAATAGAGGGCCCCTAGAGTGGTTAAGTGACTGCATATAAACATCTGAGTTGACTTTTCAGACATGTAAACTGTGATTATCGTTACTACTCGTTAGAAGATGGCAAGTGAAAGTGCACTGCTTTTTAAAACTGTTATTGTTACTCTTTTGTCTTTTTAAACTACATATGACGTTCCTGGAAGATTTTTATAAATTGTGAGGAATGGAGAGACTTCCCAAATCTGGTCTGTAGGCAAGAGAGTGCATCAATTCATGTGAAAAGGTAACTACTGCTTCTTTTCTGCCTCATCTTCAAAGTAACCCTGAAGTCTTAGTAAAACTGTCTCAAAAAGGGGAGGAGTCTGGCTCACGAGACTAGTCATTTCTTTGAATGTCTGGCAGTTTGTCCAAGTATATATTTTACTTGATCTGCGTCAGACTGCGTGTAGTCTTAAACCATGGAGAGGCTGTAGTATTCTTATGCCTATGCAGACAGAACCAATTACAACCCCTTGCATAACATATTGCACAGGATTAAATGCCTACATTACTAAAAGATTATATTCGCTGGGTCATGCATAGTCTCTTGGGCCAAACGTTCGCCATAGACAATTAGCACATTCATTGAATTATCAGCTATCCCTCTCTGGCAAACATCTGTCCCGTGAGACTAGGTTATGCATTGAGAACATGAAGTGTTGATTGAACATGATGTATACCTATGTTGAACGTAGCATCAGTGCAACTAAAATCATATGTAATAAATTTAATATTGAAAATAATAAAATCAAACGCTAATTATAATAATTATCTGATAAAGGTATTAAGCAAGACTTTAAATGAAAACAAAAAATAGCCAAAATGGATATTAATTATTATAGATGAATGATAAATGACAAAATAAAATTATTAATGATTATTAGTGCAATCTAATAAAACTACCAACAATGAAGATATCATAACACTCGTTACTATTAATAGAACAAACATATAGTTAGTTCAGAATACATGTAATTAACATGTGTTGTTTTTATTATTTAAAATTAGCAAAAAAAATAGAATATAATTTAAAACAAAAATTGCTGTTGGTGAATGTAGTAAAATTATCGTAGACCACGATATGGACCTTGGAATTTGAGATGCTGTAAAGAGAAATGTATCTAACTTTATAAGAAACAAGTGTATATAGAGAAAAAACATCCCTATATTTGCTTTGTGATGACTATGTATTAAGCATTGCTGATGGCACTAGTGTTTCTACCTTTCGGTGTACTCGAAAGCTAGGGCCTGAAGAAGTAAGTGTAAGCCTGATTGCAGTCTAAATACACAGATCTTTGATGAACTGACTGAAGTACTCCTTCAAGGTTCTAAAATGATGACTTCCTCGTGTCTGAAACTCAACAACTTATCATACTTACTTGTTAAAGATTCCTCCATAATATGTATACTGTTTCTCTGCTATATACAACAGTTATTAGCAGTTTCACATTCTTTCTGAAGCTTCCTGGTTGCTCTGTTGCTCAAACGCGCGTTCTTTTATGCACCACGCCCATTAATTGACTGAGCCCCCAGGAATGACGCAACTTCCTTAACTACATATACAATGCATAGTCGTGCAAGTGACACAAACATATATATATATATATATATATATATATATATACATGATACATGTACAATAAACCCCGTGGAAAGCAATTATAGGGATGGCCCTACGGGCCCTAAATATTCCTTTTAGAATTTGAAGATTGTGTTTGTGAGTGCTGGAAGGCAGGATTGGGCAATTATTGAATGAACACCAGGCTATGTCAAACCCTTGCCACTGTAGCACAGTAAATAGTATGAATGTTAGTATTGTTTTAGTTTGACAATAATGACCACATTTATTTACAGTTATAGTATCACTTGATTATCAAAATTTCATTTACTAAAGCAATTTCAGGCTTACTAAAAGGGTTTAGTTTTAGTTAACTAACTAAAAGTGCTATTATTGGCCATTTTTTCATTTTAGTTATCGCAATAAACTCATAATCTAAAAGTCAAAATGCTTTACTAAAAGTTGTTTTAGTTATAGTTATAAGTTAAGTAAAACAACACCAGTATATGTACATTATTGTTGATTTCACTAAAAGGGGTTTAGTTACATTTACAGTACCTGACTATATTAAGTTTACATACTATGATGAGAACTATACTTTAATAAGGTGATAGTCAACTGTACTTCTAAGTAGTACTATAGTACTACTTTGTACTGTAATCATAGTAATGTGTGAATTTCCTTTACATTTGTATGTGATAGCATAGTACTAAGGTGTAATACTGTGTAGTACATTCGAAGTACAGTGTACTTCACTCACAAAGTACACTGAAGTCAATGGAAGTACAGTGATAGTATGTAAACTTAATAATGTCAGGTACTGTACATGTAACTGGGCCTACTCTCGCTCAATCATGTAGTTAGTTATAATTACTGTACTGTATTTTTATGGTCTACAAGTCCATCATTATGATTGCTTTCCATGTACAGGGCTTTAGCTACAATAGAGGACATAAAAACGTTAACGTTTCGAAATCGTTCTCTGATTTGTTCCATTTTTACGATTGTGATCATTTTAAAAAATGATTGAACCATTAAAGCAATCTTTGCACAAATGCATTTCAACAAGAAATCACATGAACGCCAAATATTGGGTCGCCGCTGACTACTACATTTTCAAACACTCGCCTTGCTGCTTTCTTACAGCTAACGAAGCATGTTTTTGGTATCTATGGCTTTCTCTTCTGTCTAAATATGTGAGTAAAAAGTCATCGCAGTTTAAAATGCATAGATTATACAAGGTTGTACAGAGGTGGGTGTTGCCCGTGGTACTACTATACTTTCAAACGCTCGCATTAGAATCTTTCTGGTGATAACAAAGCATAAGTTTGATTTGTTAACAACTCTTCTGTCCAGCAAATTAAGTCAGAATCTTCAGTCTGATAAAATACGAGAGTTATGGAGCTGAAAAAAATTAGATATAAAGTGTTCCGCCCACACACATTTTTAGGGTAAACAAAAATGCCTATTTTAATTATTATATTTACTATACCATCAGCATCATTTTAAAAAACGATTGCAACCGTAATTAGGAACGTTAACTTTTTTATGTCCTCTACTGTATGTAATAAATTATTACTATAGCAGACTTACAATTTAGTGACAGTTTACTAAACCTAAGAGTTGCAACGCCCTACTAAAAGGGGTTTTAGTTATCGTTAACTCAACATTAAAATGAAGTGTCTATTTTCAGCCTTCGTCCCAGTACTATATAAGACATATGCAACCCAATTTGGAAACACTACACTTTTGCACATGTAATAATTTTGCACAGGAAGTGAATGAAATTTGGTACTCAGGAAAACCAACCAATGCCTCCTGTATAAAATGGCCCAAATGTAAGCATTTGCTCAAAAGTATTGTACCACAAGTGTGGTTTTCCCAAACAGGATGACATACATGTATATTGATTCATATACCTGTATAATTGCAGATGGTCCACCGTCCACCACATGAGGCGGTAACCTACTCAGAGGACATCCCTCAACTGACATAAGTGCGAGACGTTTACACAAGGCTAACTCATACGGTAGAGACTGTAGGTTAGGATTATCATTGAGGTAGAGTTCTTCAAGGTTCTCTAGGGTACCAATTTCTGCAGGAATTTCTAGAAGGTTGTTCTCTCCAGCACTTAGATGTTTAAGGTTCACTAGAAGACTAATGGATAGATAATAAAAGAAAAATATTAGTGAAAAAGATTGATGTTAGTTTTATAAATATTATCTTGTCAAAAATATTATCTTTCATTTGGCATCGTTCAGTCAGACATTCATTGAACTATCAGCCTGATTGAACTCAAAGAACTTTTAAGCACAAGCATTTTGTATGTGATTTTATAATTTATTGAGTATGTTAATAATGTTTATACACGCGTTCACAGCCTCAAGCACCTTGAAAGTGTCAGTATCAGGACAGTAAGACAGGATTCGTTCCAGCCTTACTTTCAGCTTGTTTTCACATGCAAAATGTACTGTTAAACTATTTTTAGTGCTAGAAATTATATCCGACTCAATCGGCAGGTAGTTTTTGGAGGTTGGCATTGGCCGCCATTGAGATTGATAATCTTCACCAGTGTTCATATATGCACAGAGCCTTTTAAATAACTTTGAGGTCTGTCTTTAACTATTTTCGAGGTCAGCTGCAAGGCTTTAAACCTTGGCTACACAGTTTCAAAATGTTTGTTAAAACAGTGAAAATTTTTGTTATCGTCCACTACTCTTGTATTAATTGAAGATGTGGCTTCCGCTTTGCTCTTTAAAGCGCAATGTATAACACACATTGCGGGAAACACTGTGTAGAATAGTGGTACC
Organism: Petrosia ficiformis; assembly: GCA_947044365.1. Lineage (NCBI taxonomy): Eukaryota > Metazoa > Porifera > Demospongiae > Haplosclerida > Petrosiidae > Petrosia > Petrosia ficiformis. Next base: position 5,620,007 of record OX345636.1, read on the forward strand.
AAGAATCATAGCTAGTCAAGATACATGTACACTGTACATGTTATATATACTGACCCTAATCCACGAGGTAGATTTGTTATTCTGTTTGATTGAACATTCAGTTTTGTTAACTCTCTAAGATAACCTGTATAACATAATTATCATTCATTATACAATATAATTACCATACAGTACATTATCCCATACAGTACCGTACTGTCGTGTAGTATGCTGAGAGTAGTATAGTGTAGTGCGCTGTACTGTACTGTAGCACATGTAGTGTAGTACAATGTGGTGTAGTATAATTTACTGTATTATACTGTACTGTAGCATACTAATTACTAAAGCATACTGTACTGTACTGTAGCATAATGTAGTGTACTATACTGCAGTGTAGTGTATTAAAGGTACACTATAGTGTAGTGTACTACATTGCACTTTTAGATAATGTACTTTTTTTTTTACAGTGCAGTGTAGTATAATGTACTACACTGCACTGTAGTGTAGTGTACTATACTGTAGTGTAGCGTATTAAAGGATAGCATAGTGTAGTGTACTATACTGTACTGTAATGTAGTGTAGTATATATTAATTACTGAAGTGTACTGTACAGTAGTGTAATGTACATGTACTATACTGCGCTGTAGTGTCATTCGTGTACAGTACATGTAATATATACAAAAGTGTATTATACTGTAGTACAGTGTAGTATATTGTATACTGTACATGTACTGTAGTGTAGTGTAGTGTAATGTGAATACCGTACTGTACAATGTAGTATAGTGTGCATAGCACATACATGTACACATGTAAATGTACATGTAAGTTAGATAGATGTACATGTAAGTTAGCAGTGTTTGAAGGTAAGCATATAAAGATTAGTGTCATTTATCACTAAAAAACGACTATGAGTAAAACTTAATTAATTATCACTCACTTATTTCTGTTGCTAGATATTCCAATCTATTACCTTCTAAATCCAACTCATGAAGATTGCGTAATGCAGATATACCTTTAGGTAAAGTCTAGAGAAAAAGACAAAGAGAAATACAGAGAGAAAGAAAGACATCAAGAGAAACAGAGAGAGAGAGAGAGAGAGAGAGAGAGAGAGATGTTGTAAAGATACATGTGTAATCTAATAACCGAAAGTTAAAAAAAAGGAGCCATAAATATAAACATAAAGTGTAATTAATAAACATACATGTACATTGTAGGGCTGCAACGAATATTCACTCCGTCCGGATATTCGTTTAATGTTTGCGCATGCGTAGAAATTGAACACGTGAAATTATAATTGCAATGAAATGGCCGCGGAGAAGTTTCTTGCTCCGTGATACCGGCTTTCTACGCCTGTAGAGTACTGATTGGATAGTTTAACCAACTTTAGCTGTTGTTATAAACATCTATAGCAACTGGTAACAGCAAAATGGGGAGCTAATATTTGATATCTCACTAGAAACAAGTTATAACAAAATTTCTTTGAAAGCAAGTGAATATCCGGATATTCGTTCGTTAAACGTTCGTTGAATATCCGGATACCAAAAACTACTATTCGTTGCAGCCCTAGTATATTGTATCACAAGCATACATGTACATGTACATACACATTATACATGTACATGTACATGTATATGCACATTATACATGTACATGTACATGTATGTACTATAGTACGTACAGAAAAGACTGAATATACATGCAATGTCCTGCATACACTAGTATACATGTACATCACAACATTTATATGTGGCTCATTTTACATTAGGCAGGGACATGTAAAACTCACTCTGATAGAGTTCTGGGCCAGTACCAATATCTCGAGTCTTGTTAATTCTTGAATTTCTTCAGGAAGAACAGCTAACTGATTAGAAGCAAGATTTAGTTCTGTAAGAGTAACCCACGAACCAAAATCTAAATGAGACAGAGAGAGAGAGAGAGGGAGGGAGGGAGGAAAGAGAGAGAGAGACAGAGAGATAGAGACAGAGACGAAGAGGGAGGGAGGGAAAGAGAGAGAGTGAGAGATAGAGACAGAGAGGGAGGAAGGGAAAGAGAGAGAGAGAGAGAGAGAGGAGAGAGAGAGAGAGAGAGAGAGAGAGAGAGAGAGAGAGAGAGAGAGAGATAGAGAGAGAGATAGAGAAAGAGAGACAGATAGAGAGAGACAGATAGAGAGGGATAGAGAGAGATAGAGAAAGAGAGAGAGATAGAGAGAGACAGATAGAGAGGGAGGGAGGGAAGAGAGAGAATATGTAAATAAACTGTACAACTGTACCTGTACAGTACATGTAGTTGCAATTATTGCCTAACACATATTAATTATAGTGCTGAAATGAATATTGTATTTGTTACTTATCACACAACAGACAGAACACAGAGGTTGCTGCTAGAAATATATATATATATATATGCGTGTACTTACTGCTAGTGAGCTATCACTTAATATTTCACAAGAAACAATTCAAACAATTTATGATGAGTAAGCAAGTGAATAATCAAATATTAGTTAAGGAAACCGAGTATGTGAACACCAAAAACCACTATTCATTTCAGCACTACTAAATTACTTTAACCATTGGATTCCTTTTCCCTGTATACAATATGACAATAATGACCGCTTTTAGTTATAGTACATGTACAATAGAGGACATAAAAAAGATAGCGTTTCGAAATAGTAAAACGATTGTTTTACAGCTCCATTTGTTGCAGATTACGGTTGCAATCATTTTCAAAAACGATGCTAATCGTTCGAGTTAATAATTAACTTATATTTAAAATGGGCATTTCTGTTTGTTTTTTTTTCTAAAAATATGTGGGGGCGGAGCGATTAACATCTAATTACATGTATTTTCAGCTCCATAACTCTCATATTTTATCAGACTGAAGATTCTAACTTATTTTGCTGGACAGAAGAGTTGTTAACAAAGCCAATGATGTCAAACGTATGCTTCGTTATCACTAGGAAGAGTCCAAGGCGAGCATTTGAAAATATAGTAGTACCAAGGACAACGCCGACATGTACAATGTACCTCTGTACAACCTTGTATAACTTATGAATTTTAAACAGAATGACTTCTAACTCACATATTTAGACTGAAGACCTTTTAAGAAAGCCATAGATACCAAAATCATGCTTCGTTAGCTGCAAGAAAGCAGTAAGGCGAGCGTTTGAAAGTGTAAGTAGTCACCAGCAACACCCATATTTGGCATTCATGTGAAATGCACATGTGCAAAAATTGCTTTAACGGTTTCAATAACGATTATAATCGTAAAAATGATTCTTAATCGTAAAAACAGAACGAATCAGAGAGCGATAGTAGAACGATTACGAAATATTAACGTTTTTATGTCCTCTACTGTATGTGTGATGTACTTACCTAATGGTAGAGTAGATATTTGATTATCTCTTAAATTAAGACTGGTCTGAAAAGTAAGAGTACATGCACAGTTAGTCACTACATTATATACATGTAAAGTACAGTATACATGTATGTCAATAAAAACTTTACGTTTCGTTTTGTAGTACGACCGTTCTACAGTCCGCAGTACGCTAAATCCTCATCAAAGGTCAATTGAAACGGTAATTAAATATTCAGTGATAGATCGTAAAAATGGTATACAGAACGGTTTATATAACAGAAAATTTGACCGTCATGTATTCACCAAGAAAACTGAAGCTTCACATTTGTAAAACTGAACTTGAGGATTTGTCTATATACAGTAGAAACCAAAAAAAAGTTCACGTTCCGTCTTTGTTCTACGACCGTAGTACGAAACGCTCCGTTCTGTAGTTAACACGTACCGTTTTAGCTACGTAGCGTGTAAACGACGCACACTCTTTTACTTTGACGTAATTGCGCATGCGTAGTTGTAATTGTAAGAGTTGTAACTCTCACATTTTATAAAACTCAAGATTCTAACTTACTTTGCTGGAAAGAAGAGTTGTTAAGTAAGCCATTGATGTTAAATTTATGCTTCGTTATCACCAGGAAGAGAGTAAGACGAGCGCTTGAAAATTTAGTACTTCCACGGGCAACGCCCACCCCTATACTCGCCTGCATAACTTCTGCATTTTAAATAGCAGTGACTTTTAACTGACTTAGTTAGACAGAAGACTATCTAAGAAAGCTGTAGATACCAAAAACATGCTTCGTTAGCTACAGGAAAGCAGCAAGGCGAGTGTTTGAAAGTGTATTAGTCAGTGGCAACGCCCACAATTAGCGTCTCTTTTCATTTATTGAACGCAATCTCAACGTAGCGTTTAGACGGCGTTTATACAGTGTTTACCCGTTTATCGTTCCGTACTACAGTCGTAGTACTAAGACAGAACGTGAACTTTTTTTTGGTTTCTACTGTACTCACCAGTCCTTATGCTAACTTCGAAGCAAGCTTCAAGCCTTTCCTAACTTCTATGAAGGCAGGAGAATTTGATACAACTCGACCATCTTTAGCAGTCATGCCCATCTTTGCCAAGACTATTTTGCTATTTCAACATGGAATAAAGAGCTGTGACTGCAGGTGAAGCTGGACAGAGCCTTAACCTTCTAGAATATCAACGTTGTTTAGGTCTGAATTCTTCTGAGAGAATGTAGCAGTAAAATCTTGGTCGTTTGGCTCGTTAACCATGCCCATATTTCAGCAATGATTAATAACAAACGTTAATTAAACGTTTAAATGCAAAAAACTGTTTTAATGCAACGTTAATAGTATGGCACGATAGGTTCGTACTACGGTCGTACTACAAAAACGAAACGTAAAGTTTTTATTGACATATACTATATAATTATGTTAAGTTCATTCACATTCACCTTGACCTCAGAAAAACAACTTTAGCTTGGAAGGATCAACAATCCTTTATTCTTATACATGTACATTGTATCTGTACAATTAGTATTCCTGATCCTTTTTGTTTACAGAAAATTTCAATTCATTGGTGTGTTATAGTATACTCATGTATTAACCTTATGACATTAAACTGTACACTACATGTACATGTATATTACATAATTATTAAGTCATCACATCATAGTCTTGAGGTCATCGTGAATGTGAACAGAGTGAACAGAGTTTACTTACCAAATCTTGTGCTTGTGTAAATATTCCTATTGGAACTTTGGTGATAGCATTATGTTCGATACTGAGAGACTAATGAGGAAGAGAGAGAGATAATGGATAGTGAGGGAGAAGGTTGTGAAAAAGAGATGATGTAGGAAGAATGTGAAGCTCAAAGCAATAGAGCTATATGTACATGTACATGTACTGTATGCATAATACAAGTACATGTACATGTACTGAACAATACAAGTACATGTAGTACATGCGAAAATACATGTGCATGTACATAATAAATATAATATATATTATACTTTAAGTACTGTGCATGTACAATGTATAATGTACATATACAAGTACATGTACATGTAAAATACAATAATATTACACATGTACAAGTACATACATGTATATGTAACCATACATGCACATGTAGTTATATATAAATCATTGTTATGTAACTTACATTAACATTTATCAGGTGAGAAGGCTCAGAAATTGGAAATGCCTGGAAATTATTTCTACTCAATTGAATGAAACTCATTTTTGTAACACAACCAAATAACATATCCTGAACAAAAGAGAAAAGTGGATAATGATTATATTAACATGTTCTGATCCCCCTCCATTACACAACTATTTATCCATATACATGTACATGTACACTGTACATAGCTGTACAGTAAAGTACATGTACATGTATCTACATGAATCTATCCATATACATGTACATAGCATCTACCTGTATACATGTTACGATGTACACTGTACATAGCTGTACAGTAAAGTACATGTACATGTATCTATCTATCCATATACATGTACATAGCATCTACCTGTATACATGTTACGATGTACACTGTACATAGCTGTACAGTAAAGTACATGTACATGTATCTATCCATCAATTCATTTACCAATCATTGTGAAATAAACAATAAAAGAGAGGATGTAATTCTATCGAGTTGAGTTATAGTAGACAGAAAATCATGAATTAACTGTCGGTATTTTTGATAAGCTTACCTCTACAAGTATATAGTGCACCATTTGCTCAAAGAGCTTATGATGCAGTTAATTATGATTACAAGTATATTGTAACTAACAGCATTAATTCTTTGTTAATTGGCTCAAGATGTATTCCAACACTAACCCTTGTTGAGCCAATTTGGCTATGGTATACATGTAGCTGAGCCCGGGCATCAAAAGTGGAATAATTCTTAATGAATGTGCTAATTACTCCAAGTTACTGAAACTTAGTACATGTACAGTATAACCAAAAATACTTACATGACTAAATTTTAGTCCAGTTTCCAACTCGCTTTTTTTTCTCGTTGATTAATTTGGTCACACCCCTTATGAAAATTAATGATATGCAGCGCTTTGCATGCCAAAAATTGTGTCCTCCTGTCAGTAACAAGTCTAGCTGTGCCACTGTAATTTGGCCCATGCTATAGAACATATCAAAAACTCTGATACATGTACAATGAACATGTACATTCAATGTACATGTACATACATGTATACATGTATGTCTAATTGTCTATTGTAGAAACTGGTATACTGCCAATGGAAAAGTATTTGGTCACAGTTCTACCATCCATCCTTTCATTCATTTACCCATCCATTCATTCATCTATCCATCCATCTGTCCATCAATCCATGAAGTATCACTGTACAGTATCAATAATTATTACAGAATGCTTGTTAGATAACCAAATTGTTGACACTGAGCAAAACCAAGTGTTTAATGCATTTGAGTTGGAAGAAGAGCAAAATGCAACAGTTCCTGGGTTGGTTTAGAGGTGTTGCCTGCGAAACAAAGTAGGAATATTTTATTGGGAAATATCTCAGATGGCAAGAAAGTAGCTAGAATGATTCAGACAAAATGACAAATGAAGCTTCTCTTCTCTTAGACAGTCTTGTTTCCCACTTCTCTTGGGTTTCCACACCTCGTTTAGCTATTGTTTTCTTCTATACATGATAATCCCTGTGGGGGCAACCCTGAGAAGGTACAGTTAACATAAATACGTGGATGATTTGTAGGCCCCAGTAGGTCTCCTCAAACTTTTGCAAGAGGGGCCAGTCACAAAGATAACCAACAGAAATTTCTATCTATGATAGGGATATTGAAAACAATGGAACTAAACTCGAAACAAATTATTGATGATCTTACAGCAAAATGACGGACTACTGCCTTAAATCATAAAAATATGTATGGTAAAGAATCACTGGCACTAGACCCATTTATACACCTGAACAATGGACATCGAAAACAGATTCGATATTAAAAAGGTTGGATTTATGTGCAAGTGACAAACTGGTAAACAAGCAGATTATCAACTGCTTAAGTCAAGCACTTGTGACCTATACAACACCAGAGGAGGGAGTGGTTGGTAACCTGATTGACATCCCTGAAGCTTTAAACGATGACACTGGAAACAAGCTTACAAGTGAAAGAACGCCAGTTTGGCTGACACCGTTACATATTTCAATCGCAACAGAGCAAAAGAAAGAGTTTATTGTGTCTGAGATGGAGAAGGAGGGAAATGCAGAGGTTCCTAGACAGATATGGGGCAAGCACTCGAGTGCTTGTGCTTGAAAGCACTTTAAGCACATTTTTTGAAGTGCTTGGAGGTGCTTTCAAGCACTTTTCTGCCACAAGCACTCGTGCTTGTGCTTGCACTAAAGCACATTATAGCATTGGTGCTTTTAAGCACATTATAAGCACTTTCAAGCACAAAGGCCGAGGTTTAAATTACTATGGTGCAAACATAAGAATGAAAGGAAAAGAGTGAAGTCTATTTTAACGAATGAACTTGTAAAAGTAGCCCCCCGAATAGCATAAATGTTGTTAACCAGAAAGCACCGAGCCACCTAAAAAGAAGAAATGTCTATTTAAATTCATGGATTGAAGTCTGGAAAGCCTTGTATTAGAGATGTCTTCTGTGAAACAAAGCAGAAATAATTGATACATAGTATTTTTGTGGCAAGAAGGAAGCTAGAATAATCTCGATCTAGCTGAGAAAACTCAAGGAAAGAAGGACTGTCTGTTGCTTTAGATGGCTGTAATATAAGACCTGGGAAATATGTCTCAGCATTGGAGATAATAGCCAGTACACATACAAGGGTTGAAAGTTCTCCTAAATCTTTTGAGATTGATTTGTGAAGAAAGTGGATATAGCGTTAGTAGATACTACATGTATATCGTACTTTGGTGGTCAATCAATGTGTGAATGTTGTGGGTAAAGTAACTCTTCTTTAATCATTTAGTTATGTCCTTCTCTCTTCATCCATAGTTATCGCACAGTGACACACACGTGGCTTTAGAAAATTTTAATTCGAAATTTTTAAAAATTATTACATGCAAGATATATATAAATGCATGCAGGAAATATATACATGTATATATACATGTAGCTAACATTAATTGAGAACAGATTATTTGAAGAATAAAGAGCATTTGGTGCATTTTAAATACTAGTATTTAAAACAAATACTTTTAAAGTTTCAATTTTAAATCCTCAAATACTCGAAAAAAGTATTTAAATGCAATTACATAGAATTACTAATTATTTGACCCCAAGAAGATACATTGTGTATTTTGATAAGCTCATGTGGTGCATCATTTGTCCAAAGAGGTTCTTATTTGGCACTGAATAGTTATTTCTTTGTATATGATGCTGGGACTCCTTTGACCTACTTCAATTGCATGCATATAATCATTTCTTCTCCTGACACTATTCATACTAAACATGTGAAGCAGTCAGGTTTTAATTGCCAAAAGTTTTATATGCTTTTGTGGAGTTTGGATGAGATTTTGAAATGTCGAAGTTGAGTTTATCCCAACATTGAAGAATCACAGGTGAAGCAATATTTCAGTCTTTGGGGGGGGGGGGGGGGGGGTGGGGGATACCATCAATTTGCTTTCAAGAAAAGTCACATGACCAACACTTGAGTTCTTTAGATGGTCTTTTGAAGCAACCAAATAGGATCGAAAAGTTTGTGCAGCGCATGCTATGTACATCTCCTGGATGACAACTTTTCGAAAGAAATGCAATGGTTGAAACCGACGGCAGACTTAAGGGCCTTTTGCTATGTGTAGCCGTCACCTGCAATTGAAATGAAGGTTCTTATTTCACTATCTACCTTATACAGCTCATTTACATATAAATAATACTGCCATTGGTAACGTATATGAAGGCTATGTGAGGTCACTTTTCTATATCAAAATTTTCCAGCTGCTATCCCAGACATTTATAAAGAAGCTGGAAATATTACTTGTACGTTTTCATAGAGTAAGAAGACAATTGATATACCTTTCCCAACTGCCGTAGAATTTTTATGTGGAAATAGTACAGTAATTGAAATTGACTCACACAAAGTTTACATCCCGTTAGAGAGTAACTTTCCAACTGTTGATCTGGTGTATCCACCTCATTTAATCCAAATAACGACAGCAAAGGAACACACTGTTAACCAACAAGGTTTAAAATTAGTTAGCTCCATTGCAGATTACGCCATCTCTGTAAATTTCCGTGGTCGTTTCGCAATATGGCCGCCATCTTGGAGGACAACCAAATACAATGTAGCAAAAGTGTATTGGGAAGAACTACTTTCGAAATTTTTCAACTCTACAAAGGATGCATTATTACTGACTTAACCATAGTTAATTAGTGCATACATGTAATGTGAGAGTTGACGAAGTGGTTCGACACTTTCGAACCACTGTAAATTAACATATTCATACATGTAGGTAATGAGTACATACAGCTAGTGAGGGTTTTAATCAAGTTCGAAGTAGTTCGAGACTTTCGAACTACTGTGAATTAACGATAGTTAAGAAGTAAAAGTGGGAGTTAAACAAGTTCAAAGTGGTTCAACACTTTTGAATCACAGTGACGTATTAATAGGTAATGTGTTCAAAGTACATGTAGTTCAACACTTTCGAACTACTGTGAATTATCATAGTTATTTAGAGTAATATATAAAATGACTTGCTCTTGCAGTACAAGGTGTTGTAGAATTGCACATATAGCAGTACCAAACGTTATTTAAAGCACTTATTGTATGCATTTTGACGTTAGTCTGGCGAGCCACGCCTTCGTTTGGAGCGACGTCGATGGGCTACTATATTACACACCTTCGAGCCTGAAAACTCTACAGTGATTTTGACATTGCTTCTGGCCTGCAGTGATAAGTTTTAAATGTTTTTATGTTTTTTAATATTAAATAGCAATAGAGGGTGTGGCTGGCATTGAATATTTGCAGTCTATATGCAGCAGCATAGCTGCTTTATATCAAATGACTTGCTTTCGCAGTACAAGGTGTTGTAGAATTGCACATACAGCAGTACCAAACATTGCTTAAAGCACTTTGACGTTAGTCGTGGGAGCCACGCCTTCGTTTGGAGCGACGTCGATGGGGTACTACCTTCGAGCCTGCGCCACACAGTACTGCGTTCTTCATTCTACTCTATGCTTTTATTCGGTGTTTACTACTGTCCTTCTACTCTACTCTAAGCAGCGTTTTTTTAATGTACTGCATTAATAGGTAATGTGTACACTCATTTCAAGTGGAGTTAAACCAGTTCGAAGTGGTTCAACACTTTTGAACCACTTTAAATTAACCACAGTATTGAGTACATGCATTTAAAGTGGGAGTTAAACCAGTTCGATGTAGTGTTGAGTGGTATGACGATACAGTAACTATACCAACAATCAAGCACGGTAAACCGTTAGAAAAATTGAATACCGTAATTATCGTTTGCTTAATTAACAATTAGAGACGACAAGTGTTGAAAATGGCTGAATCTGTACAATCTTCTTCTGGTCCTTCTCCTGTTCCTGAGTCACGGCCACAATTGAAAAGCAAACCTAGGAGTACATCAAAGGTTTGGAAATACTTTGGGTTACTTGTAGACGAGAACAGAAAGGAAACTAACGTTGACTTACCAGTTTGTTGTCTTTGTTTTGTACAAGTTTCCGAGAGGTGGGGAAATACTAGTAATCTCTTCGCTCATCTTCAAAAGAATCATCCAGAAGAATATCTACAAGTAAACCCCACTCATAAACCTACTTCTAAAAGTAGTTCTTCAGGACAGCAGACAATTGAACATAGCTTAGGAAATGTTCGACCGATCAGCACTAGCTCTCAAGAACATAGGAAGATCACAGCTGCTGTCACACGTTTTTTAGCCAAGGATATGGTGCCCCTATATTAAGTCGATAAAAGTGGATTCACTATCTTGGGTGATAAGGACGAAGACACAGACCTAACTCGTGAGATAAAGGGTAGGATCAGAGATAATTTGCAAACTCGTTACTCAGATGCAGAAACCATGAACTTGCTAAATGTGTGCTCATTCTTAGATCCCCGTTTTAAGGCAGAGTTCAGTAGCAAAAACAAAGTAATGGAGCAAGTCAAAAAAGAAATGGAACAGGAAATTTTCTCTCAGGCTAAGTCACAGGATAAGTCCCAATCAGTAACTGAGGAGCCCCCACCTAAAAAAGGTAAATTCAGCCAGATATTCAGACAACACGTTTCTACTTCACCAGAGACAACTTTAACAACAGAAGAAAGAATATCACAAGAACTAGCAGCATATATGTAACTTCCAGTGCCAGATATAGACGATTCTCCTTTGGATTGGTGGAAGTCTCAGGCAAGTCGTTTTCCAACTTTGTCAACAGTAGCTCGCAAGAATTTGAGTGCATGTGCTACCAGTGTAGCTTCGGAACGTACTTTCAGTAACATAGTGACCAAGCACAGAAGCTGTTTGAAACCAAACAAAGTGAACCAACTAATTTTTTTGGCAAAGAACCTTGATTAAAGTGTTGTTTTTCTAATATTATTTTTCCATTTTTCATAATATGTTTAGTTCTTGTACATTCTATCCATCTAGTTATCTGATTGTGTCTATCTATCTCTCAGATTTCTTACCTACTTTTGTATGGGTATTGGCACATACTGATTTTGTAACAGCTGAAGTAGAAGCTGAATATATGTGGGGATTAGCCCACCCCTCTCTCTTTAATGAAGAAGGAGGTTACTATCTCACAACAATGACCAGTACAGGTGTGTGTATTGTATATATCTATGTGTTAATTGTTTATAAAGGTATATAGTGATACTGTGATGTTAAACCTTTTCTATGATACCGTCAAACAAATTTTAATACTGCTCAACACTAGTTCGATGTGGTTCGACACTTTCAAACCACTGTGAATTAACCACAGTTAATGAGTACTCACATTTAAAGTGAGAGACTTTAAATATATGTATTTCTTAACTATGGTTAATTCACAGTAGTTCGAAAGTGTCCAGTTAATTGGTGCATGAATTAACCACAGTTAATGATTACATGCATTTAAAGTGCGAGTTAAACCAGTTCGAAGTGGTTCAACACTTTCAAACCACTGTGACTTATTAATATATAATGAGTAAATACACTTAGTGAGGGTTTTAATCAAGTTTGAAGTAGTTTGACAGTTTTGAGCTACTGTGAATTAACCATAGTTAAGAAGTACACACATTTAAAGTGGGAGTTAAACCAGTTCGAAGTGGTTTGACACTTTCGAACCACTGTGAATTAACCATGGCCAGATGGCACAGTTAATTATGATTGTATTGTCACTAACAGCATTAAATGTTTGTTAATTAGCTTTCCCAATGAAACACACACTAACCACTGTTAAACAAAGTTAGCCCATGCTTCAGAACCTATCAAACAACTCTAACTTGGGCTGGGCAATATGCCAATTGTTAGTTAAAATTACAATATTCATTCCTGTACTGCGGTACAATATCACATATTGATTCATACGAAATACATAGTTAATTAAATATTTTACATGCCACAAACACGTGGCCAACCGAAATACAATGTAGTATGTTTTTTTAAAGCTATTATAGAAGTGATTGAGTTATAAAATAGTAAAAGTCATTAACAGCACTATATTTGCGAGTTGTTAAGTGATATTATGGTCATGTGAGTCAATTAATACAAAAGAATTTTTGTTGACCTTCCACTCAAATACAGATAGATGTAGTATGGTAGTAGTCTGAACTAGTGGTTGGTTGTGTTTCTGACACAGTTAGACGCCTACAAAATGCTTGTGGGTGTGGCCAATTGTGGAACACGTGTTTAGTTGATATAAATGTTTCATTTAATAATCGATATCAAAACTGCCAACATCGCCTACTCCTAACTCTAACCACAAGCCTGGTTGCAACCTTAATCTAAATGTATGATAATTATTCTTCGTATGTTGTTACTCACAGGTAGTGATGTTAATACATTAGATTCCAGGGCTATTTCAGTTATTTGTGTACATTGACATAAAGATACAGGCAGCTCAGATAATTTATTATATTGAAGACCCAGTCGTCTTAAACTAGTGAGGTCACCAACACTCGACGGTATTTCTGTTAACTCATTGTGTTGTAACTGTAGAAATGCTAACTGTCTACAAAGACCAATTTCTGAGGGGAATAAAGGAGAGAGGAATAAGACAAAGTAGAAAAGAAGAGTGGAGAGAGAGGGAAATGAATCAGTTAGAGGATAAGAGAGCAGTGTAAGAAGATACATGTATGTACATGTAGTTACACAGACAAAGACACTAAAAGATACAGTAGAGAGACAGACAGACACAGTCAGTCACACAAATAGAGACAGACAAATAGACACACACACACACACACACAGACAGAGAGACAGACAGACACTAGTAAACAAAAATCTATGAAATATACATGAATTAATTTTGAAAATACAATGAAAACGTCACTTTTCATAAGTTTTTCATTTTCATGTGTATAATCAATGAAAATCATATTACGTATATCAAATGAATGAATTTGACATGAATCTTACATGCTATACACAGATAGAATTCATATACACAAGAATACATGAAATTCACATGATTTGTATTTGAAAGTATTGTCAGAAGTTTCAAATGCAAAACCAATTAAAACACCATGAAATTACTGCATGAAAAATAAATGACATCAACTATTCACAATTTCACATAATTTAACCCAATGAAAATTAGTGTATGAAATTTCATGCACCCAGTCAAATATGAAAATAACATGAAAATAGGATGACTATAATTATGATCACAAAAGAATTTATATAACATTTTTTTGGCAGATTGTTTCAGTAGTCATTACTACTATATTAGTGAAAATGTATATAAAATTTCAGAATTTTCTTTCATTAAAAACAGTAATGCATATTTATCTTCACATAAAGTCTAATAACCAAATTAAAGAGTCATTCGTTGCAAAACATAATGGAGGCCCGTGTTTGGTAATTTCTCAAAAAGATACACATGATAATTGGTGTACTTCTGAATTCACTTTATAAAGGTTACAAGATTGATCATAAACACTATTACTATATACAGCAACAAATACCATTATATCACTAAACTCTGGCATTTGGAATATTAGCTTTATTTTGGCAAAACTAGGCTTCTAAGGGTCAACGTAGATGAAGTTATTCACAGCAAATAATATCACTCTTCCAGTATGTGGATTGAGATACTTCATTTTTTGAAATTTTTTGATGTTCCTTGAAGCATAACTAAATTCACTTTGGAGTTGATCAAAATGTTCCTCAGAAAGTATCGCTCTACTTTCACCTATCCCCTCCCAATTCCATTGCACTGCTTTCCATGAACTGGCACCATTCAAAGATCTAGATTAAGAAGAGGACATTACTGTTAGCAAATGAAAATAATTGAGTTCTTGTAAATCATAAATGGAGGGAGATGATAGGAACCAGGTTGCAAGTGGTACATCCTCTTCAGGTTCATCATCTGATTCCAAAAGAATGTTCTGTATTTATTAATATGACAATTATTTCCATATTTATGCATAAACTATTAAACTACCTCATCTAAGCGATCAAGTCATCTACAGTCATTGAAAATAATTCAGAGTCATCTACAGTCCTTGGAAGTGCATCATCCTCAAATCTCAGCTTCTTCTGTACAGGGTTCCTGAATCAAATAGCATGCTGTCTTCTTACATACGGAGTAACCTTTTTGGCACAACAGAAGGTACATAGACAAGATACAGTAACAGTACATCTACTTTGAGTAGCCGTCAATGATTATAAATAATTTCGCACTTTTGTGAGAAATGCGCATGCGTGTAAAACAACGTTGAGTATACGTCGAGTATTGTTGCGCATGCGTACAAAGAATCTTCGTGTGAAAAACTGAAGATTATTCTCCAAGACTCCATTCATGGCTAACCTTTCCCTTACTGTTGAACAGTTACAAATCCTTGCCCCGATATTCCAGCAGATCGGCGTAAAAACTTCACATCCCAACAAACATGACTGCTCAGCAGATAATCTTTCAAGAGGAGAAAGGGACTGAGGCACAAGTTTATCGTGGTGTGTAAAAGTACACGCGTTTGAGCTACAGACCAGTGAGGAAGCTTCGGAAAGGATGTAAAACTGCTAATAACTGTTGTATATAGCAGAGAAACAGTATAAATATTATGCAAGAATCTTTAACAAGCAAGTATGATAAGTTTCTGAGTTTCAGACACGAGGAAATCATCATTTAGAACCTTGAAGGAGTACTTCAGTCAGTTCATCAGAGATCTGTGTATTTAGACTGCAATAGGGCTTGCACTTACTTCTTCAGTCCCCAGCTTTTGAGTACACAGAAAGGTAGAGACACTAGTGCCATGATGCCATCAGCAATGCTTAATACATAGTCATCACAAAGCAAATATAGGGATTTTTTTTCTCTATATACACTTGTTTCTATCATTAGTACATTGTAGTACAGACACAGAAGAATTATGTGATTAATGAAGTGAGAAGAATGGAAAATATCAGGAGAAATAAAGAAATTTTATCATCACTAGGATTAGTAAACGAAGAGTTATGCCCTGAAATACATTATAGTTATATCTTGTAATACTTTTCTTTGATACATTATAGAGTGTTACTATATCCACCAAGTATGCTGACATGCAAAAAGGATGTATTTTGTAGCAGTGAAATGTAACAAATATAAAGATCGTCCGCAAATTGGTAAAGTAGTGTATGTGGAAAATGACAGATAACAGATAGAATGGATGATTGGGACATATGAGGATGAATGGGAGATGTGGTGGTACAGAAAAGCGATAGTGAAGGAAACGTTATAAAGAAAACATTTTGTTGTTGTGGGATTAAAATTAAATAGTGACAACAAGTTGCCAGCAGCTAAAATTGCCAAACTGAAGAAGCTATACAACAAATTTTAAATTCATGTATCTTATTTTTGCACATTTTTTTCAAAACGTTTACCCTTTTTTTTTGTAGGGAAAAAATTTTAAACCTCTTTTTTTCATGTAATTTTCATATAATTATCACATGAAAATTAATGTAAAATTCATTGTAAAATTTCATGTAGTTAGTATACATGGTTTATGAAAATTCATGGTGTTTTAATGTGAAATTAATGTCCAGTAATTTCTAAGGAGTGCATGAAAATTCATGGCATTAATTCTAATATTGTTTTCATGTCCATGATTTCATGTGTTCACTTTTCATGTGATTTTCATATGAAAATTTGAACAAGCTTATGACTCATGAAAACTTCACTTTTCATGCAATTTACCATTTCATTGGTTTTTGTTTACTAGTGAGATATGATTACAGACAGACAAACACACAGACATGCAAACAAACACACAGACACATACAGACACATAATCATAGACAGATAAATGAACAAGCACATAGAGACACACACCATCCGGTAGTCTTTCCAGTTGATTATGTGATACATCTAGTGCAGTCAATTGAGTTAGAGCTCCAATCTCAGGAGGAAGATCTTTAATCTTATTTTCACGAAGAATGAGTGATGTCAGATTCTAATAAAAACACAAAGTACATGCACAAGTGCATGTGACTAGTCTGGTGATATACATGTGACTCATGAAAATGTGTCTGCAGCATAACACACATAGACACACAAATATATGTACATCTACAATTACACACAAACTACACATGTACACATGCCAAACACTAATATGTATACATGTACATGTACATGTAATACAGTTCTCACCGATAAGTTTCCAATTGCTGGACTGACGACAGTTATTTTATTAAAACGAAGATACAGTGTTTGTAGTGAAGCTAGTTCATATACTACTGGAGGAATTTCTCTAAGCTTGTTGTGTCGTAAATCAAGAACCAAAAGACTAATACAATGACGCAATTCAACTGTGGATAGATAAATGTAGATAGAAAGACAAATTACAGGTAGAGGTATAGAAAGAGAGACAGAGATATATAGACAGACAGGCAGAGAGATGGAAAGAAAGACAGAGATAGATAGACAGACAGGATGAGAGATAGACAGAGAGACAGAGATACAGACAGAGAGATACATGTACATGTAGAAGTGTGTAGCAAGATAGACAAACAAGAGAGAGAGAGTGAATAGGAAATTGAAACTAAAATATTACAATACATAAACAAACTTACATGTACATGCAATATGTATTTACAAATCACATGTACATGTATAATACAGTTGTGACAATCTTATATTTTTAGTCCATAAAATAACTCAACACAATTCTTTTATAATTGTAGTTATACAATGTGTATGAATGCACAAAACACACACACACACACACACACACACACACATGTACATGTATTTCTGTGTGTGTGCGTGCATGAGAGAGAGACAGAGAGGGATGGAGAGAGAGACACAGAGAGAGAGAGAGACACACACACATACACACACAAAACACACAGAGATTTGCATGCACTTTTACCTACATGTATAAGTACATGTATATACATGTACATGTAAATACATGTACATGTACACATACATACACTACACATATACATGTACACATACATACACTACACATATACATGTACATGTACATACACTACACATATACATGTACACATACATACACTACACATATACATGTACACATACATGTGTACATACACTACACATATACATGTACACATACATACACTACACATATACATGTACACATACATACACTACACATATACATGTACACATACATACACTACACATATACATGTACACATACATACACTACACATATACATGTACACATACATACACTACACATATACATGTACACATACATACATTACACATATACATGTACACATACATACACTACACATATACATGTACATGTACACATACATACACTACACATATACATGTACACATACATACACTACACATATACATGTACATGTACACATACATACACTACACATATACATGTACACATACCAGGTAATTCAGACAATAGATTTTCATTTAGTGCTAGTTTTCGTAACTTCTTGAGATTCCCAATTTCAGGAGGTAGTTGTGTCACTCTATTGCCATAGAGATACAGTTCTTCCAAAAAAGAAACCTGTAAAATTAACCAATTAATTGTTTAGAACAGGCTTGACATAACCACTAACCTCTTTGATGTTGCTTGGCAACACAGCAATCTGCAGAAAGAAGACATACATGTACAAATTGTAAGAAAATACATGTACTATTTTGTAAACAATAATTTGTGAAAATTACATGTAATGTTCATGTACATGTACATGTACACAAACATGAACATATTGTGTACATGTACATGTATAGACATAAAGGTACATGCATATACATATACAACACAATTTATTGTGTTGTATATGTATATGCATGTACATGTACATGGGTAAGTGTATATGTACATTTATAGACATAAATTGTGTTGCATATATACATGCATGTATATGTACATGGATAAGTGTACATGTACATTTATATTATGTACATGTACATGTATGTATATAATTATACACAGTGTACATGTACAACATGTACATGGCTATGCTATATTATGTACATGTACATGTGTAATTAGTATTGTATTAGTTAACCATAACTAAAAGTGGTCATTATTGTCAAACTAAAACAACACTAGCTAGTGTACATGTACACTAGCTATAGAGTACCTGTACCTGTACATTTTGTATGTACATGTACACGTACGTACATATATTCTAGTCTTTGATCATTACAAAAGCTTTGAAGATATATTTCACGCCTAATAAAATGAAATATTTGTATCATAATAATTTATTTGTGTTCATGAAAATGTTGTACATGTGTATACACACAATAGTTAAACAGTAGTTTTAACAGTAATTACGGTACTACATGTACATGTATGCTGACAGTAAAACTAAGATAATTAAAGGTAATTAATGGTGATTTTTTATTGACATGCTGTAGCAAGGTAAAAGTATGGTTGATGCTACTGAAAACATCTTTTGTCCACTCCATTACTACATTACACTTTTAATCACTTATACGTACATGTACATGTGCAATGCATGTTTTAATGTGACAAGAGGGTGGTGGGACTATAAAGATAGCGATTATAACGCACAAGTAGAAAGGGCATTATGTAATTAAGACCTTTATTGGTCCCACCCTAAACCCGAATGCATGACAAAATAAGATAATATAAAGTACAAAGCTATTGATGACAGCTGAGGAACTGGTAAGTAGTATTAGATCTGACTGGGGTTATTTGGGTTTCATGATATTAGTCTGTAATTAGTCAATTTTAGTAATTATTGTCAAACGTTTGAATTAGTCAGTGACTAGTTAAAAATTGACCATCCCTAGTAGAGAATACCAATTATCATAGAGCAAGTACAGGTATACACAATGTACTTGTAAATGTACATGTACAAGTACATGTACATGTACATTTATTTTTTCCATTGATAAATCAATACCTACATGTATAAGTTATAAAACATAAATGAACCTGAAAAGAAGGAAGTAACATTTGTATGATAATGTTAATCTATTGTTTTCACTAAAATACGACTATCTTACACAAAAGGCTAACCAAAATTTGTATGTGGTAAGCAGGGTTTCTTTCATTTCATTATAAAATACATATATGATTTAATCATCTCCCATTAATTATTACTACCTATTATTAAATACATATATCATTATAGATATTACTACCTATTTTTACTTGTAATTCAACCATTTTGCACAGGAAACTAACTAAATTTGGTATCTATAATGTAGGTGGAGCAATAGTTACTCTTCCTGCATACCTAGTTTAATTCACAGACTGTACAAACTAGCTGAATAATGAGCATTTAAAATCAAAAACATTATTTGCCAAAATGACCAATTTCTGCATGTTACATACTGTACATGTATAATACTAGCTTTCATCACTATTGAGGCTGTCTGTTAGGAGGTGAAACAACGGCAACTAAGTCTATAATTTCAGTTTGTGTTCTGTTTGTACTTAACATGTGTGCATGAAGTACATGTAACTAGTGATTATTGCATACAATTATTTACCCTTAAAGTGAGGTAATACTAACTACATGTATTACCTCACTTTAAAGGTAAATAATTGTATGCAATAATCATACTATACATGTATGCACAAGGTGAATGTCATTGCCATCAAAATCTCATGAATATCATTATGTGGTTCATTTAGAATGAAAAGTGTATGAGAATGAAAAGTGTATGAGAATGAAAAGTGTATATACTCACATCACATTTACTAAGATCTAAAATAACTGATTTCTCATCTTTACATTTACTAATCTTCTTCTTGATATCCTGTAAACATGAACAGAGAGAAAGAGAGAGACAAAGAGAGTAAAGGAGGTGGGATAGAAGTGTGTTCATGTACATGTAGATCACAGTAGATGTGTAAGTGAATTACCCCATCCCTGCCTACCACTGTACATGTACATGTACATGTGTACAAATGGGTGTTCGGGAACATCCATTGTTTGCAAAGGTTATGTGTAACTCACTGCTTGTGGAGCTTGATTAGCTTTCTTGTCTTTACTTTTCACACCAGCAGCTTTAGCTTTTTCTCCACCTCCTCCTTCCTCTGGTACTAGCACCCTTACACCTTTCTTCTTAACTTTCTTTTTCTCCATACCTGGTGAAGTTGTTCCTTCAATGGAAGCAAACCGAACACCTCCACCTGTGAATGTGGGGAAACAGACAAATTAATTCTAGTTAATCAGCCATTTTGTACATCAAGGTAATGAAATTGGGTATTCAGGAAGACCAGTTAACGCTCCTCCTAGGATTGTAAATTTCTTTGTTTCTATCCTACGTACATGTATATTCACAACTTACAAAATGTACATGTAAACACATGTACTGTACTTTATACTGAATGGTCAATATGAAGTGTAATGTATACATGTATATGTACAGTTGTATTACAAAAGGCTCAAAAGTTAAGTGGGTCAACCCAAAATCAACTACTCCATGGTGTATAAAAATGCATTAAAAATTATTAAGTTACAGTACCAGACACAATATACTTAAGTGTTATGTGTGCAAATTTCTCATGTTAACGCGTTATTAATTGCGTGTGGCTTATACATGTAGCAGACACTCGTGGGCGGGTGGAACTATAAACCAAAATCACAATACTTGTGTTCATGTATATTATTTAATACTCTTATTTTTAATAAAACAGGATCTTATCACAACAGAAATAATTATAATTAATTTTTATAAATGTGTAAAATAAATATATAATATATAAATGTGTAAAATAGATGTATAATATATTTTTAAAATGTTCAAAACCCGGTTGGGCTCTCCATCAACCTCCACGACTACAGGAAGAACTCTGCTAATGTGACCAACATAACGCTCACAAACTCTTTGAGTAAGTTTTGTTCTCCAGTAATGTTCTACTGCAGCTTCCAACTCGGGCAAATTCTTAGGCTTGTAATCCGCTTGTAAAGCTTGTTTCATACTTCCCCAGACATTTTCCACAGGATTCAGATCCGGGCTTTCTGGAGGTGATGTCCACCAATTAATACCCCTTTCTGCAAAGAACCACTGGGCCCACCGACTCGTGTGTTTCGGGTCGTTGTCCTGGTAGAACCGATGGTGGTCAGGATAAGTTTGATTGATAAATAATAGCTAACATCCATACTTCCACTTGGTATATATATATATAAATTATATAAATAAATAAATATATATAATTTATATATATATATTATCTTCTTATTCAGAAGACGAAGTTCACTCAAAAATCAAAATTGATACCAAAAAAGAAATCCACGTTGGTGAAACATATTGAGAAAAAGCAAGAAGAGTCAAAATCTGATGAATTAATTTTGTGGTAGTTCCACCACTACAACAGTCTCCAGAAATATTCAGTTCACCCTCACCATCACACACACCTTCACCACTTCCACAATGTAACACTGAAGATCCACCAACACCAGAGTCTTCAGTATGTGAAGTTTCATCACCTAGTTGTTACTTCTATCAAGAGTACATAATATATACTCTTGGTTCCGTTACTAATATGCCTTCTTTTTTTCTGTAGGGTAATGTGATTTCTTCAACATGTGATTTCTTCACTACTTCATGATGTTCTAAGGCAACTACAGTAGCCCTCAATAAAAAGTTCCCGTAATGTAGACGTAGTGCGTGCGTACTACTCTGTAGATACTGTTGGAAAGCGACTGGATACCATAGAAAATTTTCAACATGTTGATAATACTTGCCACCAAGTTGCTACTACCCCAACACCACCATACCAACTCACACCACAAATTATACGATCCACTGTGTCAGGATGTAGATCCCATAAAAACCTTGCGGGAAGTCTAGCTGCAAGAATTTTTACTGAGGATGAACTTCTTGAATCCAATTTCAGAGGAGTATGTAACAAAAAGAAGCTAGATGAAATTAATACCAATGCAATCAGAAAAGCTTGTTTAACAGAATATCCGATTCAATCTCACAAAAACAGCTATATTGTGGAGAGGGACATAAGAGAAGGTGTGGATGAAATGGGAAGACGGATGAAGCGCCAGAAAATCATGGGACTTGGGAAAGAAAATTATGACTTGCATGTAATGTAGTTACATGTACATGTAGGTAATTTATGTTTATATACATCTTTTTAAAACTAGTTGGGTTTTTTTCTTTCTTAGTTTATATAATATTTTCTGAAATATATACAGTACCCCTCAATAAAAAGTTCCCGTAAAGAATACATAGTACGCCTGATATACATGTATGCTGCGTATAACGCTCCGTACCGTAGTAAACTACTGTGCGCCTATGCTACGTACTTAAGTGGTATGTTAACGCGTTACATAACGTAGATTAATTATTAAACCTTTCACGTTTTAATTATAATAATTATAGAATGTTGCAGATTCGCATTGTAGATACCATACTCATTGGAAACTGAGATGCACACACTACGAAGACATGTACTTCTTTAAAGCAGTCGAGTTACAGGCCAAACAAAAGAGATAAAGACGCTAAGTATGGGCGTCGCCATTGACTACTACACTTTCAAACACTCACCTTGCTGCTTTCCTACAGCTAACGAAGCATCTTTTTGGTATCTATGGTTTTGTTAGAAGGTGTTCTGTCTAACTACGTGAGTTAAAAGTCACTAATGTTTCAAATATAGACGTTATACAGGCTAGTAAAGAAGGGGGCATTGACCGTGTGACTACTACACTTTCAAACTGTCGTCTTTTTTGCTGCTTTCCTACAGCTAACAAAGCATCTTTTTGGTATCTACGGCTTTCTTAGAAGGTGTTCTGTCTAGCTAAGCAGGTTAAAAGTCACTGTTGTTTAAAATGCAGAAGTTGTACTCGCTAACAAAGAAGTGGGCGTTGCCCGTGTGACTACTATACTTTCAAGCGCTCACCTTGGTCTCTTCCTGCTGATAGCGAAGCATAAATTTGACATCATTGGCTTTCTTAACAACTGTTCTTTCCAGCAAAGTAAGCTAGATCTTTCAGTGTTATAAAATATGAGCTGAAAAAAAAATAACAAAACGCCGATTTCAATTAGACGGGAAAGGGTTAATAATTAATTAGTACACACGGCAACGTAGTACGGATTGTAGTGCGCTCATCAGACAGTAGTACACTCCGTAGTACGCACAATATACTCTCCGTACTACGCTATGTACAGTAGTGTAGTACTTAAGTAGTACCTTTACTCTACGGGAACTTTTTATTGAGGGCTACTGTATTTATAATATATACAATGTAAGCTTAATGATCTTATACTTCTATATACCTATAAGAAATAATGAAAAGTAAATCAGTAAAAATAACATTATACAACTTTGAGTAAGTGATAACACTTTTGTGGCTCTTCGTGGTTTGGTTGACACGCCCGCTGTTATCACGAATGGCTAGTGCGTTATTATAAGCATGAAATTAATCCCGTATTTCGCTTGATGCACGCATGACACTTAAGTTAATTGTGTCTGGTACTGTACAGTATAATCATATGTATTAACATTATGACATTAAACGAGACACTATGCTACATGTACATATCCATTATTAAGTTACAGTATAATCATGTATTAACCTTATGACATTAAACTATATACTAAAATATAATCATGTATTAACCTTATGACATTAAACTATACACTATACTACATGTACATATACATTATGGAGTTACAATATAATCATGTATTAACCTTATGACATTAAACTATACACTATATGTACATGTATATTACATGTACATAATTATAATCATCTCACATCCTACATGTACATGAAATTTCTGGTCATTGTGAATATAAACAAACTTTAGAAATTTGTTTTCAATGTACATGTACATGTACAATGTAGATTTTAACCTCTAAAACAATTAATTAATAACTTCAAAGGAATCTTCCCTATATATGTTATTAATGCTACATGTACAACTATGTCAATTATTTTAATTGACCACACCCTTCATGAATATAACATAATTAACATTCTTGTTGTGTTTATATCACCTAATTATTCATTACTAATTGATCACACCCTTTATAAATTACATAATTAACTTTCTTGTTGTCCCTAATTAATTATTATAATTAACATTCTTGTTGTGTTCATATTCATTACTAATTAACCACACCCTATACAAGTAACATAATTAACATTCTTGTTGTGTTCATATTCATTACTAATTAACCACACCCTATACAAGTAACATAATTAACATTCTTGTTGTCCCTAATTAATTATTATAATTAACATTCTTGCTGTGTTCATATTCATTACTAATTAACCACACCCTATACAAGTAACATAATTAACATTCTTGTTGTGTTCATATTCATTACTAATTAACCACACCCTATACAAGTAACATAATTAACATTCTTGTTGTGTTCATATTCATTAATAATTAACCACACCCTATACATGTAACATAATTAACATTCTTGTCTTTAATTAATTAAGGAACCACACTTATTGTAAATAATTAACATTCTTGTTACATGTTATTACTAATTGACCATAATGATTAACATTCCTGTGCTCATATTAATTAATTAAGTACTAATTCACCATTTATAAATAACTAATAATATAATTTTGATGGTATTTTATTGTTACGGTGTAAGTCAAAATAAAGTTAACGTTTCGTTTTGTAGATTGAAACTGATCGTATCGTACTGTTAACTTTGCGTTAAAATGTTTAATTAACATTTGTTATTAATCATTGCTGAAATATAGGCGTGGTTAATGAGCCAAACGGTCATTATTTTACTGCTACATTCTCTCAGAAGAATTGAGACCTTAACAAAGTTGATATTCCAGAAAGTTAAGG
Source organism: Petrosia ficiformis (assembly GCA_947044365.1). Lineage (NCBI taxonomy): Eukaryota > Metazoa > Porifera > Demospongiae > Haplosclerida > Petrosiidae > Petrosia > Petrosia ficiformis. The sequence goes on from OX345636.1 coordinate 5,645,743, forward strand.
CTCTGTCCAACTTTGTCTGCAGTCACAGCTCTTTATTCCATATGGAAATAGCAAAATGACAAAGATGGACATGATTGCTAAAGACGGCAGTTGTATCAGATTCTTCTGCCTTTATAGATGATAGGAAAAGCTTGAAGTTAGCATAAGGTCTAGTGAGTATGTAGACAACTCCTCAAGTTCAGTTTTACAAATGTGAAGCTTCAGTTTTCTCGGTGAATACTTGATAGTCAATTTTACTGTTATATAAACTGTTCTGTATACTGTTTATACGATAGTTTCAATGATAGTGGACATTCAGTTACAGGCATGTGTGTTTGACATTGTCTTGCCTCCATATCCACAACCACATGAAAAAATGTGTAAAGATGACGAAGAATATTTCTGGTGAGACAGATATGGACAAAGAGCTGAAGTTTTTTCTGTTGGAGGGCTCTAAGAGTGGTGTATGAGAATGCTTGGTTTTTCTACCGCAAATGGAAAATACCCAGAAACTGCATTCAAATTTAAGTTTCACTAGCATGATAGTATAGACTGTTGTGCAAGTACATGTATCATACTAGTAGAAACATTCACTATGTCAAGCTCTAATGTAAATGCACATACATGTATTTGTATACGTTTTTGCTGCCCACAGTAGCCTTCACTATGATTGATTGCTTTCCCACTTCACATTCATGTGGTAAACGTAGTTAAGGAAGTTGCATCATTCTGGCAGTCTCAGTCTATTAATGGGTGTGGGGCACAATAGAACACACAATTGAGCTCTAAAGCTCAGCAGTAGGAAAGCTGATAGCAGTTTACATAGAAATGAGATCTAATATATTCCTACAGTCTAAGGCTAATATCAAATTCAAGCTTTGTTAAGAACACATTGTAGCTTCGAAGGTTCACACATGTTATTAATAATCTTTTATCAATGTTGCTGTCACCTTGATTAGCTATAAGAAGCCTCCAACACTGGATTTATTGCTTTATAGTACTAGTCTTGCTCCTGTCACTGTTTCTACTCGGATTGAGCATCACTGGACTGAGAAACGAGACAGAAGCAGCCAGCAACATAGCCTCAACTTTACTGGAACACTCATATTATTAACTACAAGTTAAGAGTGTGCTAGTGCACATGCGCAAACATTAAAGTGGGCGTGGCAGAAAAGCTTCAAATGGAGAATTTAGATTTAGATTCAAATCTGCAGCAAACAAATGAAGGTTTTTCCCAGCCTTACTACAGTTCTACAAGAACATTAAAAAAGTAAGAAAACTGTAATTAAATAACTGTTGTGTTTCAGGCATGAGAAAGTCAGCCAAGATTAATTATTGTTCAATTACAGTTTGGCATCCCCAAAATCCCATGCATATACAGATAGAACACATCTCCAGTTACATACATGTATACCATGAATGTAAATACATGTACATGTAGCTTTAAATTTCAGAAGAAATTGAAAAACTGAATTATCAGTACCAGACAATGACATGGGGCCAAGCACTTGAGTATAGCATCAAGCACTTTGATTGTATAATTATCAAAGGTTATTCAGCTGAAGCTGTCAGTCTGTCTGACAGTCTTCTCTTTGTGTGAATGTGTAAGCACATGTTCTCACCAGAGCAATGCTGACAAACAAATAAAAGATTCGAACAGCTAATAATAATAGTTGTTGAGATTGTTAAATGTGTGTTATATGACTGTGTCAAAGGAGTCATGTACTTAAATGTACATGTACATAAATACTTGATGTTGGACTGGTGATTGGATGTACATGTACTGAGGCACATTCTGAAGTACATGTACAAGTACCTGAACCCATGTCTGAGATTGCATACATAGAATGTACATGTACATTTGTATATGTAATGTATTATCATTCCTTACTACATGGAATATTAATTATGTGGTTTTTCTGTACATGCAATTAACTTATTTACATGTACATTTCATGTGATAAAGTCTGTTCATATTTACGATTTCAAAATCAGGACGATATGTTTTTAAAAGTAATACAGTTTAATATCATAAGATTAATACATGATTTTACTGTAACTCAATAATGAAGAAATTTGACATACACAAAAAAGAACAGGAAGGATAATTATATGACAGGTAAAAAGATTGTTGATCATTCCAAACTAAAGTTATAAACATTATTATGAGGTCATGGTGAATGTGAACGACTTAGCTACTTGTACTACTTATATCATCAATCATATAACCACCTTATATTCAATATCCTTATCATAATTTATTTACATCCCATTAATGTAGCAGTTTTATATATACTGTTGGCCCTGTCTGCTGGGAGGAGAAACAATACTAACACTGATTTTAATTTCAGTTTGTGTTCTGTTTGTACTTAGTTACTACTACTGTACCTCACATTACAGATACACAATAATCACACAAAGTACATGTGCTAATGCAATAGTCAGTCATCTAAACTAAATTGTAAAATTTAAAATTGCTCAACTCTACCAGGGTTAACTATTGCTCTTACTAAATTCATGAAAATTGCTATGGAAAAGTGCATCTAAATCTTCTTACACACATGTGTAATGTTGTTACTCAAGGCAAACTCACTTTCTCAGATACAATACGTATATAATGTGGTTACCATGGTTACTGAACTCATAGTCGCACACACGTGTGTTATAAACTATGAATTTATAATAAGGTCGGTTTCTACCTGTTTGAGAAATCCAACATATGCAAAATAGGCCAATGGTATTTAATTCCATATTCATAATTAGTATTATATACCATATTCATGTTATCTTAACATAGTGAATATCATAATTCTTAAAACACACCTTCATAATTAAATAATTGGCATGTAGCCAAAGTAAAAGATTTTTGTATTCATTTATAAAAATACTCTTACCTCCTCCTTCATTTGACTTTTCGTCGTCTACGTCAAAAAATCTAGGCTTTCTTTCTGTTCTCTCTGAAGGGAGCGGATCATCAGAAAATCCAACAGAACTGCTAAATCCTACTGATCCTCCGCCCATGTTACCTCCCTCGCTTCCCACAGTGGCTCCGTCCTCGGTATGTTCCTCATCAGAGTCTGGATCTTTACCACGAAAAGTATCTTTTATAAAGTCCTTAAGCTTATCCATGAGTTACAGAAGGTGACAAAAGTATAGGCCCTCAGCAGTGGTTCGTTCAGAAAAAGTTCATTACCTTAAATTAAACTATTTACGGTTGTGTTGACGTCATCAAGCATTATATACACGTACACGCGTATATCGAGCATAATTAATTATGAGGTGGGGCAAAACTAAAGTGATCGAGAGATGAATTAGGCCCCCGTCTGTTAATCTCTAGCAATTTACGGACACAGTCCGTATATCACTAGATATCCGATTTGGCGATGCAAAAGAGCTTTTGTGACTGACTGACAGTAAATACCCTGGAGAGTTTAGCTTATCACTTACACATTAGAAGTTTGATTGAGAGAAAAAAGCAGAGTTAATTAATTATCTTAGTGTTTCACATATACAGCCGGCAGTAACAAAGAAATCAGTACCAACTGTGGTGTTTTTGGTATTGCGTTCATACTCCATGTTGCATTATTTAATTAATTTCAAATGTGACCACATTTTTTTAAGTAGTTTCAAAAGAAATCGGAAGCTTTCCCCCCAAAAAAGCTTGCAACTTGACAACTTGATTCATATGAGACTATATTTTACCTGCTTAACAGTTAAAAGCCACGCCCACTTGGGGGTATAATTATTGGGCCTAAATGTTTTCACTGATAGTCAAAACACGGCCCACGGGTGGTGGAGGGGGCGGGGCGGTACGTGGGAAACAATGGCGGGGCAACTGTAATTGCTCTCTGAGAAAGATCGGAGTTTGATAGTGCCTAGAAAGGTAGATTTTATGGTTTCAGTGAATAAGCTACAGAATTCAGCTTTCTTAGCCTCTTGTAACTATAAAAGTAAAATGAATTTTCAGAAAACGGCTCTGTTTGTTTTCTCAAAACGCATTGTACTTGGTGCACGTGCACGCCATGATTGGTGGGTGTGGCTTTCTTAGTTTTGTACAATTACAATTGCAAAAATGGACATTTTTCCTACACTCTCTGTCTTCCAGACAAATATAAAGATGATCAGAAGATATGAAGGTTGCTATTACACCAGGTTAGAGTCATATTATATAATATTCTATTTTGAAACTGATTGGAGTTGCATCCGCCCACTCCCTAGTACAACCTTAATGCTATAAACATAATTATGACAATATGATTTTATGTGATGAATGTGAAGACTGGTGTCACATAATTTGGTCTGGGGAATGGAGCAGGTGGAAACAATCATAGAAGCTTTGGGTGATTTGAAGGTACAGCAAATTAAAGCAGACATATAACAGCCTTTGATGGATTGGTATTTTAATGAGAGTGGAAATGTGTTAGCTTATACAATTGGCAGAATGTGTTGTATATTCGTTTAACTAGTCATGTTTTCGGTTGGTGGATGTGGCTAAGCCAGCTAACCCCATTACAAACGGCTTTTTAGCCAATCTATCCAATCTGGTACGAGTAACATGTTTATCCATTGGTCTGGCAGTTGAACTGCTGATTTGGGCATTTCACAAGAGCAAAGCATATGGCATTGGAAAGACCGACCAGGTCTCACTACTCTTGTGCATGATTCGATGTCCCAGTAAGTACTGTATCTCCTGTTTCCTGCAGGACTGCTTTCCTAGACAACTGGCAATCAAAACCTGAAGTTTTTGCTAAGATAAGTGAAGCTGGAGCTTCTTGGAGTCCACCTCGAGAATATGAGGGTGGTTGTTGGTGCACGTGGTACTTGTTTGTCAGTTGCAAATTGGCACCCCTAGCTTCTGACAGCATTTGAGGAAACAATGGTACAATATGTAAGAAGGCACTAATTATTTCAAAGCGATAACAAGTCATTAGTTCACCTAGGCGAACAAGTACCTGAGCTTTTTTGGAGCTCCATGCATACCTGTGATTACGAACTTTGTGAATCCCCAGAAGCAAAAGAACACCCAAGTATTGATAAACTTCGTCTTTCGTGAAAGGCATTTTCATAAATTCAGTATATGTCTTTTGTAAGTTTGTTTTCTTGTGATTAGCATATTTTACTGTTGCGTTTACGATGTTGTCTACAGCTATATCATGAGCTGAAATAGCTCCAAAGGTGTATTCTGTGTATTCTCAGGTAAATGAGGACCCAACTCTCGAAGGGGAAAAAACTCTTTGGCTGGTGGGGAAAAGGAAACATCAATGATAGAAATATCTTTGACACCTGTTGGTAGTGTGTCTTGTGATGACTTCCTTGCTCTTCTTCGTTGAGCTCTGTAAGTGGTCCCTTGTCTATCACATCCACGTCGGGCACTTCTTCGTCCACCACGACCACGTCGGGCACTTCTTTGTCCACCACGACCACGTTGGGCACTTCCTCGTCCACGATGGACACTTCCTTGTTCTCTTCCGTCATTGTCACTTTTTTCACTTTCCTTTTCACTTTCCCTTTCACAAGAATCATCTTCACTTTCTTCTTCACTAGACTCATCTTCACTTTCTTCTTCACTAGACTCATCTTCACTTTCTGTAGAATCTTCTTCACTACACTCAAACCATATCATTCCTACTTCACTAGTAAGTATATTTTTCTCCATCACCTTTGGTCTTTTGGGCATTGGCTCTAGCTCTTCAGAGTCATCAAAACACAATTCATCATGATCTATACTTTCCTCTGATTTTCTTTGAGGTTGTTCATCACAGCTTAGAGCCTCACTACCAGTATCACTGGGCTATTACTTCATCAGCCTTGAACATGCCCTCCATGTTCATATAGATACCATATATATCTTATTCTATATATAAGGCAATTCAATATTTCTTTTAATCAAGAGATATTTTTGGACTATTTGTGAAAATTTGAATTAAAAAAAATGTTTCCAAAAAGTATTGATAAATATTGTTACAAATCGTTAATTTAAATTAACAATTTTCCATTGCTCATGAATTAGAGGGTTAAAGCCTCACGATTATTTTCAGTGTACTCAGACAGAACAATCTCTGAAGCAAAATGAGCAGCACTAATGAAATTTATAATAGAAGGACCTGTTCCAACATCTAAAATCTTCAATTTTTTATCACAATCAAAAGATTGATAGAACTGGTGAATAAACGGGAGAGGAATTACAGGTATTACACCTGTCTACAAGCCATTAATGCTTTAATACAAAGTATGTTTGGCAACTTATGTATCTTGCAGGACCAACTATCTAATAAATTTACAGTATTTCTGTAGTATCGATTGATTTTTTGGAATATCGAGGTTCGATATTTATCGCTAAGGTTATATATCGGTTACATCGATACATCGCCCATCGCTAATTATTCTTATTTTCTGTTGTTGTTATTGGATATTTCACTGAAATGCCTTACACAAGCCAGAGGAAACGACAATTAAAAGATGCTAGAAAGACAAAAGTTCAGAAAAGAGGGGAATCTATATAGTAACTAAGATTCTCAAGTATCATCATTTCTCAAGTATCATCATATCACCTTCACTTTCCACTTACTGAAGCTGCAAAACTGAACAGTGAAACAGTTTCTGTTTCAGACAGAAATGTACAAGAGTGGAGAGGTCTTTTTGTTAAAGAGAAAGGTTATTTTTCTGATTCTAACGATGGTCGCTATCAGAGATCTGGTGTTGTCTGCCACAATGAAGGCTAAATCAATCGGCCAGACAGTTTGTCAGAGAGAATAACTGTGTTAAAGGTAAAAACAACTTACCATCGGTCTCCTTCTGCCATTGGGTGAATGAAGTTTTGTTAGTAAATAGTGTTCTTGAACCGGATTATTCAGGAAGAATTTCTTTTTCGACTGCATTGCATTGGGTTCATAATCTTGGATTTGATGTCATCAAGAAAAAAAAAGGCACGCTCCTGCAAAAAATGGTCGCCAATGGGTTTTTAACAAAAAAAATACTCCCACTCCTGAAGCAGATGCTGCTCTTCTAGCTGATCTTGTTAGCCCTTCTAAAGAACAGATTGAAAAAAACATAATCATATTCAATGATGAGTCAACTTTTCAGTCAAATGATGACAAAACCTGGATGTTGGGTACTCAAGGGGAGCATGTTATAAAGCCAAAGTCATGTGGTGCTGGAATAATGGTCTCTGACTTCATAGAGGAGCATAACAATTAATGAAAGATGAATTTGCCATTAATTCCCACTAAAATGTATCCACGACTTTGAAGACAAGCATGTGAATTTTTTGAATATGGGAAAGAGCATGAAGGTTACTGGATAGCTGAGAAGTTTTTAGCACAATTGGAGATTGCTGCCACAATAGCTGAATTGAAGTATTCATATGAGAAAGGACATAGATTGTATTTCATCTTTGACCACAGTAGTTACCATGGAACATTTGCGAATGATGCACTATGTGCATCAAAGATGAACTTAAAACCTGGTGGGAAACAACCTACTGAAACACATGATACGTATTGGAAAGGAAAACAACAGCGCATGGTTCTCCCAGATGGGACACCTAAAGGTATTTTTGATTGAAAGAGGTGTTAATGTTCGTGGCATGAAGTTAGAGGATATGCGACAAGAAATTGCATCCCATCCTGATTTTCGTGACGAACAGCCAGAAATACACAATTTTTTGAAAAGAAATGGCCATGCTTGCATTTTTTTAACCAAAATTTCACTGTGAATTGAACCCTTTTGAGAAATGCTGGCACAAGCTAAACTCTACACTCGTGCACATACAAATTACACTATACAGCGTCTTCGACTCATTGTTCCTGATGGATTGAATTCCGTCAGCATATAGAGAATATTGGAAACTATATGTTTGCCTACATGGAGGGTTATGCTGGCGGTGGGGAACTAGAAACTCAAACTAAGAAATATAAAAAAATCGCACCGAAGACAAAGTATTGTACAATAAGATTTTTTTTCCTGTTATTACTTTCCACTTATGTTTAGCAGTATTTGTATGCATTTTTGTTACCTATTGTTCTTGTATGTTTCACCTAAAGCTTTTTTCAGATTTCAATTAAATACCTATTTAATCCTTTAAACAATGTTGGTTTTGTTAATCCTTCTGTAATTTAAGAGGTTCTTATATAACAAGTGTGTATATGCACTATAGACAAAGCTTCTTTGCAGCTCAAAACAAATGCTGTAAGTGAACGCAATTTTGCAAAGTTGGATCGACTTCTATGTGAAAAAACAAATGCTTCAACAATATCTCTTGAGGATGTTGTTCTCTTTACAAACAATAAAACTGCTGCATGGCTAAACTCAAAAACAAAAACTGAAATCAAAGAACTACTTCAGAAGCGAGAAGTGCAGCCCTAGAGTTCAAACGACTCAACTAGAAGTGAAGAATTCAAATGCTTGAAGAATGAAGTTAACATCTCCAAGCAAAGCAATGGGCATTGCAAGCACCTCAAGTAAAAAAAATGAGGGAAAAGGAAAGACTAACACAAGACATTTTGCAGTATGGACTGTGGCAATTCCAACATAATGTCAGAAAAGGTATATCTCAGTTCAAATCTAAGTCAGCAAAGGTAAAGGCAATCAAGGCTCACTAGACTTCAGAAAGTGTGTTCTGGAACAGAAGCATCCAGAGAAAGATGTATTTTTCCTTTCAAAAAATCGTAAACAACTTACAGTTGATAGAGTAATCACAAACCTTGACAATCTAGACTGGGCACACAGCTGAAAATCATGAGTCCTTTATTTCATTTGTGTCAAATACGACACAAATGAAATAATGAAGAAAAAGACGAACAGTGGTACACTGGACTGATATTTTGAGTGTAGTGGATAGAAGCACTGAGTCGTTTATTCATGTGATGGTGAGGAAGATACTTTGACTCTGAATCTTTATGAGGACATTGAGAAAGGAGACTTGGATATTATAACGTGAATTTTGTCTAATACATAAAAATATAAAATTATTATAATTAGTGTGTTATGTAATACTAGTACTGTAGGGCCATCCTTATAATTGCTTTCCCATGGGTATGTTCATATATATTCTTGTGTCACTTACACAGTATGTGTTTACACATAATTAAGGAAGTTGCATCATTCCAGGGGGCTTGGTCAATTGACGGATGTGGCACCTAATACAATGCACGATAGAGCTCTACAGAGCAGCAGAAAGAAAGGTGCTTTTAGCTAATTAATTATTTAAAGTGTGGTCAACCAATTGTTAATTAAAAATAGTCGCATGATCATTATTAATCAGTTTCAAGTGCTTTCTTGGAAAGAAGTCTACAATATCTTCAAATATTGAAAAGTATGACTTCATATAACTAAGAATTCATCAATGAACGCGAAGGGTGGTGCTTAGGCACTGTAGGACCCTAGTAGATCCGCTCCTGGAACTAATAGCTGGCTGAATTATATTTCTAAAGTTGTATATACAAGGTCCTTTAAAAGATAAGGAGAGCAAATAATCAACTATAATAGGCTGATATGTTACACGGGTTGATAAAGTCAGCATTATTACTGAATGCTGGACACCACAAAGCCGTCAAAGGGATATTTTTTTCTATATATCTTGTTTTAGTTATTTTAAAAATGAAATGTCTTATGGTCAAGATGGCCTACAATTAAAACAAAAACTAGTTTGAAATTCTATCTTTAACAGGTCTTTTGACGTATGAAATGAAATGATTCTTCAACCTATGATCATGATTTTGTAATTGAAAGTGATATCAATGTAAAATTTTCAACATTATCATTTCCAGGAGCTTATGAGTGCTGCAAAGTGGAGCAAAAAATGCGTCAAATGTCAGTACAATTATTTTGCAAACAATCTGTTGTCGATTCACACTTGTTCAATCTGTCTTATATGGAAATAATAAAAGTCTATTCAAACTTTCTTTTTGAGTTCCTTCTTGACTTGTAGAACTTGCGTTTCGGGCTTCTAGTTAGTTTGAAGTGTTCCATTTGATATTTCCGATTGCAGAAATCTGTGCATTGGTTCTTTTGATCACAATTTCATCTCTAGTAAACAATGAATCTGCTTACTTCTTGCATGAATTCATCCAACATTGTTTTCTTGACTATGATTCCCACCCACTTCAGAACATATATAATTATATATATATATATATATATATATATAGCCCATCATTTTGACAACTGATGGTATGGCATATGGTTTGACGCTCCTTCGCGACACTCATAATTCAGATCTAGACACGTCCACTTGATCAAGCATATTTGTGGTAGGTGTGGCTCAGCGTCACAGATGCAAATTAATACAGATTCTTTGCAACTTCCTGGAGCAATCTAATAGTCACCTATACCTTAAGGTTGTACTAGGGGGAGGGGTAGATGAAACTCCAATCAGTGTCTAGTCTTGCCAGCTTCTTGTTGCATACAATCTGGTTCAATTCTGTATCTATTGGAAGCCACACCCACCCGGGGGTATAATTATAATAATTATTATTGGGCCTAAATGTTTTCACTGATTTCAGTTTGATAGTGCCTAGAAAGGTAAATTTTATGGTTTCACTGAAAAGCTACAGTGGTAGAGGGGGCGGTGGGTGGGAAACAGTGGCGGGGTAACTGTAGTTGCTCTCTGAGAAAGATCGGAGTTTGATAGTGCCTAGAAAGGTAGATTTTATGGTTTCACTGAAAAGCTACAGAATTCAGCTTTCTTCAGCCTCTTGTAACTATAAAAGTAAAATGAATTTGCAGAAAACAGCTCTATTTGTTTTCTCAAAATGCATTGTACTTGATGCACGCCATGATTGGTGGGCGTGGCTTTCTTGGTTTTTGTACTTATTACGATTGCAAAAATGGACATTTTTCCAACACTCCCACTCTTACAGACAAATATAAAGATCATCAGAAGATATGAAGGTTGCTATTACACCAGGTTAGAGTCATATTATATAATATTCTATTTTGAAACTGATTGGAGTCACATCCGCCCACTCCCTAGTGCGACCTTAATTGCTTACCAACTACTGCAAGCACAGCATTCACTCAAGTCTGGAAGCGAACGGTATTTTTCACTTATTCTCCCAACATCCAATTCTCTTTCACCAGAACTAGCTAAAAAGCAAGTCTATATGAAAATTGCTATTATTAAAGTTAATCATGATCATTTTTGTCTGTAAATTTCCAGATTTTCTGTAGTGGGAAAACAACTTTCAGACGAGTATGAAGGCAATGGCCACACTTAACTAACATGCATCACTTTCCCATTTTAAACAGCACGAACTTTTAACTCATTTAGTTTTACAGAATCTAGCTATATAGCTTCCAAGAAAGCCATAAATATATAGCTTCAAAGAAAATAAAATATACAAATCATACTTCGTTAGTTGCAGGATAGTAGCAAGGTGAGTGTTGGATTCAGTATATACCGGCTCACAGTTTTTTAGCTTTATCACTTCACTGCCATTGCTGATAATTGGGGATGTAGACCTGCACTATTTTTGTGCAGTGTATTATTAATTTCAAAACCTCCATATTCAGCTGTCACTTTCTTTAGCTACTAATATACACAATCTAATATGGCACCAAAAAAACCACATCCTTGTTTTATGTTTCTTCTGCTTTGTAAAAACAGTGTGGTTAGGTATAAAACATTTATAGGTCAAATATTGACATTCACTTTGAACTCAATTTTGGATGTTGATGATAGACAGTAATTGTTAATGAAATATTTGTGGCAATGACTAACCACATGGTTGTTTCTTATTATAATCATATAGAGCTGGTGAAATTTGACATAAGTATTTGAATAGTAAAATTTGAGAACTAATAGATCAATTATTACAGCAGACAAGTGGAACTTTAGCAATATGTACAAATCCAAGATATTACTGCTTTTGTATTTATGTTTTATTATGACTTGTTTTTTCTATACTATAGTCAAGATAGATAAAGATCAAATGAAATTAGTACTTGTAAATATTAGTTAGTAGGAAAAACAATGAGAAAAATAAAATTACATTAAAACTCCTGTAACCAATGTTAAATTAACTCATTACCATAATGTGCACCAAGTATAAGAATGTATACCAGAATAAATTAAATTATATTTTGCAGGTTTCCAAACCTTTCGCTGGCCAAAACTGCCAGATACAATCACTTTCAACAGTTGGTTGAAATATAAGTAGACGCACCCTAAAAGTATACTGCTTCAATTTGGTTATAATTGACACAAATTAGTTATAGCATTAGCATGTGTATACATAATAATCTGAACAACAATACAACTAATTGTTAAATTCTTTGCAAGTGTACTAACCAATAAAATAGTTATTTTAACTATTTCATTTTTGCAGCATAGGACATAATACATTGAATTTTATGCTATTCCTTTCAACTGTACTAACCAATAAATTTCAGTGTGAAGCTTAGTATTATAGGTATATATGTGATCTGTTGTACATTATTATCATTCCCATTCTAGTTCCTCTGAAAACAACATATGTTGCTTACTTATTTTAGTATGTACATCAATTTGCAATAACAAATAAAATCTGTTGTACCTAAATTACTATGAGATTTTCCATCCTTTATTATGGCATGAATGTAATAATTATACTAGACAATATAGATCAAAATAAAAAAATAAATTGCTGACTTTATATATAGCAAGAAAGAATCAGTAATAGGACGATTAATAAATTATAGTATTGAAACATGGAACCATAATTTAATGAAGGTTAAAACAATGCATTAATACATATGACAAGACATATAATATATGCAGAATTTGGAACTTATAATCATTATTCTTACTTGTGTCTCCTATGCAGTAAACCATAATCTAGGTGGATAAGACACTAATATGTGACCCCAAAAATAGCTTGTCAAAAGGCAAACCTAATTATTTGCATGGTCAAGAACGTTAATAGCACATGCACATGGATTATAGATACACTAAACATGTAAGTGGTGTATGATCCGGTTGTAGACTGACTACATATCACAATCATCATGGACTGGAAACTGGTGAACTTAATTATTCATTTTTAAAAATATTTCAGTGTAGAATGTCAAGAGTACAAATAATTACATGGTTGTACACTCTAGTTAACATAGTACACAGCAAAATGTTACTTTCATTGGTCGCTTACATTCAGCATTGAATAGAACACTGAATTGTTATGAAACAAATTTAACCAACATAATAGGATTGAAATAATAAATCAATTTTTAGAGTGTACTAGTTGAACAGTAATTACACTGCAAAATTTAAATTGTTAAAATAACCATTCTGTACATTTGCATGGAATAGCATGAGTTTCAATTTAGTTTATCAATTGTCACAAAGGATGTTGTGGCTACCTACATGATGTTACTACGTTGTGGCTACATGATGTTACTATGCTTTGCCTGCAATATGTTGTGCTTACATGATGTTACTATGTTGTACCTACATCATGTTACTACATTGTGGCTACATGATGTTACTATGCTGTGCCTACAATATATTGTGCTTACATGATGTTACTATGTTGTACCTACATGATGTTACTATGTTGTGCCTACTTATATGATGTTACTATGCAATTGAAAGGTTTTAATTAAATTATGTGTTTGTGGGTTTACAAAACCTTTTGATAACCATATCATTAACAACATACACCACCAATTACAATTTCCACTATTCCTTGCAACTGACTAATCAATAAATTAACTATTTAACAATTTTATTTTTGAATAATATTTGGCGTGAAAGAAAGTAGCTATGACATTGGCATGTAACAATCTGAACAACCAACTAAATGTTAAATCCTAGAGTGTGGCATTGCTTCAAATATTTACAATTCCTTTCAACTAATTAGCTATTCTTTTAATAATTTTGTATCCACAGTGCATGGAAAAAACCTGACTAGGCATAATTACTGAATACACCGCAAAAACAAAACAGTTAAAATAACTACTTTAGTGCTTAGTACAGCTGCAAGGATTTAACAATTATATAGTTGGTTGTTACAAGATGCATACATCTTACACCACAAATACATTGTACTAGTTAAATTCACTATAATTTTAGGGTGCTGTCTACTTGTATTTTATGTTAAAGATTGTATAATAATTTATAACCACTAACCCTAAACCCTAAACCCTAAACCCTAAACCTAAATAATTTATACTAAAGTACATGACAAAAAAACATAAGATAATCATTAGGATAAATATTGAGTAGGATAGTAAATATGGCTTCATGTAAGTATCAGTCTTACTATATATAGATCTGGTCAGCCACAGATAGATTGAAAAAAAACTTCTGTTGATCTCCAAATTTTGCAGATTCAAAAGCTTGCTTGAGATGGCAATATATCAAGTGATTGGCCTTGTCTTTGCTGTGGCTCTTTTTAATGCTGTTCGTGGAGATGACTGCATTAATAAAATTATTCTTTTCACCCTGACAAGTGGTGCTACAGATTCCCAATCAGATGGTGCCTTTTATCTTAACCTGGAGTACAGGGCAGAAACAGATGATATCGAGTCAGTTAATTACCACCTCTACGATCTTCCTGGGAATGATAAGCAAAAGAACGATGGCAACATGTGGGAATTTGATTCACCTTCGAGTTGTCTTACAGTTGATGAGATCAAAAAAATGACAATTACAGCTAAGACGAATAATGGATGGCGTATTCAAACAGCTCTGACATATGGGAATACAGGCGGTCTTATCCAAATAAGCAATGACTATGAAGTTAATGCAGGTATAGACGAGAGCTTAACACCACCAGATGGAAGCTTGTCTTTAAATACTGAAATCGTGGAGCCTGACAATTGTGCAGCTGCCCCCCAATGTATTCGTCGTCTGCTGATTAGCACCATGACAGGTGATGATAATTCTGCTGGTACAAATGATGGTGCAAGATTCGCATTAAGAAGTAGTGAGGCAAATCTTGATTTTAAACTGTATAATCGTCCAGGTGATGACCTTGAGAAACATCAGGGTGACCAGTGGGACTATCTGATGAGTGAGTTGCATTCTGGATGTATTACATTTGATAGCGTCTATGAAGTAGCATTTGTTGCTGATGGTAAAGATGCTTGGCTTATTGCAGACGCTTTTGTCACTGTTCAACTCGATTCAGACAAGTGGACTTTGCTTGCGGGAGACACCAATGTTTACAAGTGGCTGGAAAAAGATGATACTGAAAAGGTCAATCTGTCTCTTCGTAATAATTGCAATTCCAAAGCTAGAAAAGCAGAGTTGTGATTGCCTGATGGCTTCCCAAATCAAAATATTATGTTGAATTTTTTTTCCTTTTATTTTTGTTTTATTTTTTTTTAGCAGTCGAAACAGTTAAGTAGAATTTCATTTCTTAATAGTTGTTTATTAGGCTAGCATTATAATTGAACTATAGTCTGTGCTGTGGATTTTTTTAGATTATTATAAGATTTGTTAAATTTGTTGTTATACAAAAGAGGAAAATTAACATGAATACTAATGCCATAACTACTTTGTACTAACTGATTAGTTATATAGAACAGTATAATAATATACATATATATTATCGCACAGATACCGGGAAATATTACTCGTTGGATACAGCGTTGCCACGAGTCCGAAGGACGAGTGGCACGCTGTATCCAACGAGTAATATTTCCCGGGTATCTGTGCGATAATATATTTATCAAATAATGCTTGTTTTTGCCTATTACTACTTAGCAATACTTTATTATTCACACTATCATGATAAAGATGGTAATCTTGAAGCATTTCACAAGTTAAATCCCAAAACAGTAGCTATCTCGGGCAACCTCCAACCCGAAAAAAGACTTTCAGCACTGCACATATATAAACTTCTCTACTTTCACATTTTATCATAAACATAACTTACCTCGTTCATAATTTTATCACAACTCACGTTTACTAACTTCACCATCGCCAAAACTAAAGAAATTAGAGAGTAATCTCTTTCTACACAATTTTTACTTAGCAGCATGTGACACGCAATACAATAAAACTTCCGGTCAGGTGATGTTCCGTGCAATAAAACTTCCGGTCATATGACTCTATAAAAATACTGGAAAATAATTATTGTCATAGTGCGTGATTTGAATGTCTTAATTGAAAATGTATGGATTCGTTGTTTCTATGGTAAACATTGTTTGATAAAAGAATAATAAAAACATTTTCAATAAAAATGAAAGGAGATGTAGGGATTTCAAAAACAAAAAAAGCATGCAAACAAGGTTGGGAAGCTAACATAGGACCCCAAATCACTTCTATATAACCCTACATAAGTACTTACACTGCTATAAAACAAAATACAAAGAACTGTACTTATGTAGGGTTATATGGAAGTGATTTTGGGTCCTATGTTAGCTTCCCAACCTTGTTTGCATGCTTTCTGGGTTTTGACATCCCTACATATTAATTTTGGTTAAAATCACAATCATTTCATTTATTCACTTTCACTTAACTATTAATTATGGTTAAAATCATTTTTGCTGAAACAAACATGTGCTTGATTGCATGTTGTGAACATGTTCAATGAATGCACTGAAGTGCAGAACCCTCAGTGTAAACATTTACATTAATAAACATTTAAATTTCTTCATTCTTCTCAACTCAGCTTAGACTCATATCACATACAAGCACAACAAACCAATCTGTCACACAATTTTTTGTCCCCGCAATATTTTGTCCTAGGGATAAAAATTTGCTTGAACTTTTTTTATCCTAGGACTTTACTTTAAATGTTTATTAATGTAAATTTTTTACAGCGAGGGTTCTGCACTTCAGTGCATTCATTTCTTGTTGTATTTGTCACATACTGCAATAGTTGAAGTAGACATGGTGCTGCTTGTTTAGCGTCTTCAAGAATATGGTCTCACTGAAATGAATCAATTGCTGATTTAGTGTGATTCATTTGCATAGAATTATGACTATTTGAACAAAAATGTTTCAACTCTGCTTCCTTTACACAATGAGAGGCCACAGATCTTGGTGGGTTCACACTTCTTGCAGCAATTCTGGCTACTTTCTTTCTTCTTGGCGTTTGTAATTTACAGACCTTTGTTTTCTTTGGATAATGAAGGAATATCTGAATAAAGCAATAAAACATAATTAAGTCTAAACCCATTGATCTAAGATAGAGACTCATATCAACTGGTGGTGATTCTGACATAACGATGTCTCTAGTCCTTTTACTGCCAGGTGCACTGTCACTCATGGAGGGTACTGGAGATGTTACTGAGGACAAAGGTACTGGTGCTACTTCATTTCCTCTAACTGAAAGTTTCTCTATTGCGTTCTTAACACCACTTATCAAACCTTTTTGCATGTAAACAAATTTCTGTAAATCGTTAAAACACTTTCGACAGATATAGCACTCATTTGAACCCACAAGGCTAAATAAATTCACCTCTATCTCCATTTCCTGCTCGAACAACTCCTTCCATGTTTCATAGACGATCAACACGGATGGGTCTCTGCTGTGAGGAGAAACAACTCTTCTCCTACGTGTCTCAGTTGGTGACCCACATGCTAAACAAATCTCAGAAGCTGAACTCATCATCATAATTATTCGCACTGCTACATAGCACTTTCAGTTTTTTAGTGTTGTAATTTTACAACATCCTGTCAGATAGGAAGTACCACACCTACTTATTACATTGCTAAATTTCACTGCAATGGCTGGGTCTTGGATGTACCACACCCCAAATTACTGTAGATTACAAGAGTATACCAATGTGGTGGCGGCATGTCGGCATTCTATTGTTCAAAACGCCTACGCTTCGTTGGATGTGGTCTAGCGGTGCTTTGATTCAAGTGTCTGCCCTTTGATGTTACTTTGAAGTTAGCTTACAAAAAGTGAAAGGAGAGGAGAGTAGAACGTTATGTTGATGTTTGTGTGATGTATAGACTTGGGTTTCTAGCTGGTTCTAGCGAGAGAGAAAGGGATGTTGGGAGAATAAGTGACAAATAGCGTTCGTGTGCAGACTTGAGTAGATGCTGTGCTTGCAGTAATTGGTAAGCAAGGTTGAGGTGAGTGTTAGATTGCTCCAGAAGTTGGAGAAAGTTGCAAATTGCCTGTATTCATTTGCAACGAAGGTTTTGATTTTAATGAGATGCTGAGCCACACCTCGCAATCAGTATATTACATCCATGGTAGGTGTGGTTGGAATTATTATTAAAATTAATTCATTCTTTTTTCAAAAGCCCCCTGGTTACGAAACTGTAAGTGATAGTACACGCGATACCACGAGGTGACTGCATCATAACGTGGGCGATACTGTAACACATGTTGGGCTTCATTGACAAGTTGCACTACAGGCTTTTTACCAGACCCTTCCCCTCGCTTGCAGTGGGATGGGTCTAGCTACACGAGACTACACCAGCCCCTGGATGCTGACATTAATTATCCATCAAGGTGGGTGTGGTTATAATAATTTCTGGGATATTGATTTGAGAGCGATTTAGTGTAAACTAAGAGCGAGCTACAAAAGATGAAATTCAGTGTCAGTATATTGCTGTCTATTATTGGATTGTTGGTAATTTTGATTGTAATAATTTCTGTTCAAACGTATGGAGATAATACAAGTTTAAGAGGAGTGTTGAATTTACGAGAAGGAGTTGAAGATATTGTGTGTATGACTCAATCTGAGACATCAAATATTACGGATGAGCTTAAACACAGATTCCCTGATGTAATTATTATTGGTGCTAAAAAATCTGGAACATCAGTTTTACGTCAGATGTTAAGTCAACATCCTCTGATTAAGATAGCAGAAAAGGAAATATTCTACTTTAGTGATCCTAATCGTTATCAGTGTGGCATCAGTTGGTATATTGAACAAATGCCAATAACAAAGAAAGGTGAATTAACACTTGAAAAATCTCCTCAATACTTTTCATCAAGGGTATCTCCAGAAAGACTTAAACTTGCTTCTTCTGATGTAAAATTACTGTTGATAGTACGAAATCCATTATATAGAACTATATCTAATTACTTTTTCTTGCAGAAAATTAGAAACGGAAAAATTGATAAGACAGCGAGTACATTTAGAAAGCGATTTTACCATGGCAACAAAATTAATACTAATTGTGAAGAAATACAAATTAGCCTGTATGATGTCAATTATAGTCAATGGTTAAAATGGTTTTCAAAAGAACAAATACTGATTGTGAATGGTGACTATTTGAAAGTTAATCCGCAAAGAGAACTTACAAGGATTGAGTGTTTCTTGAATATTCCACAATACTTAGGAAATAAGAAGATTAAAAATGTCGGAAGAAAGTATTATTTTAAAAATTCTCATTCTGAGTTAAACCAAGTTGGACATCAGCATGATTGGCCAGAATTATCCGAACATCGTATAAAGAAATTAGCTAAATTTCTTCAACCTCATGCCCGCCGTTTTTGTCAAATGGCTTCAGTTAATTATACATGGTGCACAAATATATATACTGATGACAGAAAAGGTATACATAGTAAATTATGAATGAATGATAATAAAATGTGACTCTAGCTGAAATGATACATAATTATAATACTGTAAGTAATACTTTTGCATGAGAATGTACTAAGTTAGTTTTGAAAAATTAAATAATTATCTGCACTTAGCTAGTTGGGTTTATCATGTTGACTTTTATGTTCCAGCTAAGACGCATGATTATAATCAAAGAGGTGTATGAGGCATTGAGCTACTCTGTTGAAAAATATGGGGTCACCATGGCCAAGTGAAAATCAGACACACCTATGATCGGAAAAAAGCTATTCATACGTCTTATAGAACTGCTGGAAATAAATGGCTACTGAACCATCTGCTGCAACAACATCTACTCTACCCATAAACCAAATCTCGTCTCTTGCAGTTGCTTGACTGATTTTTTGTATTCAACTATCTGGACCCCTTTGAGCAATGAACAATCGACCAAACCATTTTTGTAGTTAGTATAGAGTTCACTTGGAAATAGTAAATTCATTGGTGACCAAAACATTCTAAAAATTATACTTCCAATTAAACAATGTACTACTTACAAAATTATATAACTGTATAAATGTACTTATAAGGACAATTATATAATAATTATAATAATTCCAGAGTCAATTCATTGAATCTCTTAGCTGTAGTATACATGGTACACTATCTTTTGGTTGTAATGTAGCTCTGGAGACAGCTACTACTTCATAATCTTCAGGTAATGTAATTGTGAATGATTGGAATAGCCGAACTAGCAACAACTTTGACTCCATCTATTAAATTTTAATAATAAAAATAATCTTAATAACGAGATATAATTACACTGTAAAAATAAAATTGTTAAAATAACAAATATATTGGTTAGTATAGTTACAAGGATTTAACAATTAGTTGGTTGTTCAGGATACATATATGTAAAACCATAGCTACTTGGGTCTAATTATATTAAAATACATAAAAAGTATATGTACATTATTATATATAATCAATCATCATGCCTAATATCTCACATTAGATGCAACAAAGGTTTGGCAACCTAAAATGGCTCAATTAAAATAAATATTCTAATTTGTACATCCATTAGACAGCATAAGGATATTGATATTACAAAAATTCGATTATCTAAATTATTCCTTGCAACTGTACTAACCAATACTTTTGTTATCATAACGATTTTATTATTGCAGTGTATGGAGAAAAAAGTATCCCTATTATTGCTGTTTAGTATTCAGTAATCAAGACTTATTTCAGCTCTAACAACTTTTATTTCCAGCTTCTATGTAAGCTATTAATTGACCAAGGCGATCGAAATGATAATGACCAGTACGGTAGTGTTGGCGGGTGGGGCTGGTTGCCTGAGATGATCAAGAGTGCAGCTAAACAATAATAAAACTAAAGCAAGCAGTGTATCTAACACCTGGTCCTTCATAATAGCAGTCAATGGCGTTACTACAATAACGACAGATAATAGTCCATCATCCCGAATTTTATCAAAAGCAAAAGGTAGGCAGCTGTAACATAAACATTTTCCGAATCCTGTGAGTAATACTGCAAAGACGTCCTCTCCATGAATGAAGGAATTAATCACTCTCCTTTGCTCTTCTTTTAAAAAGTACCCCAACTTCCTAGCTGCTTCTTCGACTACTTGCTCCACCATCATGTTTTTAAAACCATTAGCGCGTCAGTATGAGGTCACTTCCTGTACTGCAAATTTTGCAGCAGGCACAAATACTGCTACCGTACCGGTTCTGACCCTCCGTCTCTGCGAGGGTCAGGCCACGCCTGACTAGCTTCGAGGTGTGTATCAGCAATATATGACCTGAACCCCGAGATAGCAGCCCAAGGCGAAGCCAAGGGCTGCTATTGCTGATACACGCCGAGAAACCATGCTATATTCTATACCTAACATGAACATCAATGTTACCTGATATCTATTGCTCTACGCTCTTTTTTCCAATTGTCTCCATCTTTTTTTCAATTTACAACTTGACTGCGCATGCTCAGACTGATGCAATCTATTATGAATATCATTATATGTCTTATCAGCCCTGTAGAATCCATAGGTGTAGGAAAGGGGGGGGGGGGGGGGGGGGGGAGGGGGCTGGGGGGCAAAAGTCCCCCCAAATTTGTAAATGGGTGTGCTTAGCCCCCAAACTTCAAGTGAACTTGCTAGGATCACTTTAATGATTCAATTAACTTGTATCCTATTTCTGCATTTTTCTGTTACACTTTGCAATCATTCTCTGTTCAGTAATTTTTTACAGTTCAAATAAACACTGCATGTTATGTTAACTTGAGTGAGTCAACCCCCTCAAACCCCCCCCCCCCCCCCCCCCCCAACTTTAAATTCATTCCTACTATTATGTTAAAAACAAGCATACTCCTCCAGCTGTAGCTGACAACATAGCCTCTGGACTACCATAAACTAGTGGGATGTGACAAGCACGAATTGTAGTAATCACCTGCTGGTTTTGCTGCTCTTCACCACTCAAACCTGCATTGATCCCTTTCCTCTTCATCAGCACCACTTGATTCTTCATTAAGGCAACAAGTGGAGATATTTCAAGGACTATTGCAGAAGTTCTCTGTCCAAGATACACAGATAACCAAGGCAAGCTTGGTAAATCTAGATTTGCCGGAGCTAGTTGTTAGGACCACCACAACATTGCTACCCGACAATACAGAAGATATCAATTACTGTTCAATTTAGCATCATTTGCCAGAATTTACTCACTAATTATAATTACATCATTTTGTTTTCATAACGTGACCACATATGAATTATTCATTGTCCATGAAATCATGGACAAGTACATTACCATTGCCAGCTGATACCAGGTAGTGTTGTTTTATTTTAAAAGTTCCAGTTCCAGTTCTGGAACTTTTTTGTTGTTGTTTATAGTTCCAGTAGTAGTTCCAGAACCTTTATTTTCATAATTTTAGTTCCAGTTTTAGTCCCAGAATTTTTATTTTGATAATTTTAGTTCCAGTTATAGTTCTGTATTATTGTCCTAATGCTAGTTCTATGGTGCCAGTTGCTGGTGGTACTCATCGGCTGTGCATGTCACTGCACGATATCATTATCAAAACAAGATGTAAAAATCTAAAATTAGTACTCTTCCACACTGTCAAAATGAACCGGTTATTTTAACCCTTATTTGTTACAGGAGTTTCAATGCTGTATGTAATAGTTATAACACCCCTAGAAGGGCTCTACTGCGAATTTCACTTTACCTGGATCAATTCCGTCCTGTAACCACACCTCTCTGTTAACATAGTGTAGTACTATAGTACAGTATATCTTGCAGAGGGTGCGGTTTATGGACGGAATGAGCTGAAGTGAAAATCGCAGTACTTTGTCTGTGATTTTCACTTCAAATGGATCAGTTCCGTCCTGTAACCACACCTCTCTGTAACATAGTACATATATATTTACTAGGGCTGGGATGATTAAGAGGGAAGGGTCTGGTATCCGCTGGCAAAGGTCATGTTCTTGTCATGTAAATGCATAATTCGTTTGCAGTCTGGGTAGGGTAACTGTAGTTGGTCTCTGAGAAAGATCGGAGTTTGATAGTGCCTAGAAAGGTAAATTTTATGGTTTCACTCAAAAGCTACAGAATTCAGCTTTCTTCAGCCTCTTATAACTATAAAAGTAAAATGAATTTCCAGAAAACGGCTCTATTTTGTTTTCTCAAAATACATTGTGCTTGGTGCACGCCATGATTGGTGGGCGTGGCTTCCTCGGTTTTGTACTTATTGCTCTATTGCAAAAATGGACATTTTATATATGTTTTATCAATTCCAGGACACTATAAAGGTGATTAGAAGATATGAAGGTTGCTATTACACCAGGTTAGAGTCATATTATATAATATTCTATATTGGAGTCGCATCCGCCCACTCCCTAGTACCACCTTAATATTGGTATTGGTTATTTCTAAAAGATTCCTCTCTTTTGATTAAGGCATCATTAATTGCTTTTATGATACTCATAATTAATGAGAAAATGCTCATTTTCATTGAAAGAATCTGAAAACAAAAGGTAGACAGAATATCGGATCTGTATCGGTTATTGGTACATATCTAAAGTAATTATCGGTTTATCGGAATATCAGTAAAATCTCTTATCGCTGCATCACCAGCAAAGATAATTAGCTATATAAATACACTATTCATAATGCATGGAGCGGCATGTTCTCTGAATGTATAAGGATGATCCTGTAGATGCTTTTAAAATAAGTCATACTCATCAGGGCACCTCTGCCAAGCTTTTGTATTATATGTACTGCGTAATTGAGCCTGCAGTACTGCAACACGCACAAGTCCATCTGAAAGCCACCAGCGATTTATTCTAGCAGGTGTGTTACAAATTGCTGATCTGGTATGACTACAGGTGCTGGTACCAAACACCGACACACAATGGGGTGGAGATTAGATGGGAATGGGGCTCCACCTAGTCAAGCATTAGTAGGGAGACATAATGTGAGTCCAGTGATAGCGTCCATTACTAATCTGAGAGTTGCCTGGTGTAGAGAAAAATGGAGGGTATTAGGCAATGTATCCACCCCTCCCCTTAAATGCATACAAAATGTCACTAAACAATATTATGTCTTACAGAAACGTATCATTGTCAAAGAGCTATATGTACATATGATAAATATATAATTATAGTTATAACAGCAAAATAACTCAAAAATGCAATTCAATTCAACCAAACTTCATGCAACACCAACAGGCTAGGAATGGAGTAGCTTGTCCTCAGGGGCTGGACAACCTTGTGAATGTCATATGCCTCAGATGATTCTGGCATATCAGCACAGCCCCATGCCCCGTGGCCAAATCAGCGGCATGTTGTGCTTGAATGTGCATGTCTCTGGATGTGCACACCTTCTTTGGTTCCATGAAGTACATATTCACTCCATCGTCTTCGGCCTCACTTTATTAGTGTTGTTAGATTGACAAAATGAAAACTGAGAGTGAGTCTGCTTTCAGACTAACTGGAGGGCACATTTGTTCACTGGGTGATCCAATTCCTGGCATCAGCTTCAGAAAACCCCTTGTTCAGAACAGGAACCTAAAAAATATTGATGTCACCAGGCTGGCCTTTAGGGCATTCCAGGGTCTGGTAGGATGTGCTCCTGACTACTGGTGGAATATCCAATCATACTAAATCCAGTCTGTTCCTCCGTGGTGCCGAACCTCATGCAGGACTAGTGTAGCACAAGTCAGTGAATCCCTTCAAAACAGATCATCTGTCTTTGCCACACAATATGTTAGGAAAGAATATGTCTTTGTTAGAATGGAAGATATCTCTCCAAGTCTTGGGCGAGAGCTCCTGGTGGAGCGTTTGACAGATAATGTACCAGGTGGGAGTTCTTAACAGGTAGCGCAACAGAGAAATGTTGTCAGTTATGAGTTCCTACTTTTACTATGACTTCTCCTCTCCTGATACAGTCAACCAACCTGGTTTGTAAGGGTAAGAGTGATGGTTATAACAGCACTGGCTGCAATGACAGTATCAGGATAATTGGGACAGGTACTATTAATACAGGGGTACCAGAGGATTGCAAAGGAGTGGGGTAGTCACTAGACTGTATCTCCTTCTGTACTAGTTACTGAATAGTCAGCAGAAACCTTGCCATCAAATCAGCTAATCACGATCTTCTGTAGGATTGTCAGTGGACAATGGCCGATAGAGACCTTGCTGAAGCAAGAGATTATTCTTTCTTGAAACAGAAAGAACACTTCTCAATGAGAATAAGTATCAACTACTAGTGATGGGCGTAATGCATCCCTTATTTTTAACACAGATTAAAAACGATCATACACGAAAACAGGATTATATCAAAATATGTGCGCCTCTCTGAACAGTCTCTGAGCATGCATGAACAGAATATTAATGATTATGAATATGATTTATTAATTATTTACAGTCACAATACATCACAATGGGCCGTTCGATATACCAAAATACTCAATACTTTGATACAAATTTCTGGTATCAAGTAATCTATTTTAAGCAGACACACCCATTTAAATATATTCATAGTGCTTCAACATTTTAAACTGAATTTGACATTTATTTACATTATAAGTATTGGTATGATACCATCGATACTGATTCCTAAACTACTTGGTATCATTGGTATTGCCCACTATGATTTGACAGCAATAGCCTTCAAACAAGATGTGTTGTGTTTCCAAGTACCTTTTAAGTCCAAAGTTGTCATAAGTTGTAAAAAGATTGTAAAAATTGAAAGGTTTTAGAAATAGCCTGCCTTTTTTTATTTTGTTAGTTGAGGGGTACAGAAAAGAGGGTGTTGGGGCGGGGGGGATGGGGGTTGGTGTGAGCAGACACCCTCCCACGCTTTAGTTCTTAATTAAACATGACTAAGCTGTGAAATATATTGATACACTTGATAATGTACAAAGGTGAACAGGACTGGTTGACTTATAAGTATCCGTTCCAGTAGCCATCTACTTCCTTGTCCAAAGTTACACACATAAACAGGTTGTTCCATTCCAAATGATCTGAGTCTTTTATGACTGTCATAATAGTGTTTTTGTAGACATTGTTTTTCTTCAATTTTTTGGCTCAATTCTGGAATTAGTTAGTTAACTTCCACGGTAATTTCTGACTTTACCTTGTACAACAGAATTTAAAATTGGTCACCATACAAACATTCAAGACAGTGTCTTCAATGTGAAGTATGTTTAAAACAGGATCATGACCAGGAGGTGGAACTGTAGTATCTTAAGATAAATAAGTCACTACACGATTAAGTAAGAATAACACAGAGAGAAAAACTATCAAAGTAACAAAAAACTGTCTCTAACCTCACATGCACAATCAACTGCTGAGCATGCTCAGTAGAACATATACACCCACATAATTAACGGTTCCTACATACTTGATTGTATTACATCACTACAGGAACAACTACATTTTTACTTCATATTACGACTCTATACAGTAGGGACTTCTATTACTTTTTTTTGAAATCTTCCTCCAGCTGTAGCTGTTGATACACCTGACTAAGTCAAATTTTGTGAAGGTCACTCCTCCAGATAATTTTGTAAACAGATCTTCTATTTTAGGAACAGGATAAACGATCCAATTTAGAAATAGGATTTACAGTTAATTTAAAATCTCCACAGATACTCACGGAATTATCATTTTTCAGTATTGTTATGATAGGTGCTCCCCACTCAGAAAAGGTTACGAAATGATCAATAATGTTTTGCGCATTCAATTCAATGGCATTTTGCAGTTTCAAATCAATCCTACTCAACTCTCAGCTTATCATTGAAAGCATAAGGTACTAGACGAGGCTTATGAAAATGGAATATAGTAGTTTCGTCAACGTGTATTGCAGCTTTGAATTCAATTCTTTAAGAGTAGCCCGCTTATCCTCTAGGACATCCATGCATTTTTGTAATAATGTTTCTAAAGAGTCAATTTCTAAATGGAGACAATGTAACCCGTCACGATAAAGTAGGCTAGGAGCCTCTTCTCCAACAACCAATAACAACATTTCTTCAGTTTTCATAGCAAACAGTGATTTCCAAGCTCATGTGAATCCCCAGTATATGTTTTCAATCAGATGCTACTATTCTGCAGTCATTAGGGTTTACAAGAAACGTGTTTCTGGTAAGCTTGATTAGAGATGACCGAATACAACGCACCAGTTAATAATTTCCATTGTAAGTGCTTGATCATCAGTCCACACATGTACAGTAGTGTACAATGATGCCTTAGAAGACAGTAAAGTAAGTGTAAAAGGACTATATTCATTTAATTCTGAGTCCTCCAAGTTGGTTTTAAAGCATGCAACTTTTGATGAACAAAGTTAAATCAACGAACGATCCAATAGGGCTTTCCTGAATGAAACGTTTGGGTGAAATCGACAAACAATACAATGGTTGTGTGGACAGACAATATGATGGTTGTGAACATGAACAATATGGCAGTTGTGTAGACGAACGAGACTGTTCAACTTTTTTACCTTTTACAAGAACAACAAACTAATTTCAAATGGCCTTCCTTTGTACAGTAATAATTACATAGTGCAAACTTGAACTTACAGTTCTCCGGAAGGGTGGTCAATTTTGCTACATCTCAGATATGTGTTTTTTTAATTTGTGGATCCAAGAATTTTGCAGAGTTCCAGCTGTTGAACTCTGTAGAGTTCAGACATTTTAAGCTGCAGATTCTAATCCTTGAGTGATTTCATAGGCTTTTCGAAACATCAGTTTCTCTTATAATAAGAGTCTCTTCTGTATTACTGGATCATTAACTCCACATATCAGTCTGTCCCACAAGTTGTCCTATAGCTACACCTTAAATTTTCAATCGTATAAGAGACAATGAAGTTCTACCACAAAGGTAGGAACAGATTCCTCTGTTAAATGAAAACAACTGAAAGCATTGTATGATGACTGTTGGTTATGGACTGTAATAGGAAGTCATAGTCTGTACATATGACTCATCTGAAGTCAATCTTAGGTGCTACTAAATTCCCCAACATAGGAAATGCTGACAATCCAATCGTTGATAAGAATTAAAACTGCTGCTTTCTTCTCTGATCAAATGCTAATTTATTAATTATTCACTTGTCATATATATAGAAAATCAAGGTAATTTATTATCCAGAAAGAAATTTAAGCTAAATGACTCAAGAGCTAGCTATGCAGAATGATGAACAGAAGAGTGAAAGGAGAGACAGGTATTTTCTACATCAGAAAATTATCTGAACATCTTGAAATAAGAGTAATTGATTACTTTCAGTGCAATAGTATTCACAGGTCTTGGTTGTCTGGCTTAGTGTTTCAAAATGAACGGTCTTTTAACAAAAGTAAATGAGAGCCATTGGGACGAGAACCTTGCCTACATAGCAAAGTAATACAAACTATATTTTTTTCTAAATATAATATGCTAAAATATTATAATAATTATACATAATCGCTCGTTTGTATGGTCATATAATAATGAAAACGTTTACTTCAGATGGTTTACTATATGTGTATGTGTACAAAACAAGATAAAATTGCACTAGCATGTTAGTTTGTATAATAATATTATAATAGTTATATATACAAATGAACATGTCAGTACTTACTTATTAGTTTATAACTGAAAAATTTTAGTATGATTATACTAGTCTCTTCCTTGTCTATACTATAAGTCTTATATTTTAGTCACTGTTTTATCTCAAAGAAGAAAGAAAGATCTTCAATGAAATGGAGAATGCTTGGAGCCATGTTTTAGCAACCACTCCGCTAATTTTGCTTGTTTTGATGTAGTGCTTTGCTAGCAATAAACATGATAGAGTAGTAGTTATGTTTTGATGTGTCCAGATGCCGGTTTTAGCAAAAGCCTCTTGTTATTTTTGATCCTTCATCCTTGTAAAATTTTGTGAACACACACACAGACTGAAACGCAATATGATTACCATACCCTTCCGCCTACGATGAGGGTAATAAATGTAGTTGGAAACCATGCCACAGTTTCATATGCACAAAAATAAATTATGATTATAGTGATTGTTATAATAAAAATCAGGCTTTTTTCAATGGATTAAACTATGAAATGTTCCTGTTGCTATATAAACACATTTTTTCCATTCGAGACCTTTTTAGCAAAGGCAAGTAGAATATTAATATTAAACTGTAAAATGCAGTGACAATTGCAAACGCATGCACTATCTAAAAGGACAATGTCTTCACAATAATGAGTCGAGTGTATAAAAATTTAAATTACACCTTATCATATCCTTTAATTGTTAACAACAGTGTCTGGACCTATGACAGGCTTTGGTGAAATCATTCTTTCACTCTGAATAGTTTAATTAGTAATTACCCATTCATCCTGTCTAGTCATGATCAGGTTCATGTAGATTTAGTGTCTAGCCACTAAACAATCAATTGTATTTTCACAGTTTTGACAGTAAACACTAATTAGTATAGTACTATGGCTTCTACTTGACAACAGTGATGTCAAAAGTGATTTAATTGCATACCTTTGTGTTACCATGGTATTAAATATGTTTAGAGTATAAAACACTCTTGATAAATGGTCTCAGCTATATCCTACACATGCATCATATAAATAAATGTATTTTCATGGCAAAGATTATGTGCAAGTTAACTTATTGTCTGTCATGAAGGACTTTGTAATAGTTTGAACATCTTCTGAACACATGCATGCATACATTCTATGGTATATGCAATGCCTATAGTGGATGTACATGTTTTTCTATTAGCTTCAAATGGAAATCATCATTAGTTTAAGCAACCTAATCTATTTATCGTTAGCAACAGATTGCTCCCCATGCATATATGATTATAATAATTGTATTTACAATTGTATTAATAATTTACAAACTTGAAAAGTTTTGAAAATGAAAAAAAATCATGCATTTTGCTTAACTACAGTGTAGATTACAGGTGTACGGAGACCATCAGGGAAGAGCTGTGATTTAAATTCTGAAGCAACCCTCTGGATATTAATAAATTCTGCATTCTCCAATGCTCTTATGATCATTTCTTTGGAGAGACGAATATTGTGAAAAAACTTGTTTCCTACTGGATACATACCTGGATTGGATATCTCTGTATTTCGTTCCATGCCAAAGATAAAGATCTTTCCTCCTGGTTTTATCAAGTAAGAAAATCTTTTTATTGCAGCATTATAGTCATCTAGACTTTTGCACGCACCATCTAAGCAGAGAGTTGATAGAATTACGTCATATTCTTCCATAAACTCAGTAGGTAGTAATGGGTCTTTATTAACATCACATGATACAATAGCTTTAATGGTTGATCGAAGCTCCTTTTCTTGTGCAGTAATATTCTTCTCCTCACCTCCTTCAACATCAACGACTACATATTTGAAAAATAATGTAAAGTCATGAGCTTTAGGGTGTTTCTCCAACCATTACCTTAAAGCCTCACAATTATTTTCAGTGTATATACTCAGAAAGAACAATCTCTGAAGCAAAAGGAGCAGCACTGATGAAATTTATAATAGAAGGACCTGTTCCAACATCTAAAATCTTCAAATTTTTTTCGGAACCAAAAGATTGATAGAACTGGTGAATAAACGGGAGAGGAATCAAATGAATTTCGCTTGAAAGATCGCTAAAATACGATTCAAGGTACGTCTGTGTATTAAATTTATCATGGTAATCTTCACCAAATCAAATAATCTTTTCCATTATACAACTATATAGATTGTATCTCACAGACAAAATCTAGACTCTTTATATAGGATAGTCTGCAACTGGATGTGGATAGAATTATACATGTCGTAAGTACAACTATTGTATTACTTCCTTAGTTCTATTCATGCTCAAATATTACATCATATACAGAGTGTCTGTCAGCCATCTTCAATTTGTAGCACATGAATAGAATAAAGGAAATGATGAAATACATTTTAGACATGCATGGTCGACAGGAGTACATGAAATCATAATCACTATCACATCACTCATTTCTGAACCATAAGTTTCGAGGAATATGATATAGGACACAAGTATGATAATAACTTTTGTATTGTTATAGTAATTATAAAACTGTGATAGTGATTCACTCATACGTACTTGATTATAATTAAATACAATATTACTGCTTGTCTCCTAGATCACAGTAATTGTCTATAGATTTGTAGATTTAGGATTTTTTTCAAACAATGTTATGTCATAATTATTAAAGGTTTTGTAAGATCAGTACATCCTACACGTACGCACAATACTCCATAAGGTGTGCCGATATTACTCAAAAAATCAAAACAACTAATTCATTGGTCAGTGAGTGCATTTGCACTCACTGACCAATGAATTAGAATTTGTGACAACCATATCATACAGGCTGTTTGAAGCACCTACCTTTACATAAGAGGATACTCCACTGGTTTGATAATACAATCCAAAATGAACTATACACCATGCATTAGTTCTTCAATAATTGATTAATTACAATAATATTGGTACAAAGTAGGTTTGGCATCCCATGTAACCTGCAGGACCAACTAACTATATATGGTATTTCTGTAGTATCGATTAATTTAAGAATTTTGAGTTTACAGTATAATAATGTACTCCACAACAATGATAAAACTAAATATCATACATAATTACATGTGAGTAGAGTATTACACTATTAACATTCATTGAATTATAAATAGAAAGGCAATAATAATATGTCAAGAAGGTAAATAAATGTAGAAGCAAGTAAGACAGGGCAGGTAAATTTGTAATTATGAAATAATAGACAAGGCAATATATAAGAACTAGAAGATGCAAATAATCATCACACTTCCCTCATCTAAACACATTTGCATATTTCTGCTCACATTAACAGAGTCAATTTGAGCGAAGTCATGAGTGTTTGGAAGGTAAGTATGTTCGCTTATAAGAAACTTGTGTCAATAGAGCAGTACTTTCCATTCTTTACTAATGAACTAAGAAAACCTGTCATTGTATAGTTTTTGTTTTGGTCAGCACATCCATCTGACCAAAGGATAAGATGCTTAGCCCCAAATTTTCTACTATCAAAGATGGTCTATAAGCATGATACCACATCACTTGATCCACGTTTCCCTTGATTTTCTGCCTATACCATCATTGTGGAATTGTCATGCATTCCAAAGTTATACAGACGCATTTGACACATGTAGAAGACCTCACTACTCTGAATGTTAGGGCAAGGTAGGTTTGTTCAAAATCCAAAAAATATACATCAATGGCATCAATAGCACATACATCAGAAACAATGTTCTTAGCTCTTTCTTTGTCTTCCTTCAAGGAAGAGCACCCAGCTTCTGCTTCCCTGTGATGCTCTTCAAGGTGAGCTTGAATAGTTTTTTTTATCTTACTCTTTTGCAGACTGGTGAGTGAATCACATTCTACACAAGTATCAGAACGAGGCTTGTACTAGGTATATTTTTTGCTTTACCTCAATACAAAATTTAAAAAAAATTAAATTAGCTGTAGAATGATGCATCCAAATCAAGATAAAATCTACAGCGACACAAAAACATTTGTAGAATAGTCTGACCGCCACGCCCTATGGGCGTTTAAGCAACTCCACCTAAAAGTGCACGCAGCATTGTTGACGATGGGAGGTAAGTTATTTAGGAATGTGCTACAGTTGCCAACTTGACTACATTCTTGGACTAGTCGTGGATGTCGGCTAAATACGATGGCATCATATAACAGTTCAACATTAAATTTTAGAGAGAAGACTGAAATAGTGAGTAATATAGTCTAATTAAATAACAATAATAATAATTATTATTATAATATATATATATATATATATATATATATCCGGCGAAACATCAAAGTAAACCACAGGTTTATAAATCAGATATAGCACCCTGTGGTCAGATATAAAACCTGCCGTCGAAACAGACTACAAGAAAACAACACTTACCTTCTCTAAAGTGCCAACAAAAAAGGTAGGAGAAGCATCAGACATCAACAAAGGTTTTGTCTTTCGTGAAATATATATTAATTACAACACGCCTACTCATGCTACATCAGATTTATAATCACCTCGCCCTCGGGCCTACCGCCATCGTGCTTGGTGATTATAAATCTGATATAGCACTCGTAGGGTTGATGTTTCGCCAGATATATAGTTTTTTTTTTTAAAGAGATACATTCCATCCTAAATTGTTATGACACATGCATGTAACTTACCATCAATTGCCAGACTGTACTTGTGCATTTAGACAATAATGGCATAAACACAAAAATATAATTATTATTAATTTTTGTCTTCACATTACCAGAGACGCATTTTGCATCATGGCAACACACCTTCCATTTTCATTCCCATTTTTGAAGGCTTTCACATTTTTCACTGAAATATTTACAGACAGTTTATTGGGCTTGCCGCGCCTACGCGTGGGCGAGTCTTTAGCACTTTGGTTGTCATTCTGTCATTCATTCTGTCTGTCTGTCTGTCCCAACTTTTTTTAATTTAAGCGTCGATTTAAAGACTTAATAGAGTAGAGAAAGAAGTTTCTCAAAATCGTATTGAAAAGAAATTTGCCACAGACATTGTTTTAGCAAGTTATTCATTCATTCCTTCCCAAATTTTTTTACTTTGAACAGTTATAACTTCAAACGCATACCTCCCACAGCCGCCAAACTTTCAGATCTGTTCAAAAACATGGTCTTCTATTGTTCTGTTGTTTTTACAATGAAGTAATCTGTATGAAAAGTTACTTAGAATGGAAAATGCTAAATTCACTGCAGATTCTAGCCAGATGCTTTAAGCGTCAATTTAAAGACTTGATAGAGTAGAGAAAGAAGTTTATCAAAATCGTATTGAAAAGAGATTTGCCACAGACATTGTTTTAGCAAGTTACAGACTCATACATTCTATCTCTGTAAGCTCTCCAGTTTCTGCCATTTACATGCAATAACCCACACCCTCAGCCACACCCAATGTAATCACGTGAGATCAAACGTGGAGGTCAATTTAGAGCAATACCTTCCTTTCTGCTATTATTGAACTTTTGTTTGACTTTCAAATTACATATATTTGAACTGTAAGTTCAGAGTTTTTGCTCATTGTAGTTGTAACAATGTATAATTCATTATAGGATAATTATCTTTAGTAACTGACAGTTGTGGCATGGATATTTTGGTAATGAATGAGGTAATGAATATTTGTTGGAAGAGTATATTATGTAATTTGACTGTAAGTAATATACTTATTACACTAGTGCAAAGCAGTATAGCTGATGGAGAATCATTCTTAGTCATCTTTCATGTGTTTTTATATTTATCAGAAATAATCTTAGCCAGTCTAGCCACAAAACACTTTCTCAATCAACTTTATATAAACAACAAATTCAAATTTAAGCTTGTTACTTCCTCTCTTGCATCTCATTTATTTAATTGTTGCAATTGCAACCTATCCTTAAGCTACAGCGGTGAGGCGACTCACCAAAGGTGCTTCATTAAATTTTCTTTTAGATTGTGCGAAGCTATACAGCTAGGTATTTGAAAGCTATAAGAGGTTGAGTTTGCAAAGACACGAAGTGTGGACATTGTGACTAAACACTGTACTTTCAAACACTTGCCTTGCTACTTTCCTGCAACTAACGAAGCATGATTTTGATATTTATTGTTTATTGCTACTATAATAACTGACAAATATTTCAAGGTTTGTCTTAATGAACTTGCCTACATACCCAGTAATCATAGCAATGTAATAATCGATTATGGTAACTAATAAGTGGAAATTCAATACTGAGTTTCATTTTTGTTGCCTCAGTGAGCTCAGTAACAGATACAACTTTATTTTGAAGTATACAGAACACTTTCTTCATCCGTTATCTCACTTCCAGATTTACAGCTTTTAATAAGAAATACCATTATCATGGTATACTTTGGCCATTGTTCTGCGTGTAAGAAAATGTATGAACTGGAAGAATCTTTTCACTTTCAAACAAGTGAGCACAATGGCATAGCTGAACCCGGGCCCACATGTGCCTACTCCCAGGCGTTAACATTTAATGAAATGGAATAATTGCCACATTCATTCAATTATTCCACTTCATTTCATTCATTTGTTACAGTAAATATTGTGAATAAACTAAAACTTAGTATATACCCAAAAATACTTACGTGATGTCCAGTTTCCAACTTTCCAAGTACTAATAAAAATTAATAGCGATTATTATCTCGTTGATTAATTGACGACTTATTTGGCCACACTCCTCATGCCAAAAATTGTGCTCTATCATCAGTCACAGCCCAACTATGGCAGTGGTGAGCAGTGTGTTTTTAAGGTTTAAGATCTTCAGTTTAACCAAAATGTCTAGTTGAGTCTTTCACAGAGGTTACTATAGCAGCCATCACTCCCAAGCAGGAAAATGATTCAAGCTATTAGCTAGGCCAAACTGACAAGCAGCCATTTTCAACAAGTTTCTATTCTCAACCTTGCTTGAAAATGATGCAAAATTGAAGCAATTCACTACTTATTTACTGTACATTTGATGTTAAATAATTAAATTTGCTTGTGCTAGTGTGATAGAGAAGGATCTGGCTTCTCTGGCTAGTCAAGCATCACCAACCTGTCATCAAACTTTAGAAACGAACATCCAGGGTGCTAATACTTAATAATTAAGCTGTTTTTCAATTCATCAATAATGCCTTCATTATTGTTAGTACATTGTCTAGTTTGTAATTTTATTGTTAAACAAAGCTAAATGTGAATTCTAGCAATACAAATGCAATCATGGATTTTGTTAGTTACTAAATGACTATTTGAATTACTTTCAGAGAGAGATAAGTAGAAGTAAGGAACATTTCAGTACCATGTATCTTCAGGTGACTATTTGTCAGTTTTTCTGGAGACTCAATGGTAATTTTCATGAAGTGCGAAAGGCTGGGGTCCTTAAGCAGCTTCGTAGATGAGTTTTTATTAACTTCGTCTGGGATAAGCTTATATTTTGTTAGCATTAAGCAATTTTGATCTATGGAATGTGCCAAGTGAGGATACTGATAACCAGTCCAGTTGTGGAGATGTTTTTGTTAACA
This sequence comes from Petrosia ficiformis, assembly GCA_947044365.1. NCBI lineage: Eukaryota > Metazoa > Porifera > Demospongiae > Haplosclerida > Petrosiidae > Petrosia > Petrosia ficiformis. The sequence goes on from OX345636.1 coordinate 5,681,733, forward strand.
TACTCTTTGCACATTATGGCATTGAGAAAATTGCAGAGACAATACAAGAAAGTATACAAGAAGCAATGATCAACCCTGAATCAGTATAGAATGGTTAACCATCCATCAGCCTAAAGACAACATGAATTTGGAGCTAGCTTCAAACAAAATGCTGAAACCAATTTGGGTACACTTGCCACCATCAATCTGTTGGTTCCTGTTGCTACAGCCTTGGTTGAGAGTCTCCAGAAAAAGCAAAACTATTGACTTGAACTGTTATCTTTCATATGGCTAATTAATGGCTTGGCTACCTTTTCATGAAATGTTTTGTTGTCTACATGGATAATTTGTCTGTTGCTTTTTCAAGATCTCTACATTCATCCAGAAGCTTAAGCACCCAGTATGCCGCTGTTATAATTACATCATACATGCAGTGTGTAAAGGGTTGCACTGATAAGAGTGGATACAATGGACAAGTCAAGGTGCTTTGTCCGAAGTGTTTTAATGAGTTTGTTTACCTGTGGAAGAGTGTTGTCAAACTCATGTGTATCTTCACGTATGTACTCGAGCAGACAACATACATGAACATACGCATGGTTTGCATGGTTTCACTTCTTTTACACACCTCTCATATGTGAGCCAGCAAGCATCACATGGATTGATGATCTTCAATTCAGGAGGCACAAGCTTCTTCAACCAGTCTTTTTCCCCAAGAACGTATTTGTTCCATTAAACCTGATCCCTACAATTATTCTCAACAAAAGATTCTGTTTCAATTCCTGAATTTAGAGTTGAGTAGATATTCTCTGCGTGGGCTTTATAGGAAATGTATTATCTTCAAGAAGTGCTCTACTAGCAATCCATCTTCCTCCCAATGACAGAATACTGACAGCTCCTCCACTGCTGTAACATCTGTGCACTCATCTGCCATGATGCTATAACATTTCAGTACGTATGGCCCCCTCAGTAGTATATGCAGTAATTTTCCCAGGAAGTGTTTGAGATCTTCACCACCACAAGATGTGACTAAATCAACAAATTTGTTGAATTTGTAGTATGGGGTATGTACTGGTGTGCAAGAAAGTGTGTACAACAAACGAGCAACTTGATAGCTGCTGTATTTACCTTTCTTTTTTCTGGAGCTGTTGTATGATTGATCCCTCTCATAGTGCTCTCTCTGCTACTGAAGCTGCCTGATTGGATGTCATGTTTCTCATAGGCTTTCATTTTCCCAACACGTTTCTTTCAGTTGCATGGTAAATCGCTTGATAACCCATATTCCTCCTGTTCACTGAAGTGACTGCCCGGAGAATGCACCATGACAATCATGATATTGCAGCCCCCCAAAAAATGATTCCTGCCAGATCTAGAAGAGTGCTTGTGTGTTTCTTTGTAGACATGGGTCCATTGGTACAGAGTATTTTGAGTACTAAATTCTAAATCCAAATTCTCAACACAGACTCATCTTCACTACCTCTAGTTAACAGGAGTAAGGAGAAACTGGGGCACTCTAATATATCACTTGATTAAACACTTTCCTCAACATAATACATCCTCCAATCATAGAAAGAGGTTTGCTTTTCTTCACTGTTCTTGAGTCTTTTTAATTGGAGTAGAAAGAATAGGTGGACAGGATTTGGACCTAGGTCAGCCACGTTTTCTTTTTCGTTGGGATGATATGAGTGTCTACAGTGAACAAAAGAACAAACATACATGTAAAAGAGATGCCAATTTATCATGGTATTATAATTATATACATTTGATTGAGGGATACAGAGCAGTCAAATTGTTGTGCTTAGAAACGTGGAACACGATTACACTTATTTAGTGATACTGTACAGTCAGTTAATGAAATGTATTGATATTTGACACCATCAGTGTCAATAATCATCAGTAAATACCTGTTGGCAATTAGCCACTTACGCAACATCAAGCTAATATTTCATATCAACAACAATAATCTTTAATTCATATGTACTGTTGGTGAGGGCTCAGCAAAGTAAGACGATTCACCAGACTTCCTTATCCTTTGGCCAGTCAGGGAACAACACTAGTATGTCCATATTCAAAAGCAGCTCATAGATTGATATAATCTCTCAGCAGGCAGCCATTTGTCTTTGTACTGGAGACCGACATTTGAAGCCATAACATACAGTGGTGGTGCCATTGCTTAGCTACACTGTCCTATTATATCTTGAGTTTGCTCATGAAGTATATAGTGCGGTTGTTGTTGTGTGTGTGTTAGCTACCTAAATATGGAAAAACAAAACTTGACTAGCTACCTTTGGAACTGTACATAACTTTGCTTTAAATATTATAATTATGACAGAAAAGTTGTAAAAATGGATGGGGCCTGTGGAGTCCTTTAGTTTTCCAGTATAAAGTAAACTCATCCGTGCATGGTCACTGAAATCTAAAAATGGACATGTAAATGAGATCAAAATAGGAATTAGTTATAGTGTGCTGTAGCTATATGGAAAATGTAGCCTTTTGTAAAGTCATTTTTTAACAACTATAAAATTTAATAGCTGTTTATCAATTCGCATTAAGTATTTTTACTTTTAAATACATTTCTACAGAATGATAAGCTTTCAGTTGCACATATTGATCACAATGATGAAGAAGTTCAAAGGATCATCTCACAATGTTATGAGTCCAATGACAGGAAATATGTTGTGGTGAGTCTTCCTATTGATGTAGTACTAGAAACTGGACATAGTGAATAAGTAGAAAAATGGATCCAGGTATTATACAGAGTTGAATAATTATTTGAATTTAATGTGTTGGCAAATGAAGTTTCAGCTTTAACTATTCTGAGACTCTTACTTCGCTACACAGAAGATATCAAAATCAAGCCTATAAAAAATCTGTGAATAAAGCAAAACGAGAGTTTGAAGAGTGCATGAGTACTACAATGCACAATAGGGGCAATGCCTGCATGTTTTGCACTTGTTCACAATAGACTCTGGATTTAGTACTGTTTATAGGGCTGTTTTTTGAATTAATAATTTTTTTTTGCAATCAATTTTTAATTACTCACATATTGTTTGTATTTTAGTTTCATGTAGAACATTCACTGTTGGATAATTGAGTATTCAACTATTCAAATTGTCTGTCGAAATAAATGACAGTATATCTTGTTTGAAATGAGATTTTAAGTAGCATATTGCTTTCTAAGATGATCACTTTTGCTCCAAGAATGGAATAATATTTCAACAGGGGAAGTGCCTGTGGAATTATTATTCCATTGCTTTTAAAGATTATGGACAGAATGGTGAAACCAGCTGAATCAGTGGCTAATTAAGTGGGAGTCCTGGGGTGCATTGGAGGGATCCAACACTGGGCTGCAATATCATACACTTCAGTTGCTGAAATCATGAAATCTTCACAAATTGAGTTATTTACAGTAAATGTTTGCTTGTTTTCGTAAACATCTGTCATTGAAATTCTGTTTGAAGTCTTGAAATCTCATAGGCAAAAAAACCAGCCCATTTTGGAACCCTATTATGCATTTGCCCCAGTGCTTGAATTGAGCCTATACGAAAGTATACGCCATATACATTGTTCTTAAAACTTTGTTAGAATAGAAACAAATTTAACAACATTAATGGGTGTGGTCAAAAAGCATTTCAGGACAGAGTACAGTAATATTAGGTCTAATTAAGTAAAACCCGATTTTGACCCTTTTTTGTCAAGAAGGTATTTAACCCGAAATTATCACCCCGAAAAAAGACATGCAATTTAACCTGAAAAATACTATGCTTATACCAGGGTCATCACAGTGGCCTTCTTGTTGGGACAACAATATGTGGACTGGATGTGGAGTCTATTTGAATGAGTATACCTTGTTTTCATTTTACAATTCAAGCACTGATTTGCCCTCTTTTGTAGTTGTCAATAAGTTCATAACCACTTGAAAGCACACCTTTTAAAATGCTTGCTACTAAAATAATTGCTTTTGTTAGTAACAAATATTTTAAAGCTGTGCTTTGCTAACCAGGAATGTCATTCTTTGACATATAAGTAAATGTGCATATAACTATACAGTACTAAATATACACCTTTCATAAACAATTTTCTCATGCTCATTTCTTTTTAACAACCTTTTCACTGGCTCTGGATCTCCCCATGGGAATCTTTACTCCTGGTAACAGCGGTAAGTAGACTTGCTTTGAACCTATGAAAAAAGTAACAAAGTAGTTTTCCAGAGCTAGATGTAAGATATGTCAGGAGAAAATGTTAGCTTGTGATGAAAGCAGTAGCTTGTCACTTAGTAAGCTGTCAAATTTGTCCTGGCAATTCAAACAAGAATAAACAGTCTTTTTCTGAAATCATTCGTTATGAAAGTCTGTGTCAAGCCTTCTCCGACATAGGATCTACTAATGGTGCAACATCAGCAATAATGAAATTACGTGTGGGCAGGGGACCAACAGAAACACGTTTATAGCATTAAGTACGTATATATTGACTGTATTTTGGACATTAACTTCTGTCGACAGCAGAAAGTGTAAGATTTGCTAAGATTCTCAATTGTAAACAATGATGTACAATTGACAGTCAAATGTGCTATTCCAGATTCTGAGAGTTATTGACATCTGTCTACACCAGACTATGAGTTTATGCCTCAGCTAAAATGATTAATTGAATTCTGTATCCTATGTGCAACAAGAATTAAAGAGTGTTTCCTTTAAAATGTGTCTGTCTATAATATAATACAGTCAATTCACGTTCCTTCGTGAATGTTCAAATTTTAATATGCTTAAATAGGTTTCTTTATAGTTATACGTACATAGTTTATAAATAATTAATATATAAATAGACAGGAGCGCATGATGAAAAAAGTAATAGAGAAGGAGCGTGAAACTCCCACATGCTGAATGCCGTAATTACATAATTCTGTTGCATTCCCACGCTAGCGGATATACTATTTTTAGACACCACGTGATACAGCATGGCTTCAAAAAGAAATGAAAGTAGATTCGTCGTTAAACATCGAAAAGACTTGCTACAAGATCTAGAAAGAGCTTTCCACACCGACAGAAGCAATTGATGGACTGCTTAATGGAGTTCAATTACAATTCAGTCAATCACGAAAGGATTTTGTTGAAAATTTTACAAACAATTTGACCTGCAAAGAATCATTGGAAAAGTATTTACAGCTTTTAATGCTTCTAGTGATTACAAAGTACATCTTTATCACATTAAACTCGATCTCGGCAGTAATAGAAGTAGCTTCTAACAATCTATACTTCTCAGAACATTTAATAAAAGATTGAAGCTCGTCTAACAAAGCATTGGACTCGCCTCTGATTAAAAGGAATTTTTTAAGAGTTTCTCTCACTGGACTAACTTGTTTAGTCGTCTCTTGTTCTAAAAGGTTTCGAGCAGCTAGTCTAGAAGATCTTCTAGGAGTAACTACAGGCGGTATAAACACTCCTTTGGTCTTCTTTATCGATGCCATGAACAGTTTCACATGTTGCCTAAAAATAGTATATCTGCTAGCGTGGGAATGCAACAGAAATATCTAATTAATGGCATTCAACACATGGGAGTTTCATGCTCCTTCTCTCTTACTTTTTTCCATCATGAGCTCCTGAAATAGATAAAATATATAATTATAAATTAATATATAAATAGATAAAATTTAAATATTGGTTCTTCTTTCCTAATTATATACAATTACTATTATTTCAAACATTGAAGTTAAGAAATGGAAGGTAGGGCGAATTCCTCATTCATAGAATTACGCTAGAGGTGGTAGTGTTAAAACAGCCATTTACATGCATTGTAGAGATTAATAAATGTTATTATCTCCTACTACTACAGAATACTAGTATATATTGGGCATGCCGATATAGAACTGTAAGTGTTGTAAATACGCTTTTTGAGCACAAAGATGCAGTAGTTGTTTGGACCAATGAAGTTGAAGTGAGTTTTACTTGTGATCCTAATATTTGCATAAATGAATTAATTACTTTTGTTGAGTATTCTTGTTTAAAATTATAATGATAATGTTTCCCATGCTGTACAGAACCACTGCCACTGTGGTGTGGTAAACAGTACATAAATTGAAGGTGGTTGTTTGAATTTTACCATGCTTTGTAAACAAACGGATAAGGGAGATTGTTATGCTTTTTCTACTTTGTTCTGCATATTTTGCAAATGTAGGCTTCAAGTAGCATTAAATTAAGAATAATTGTTTAACGGTATGGGATATCTGCATGTTGATTTGCTCTTTGACATCAAAATGCCAACTGGATCAAACAATGAGACATTAAAACTTTTGAAACAATGCATGGGCTTCGAAAATTCCACAAATAAGCATTTGTTCGCTTCTCATTCTGAGTCTATTGGTATTTGTTCAGGACTTTAGGATTTTTAGTTTTGCAAGCAGACATACAAACAAAACACTGTAACCCTCCATCTATACATTGCGAGAGTTAATATTTTAATAATAAATAACAATTAATAATGTGACTTGGGATGTGAAAACCAACCACATGGTACCTCTTCATTTTTTTCGGAGTACAAGCAACATGGTGTCAGACTCGTCCTTTTTTCAAGATCAGTCAGTAGGGTAGGAGTCTAGTCTATTGACTTTTGTGTCCCAGCTAATGAATTGACTACATGTAAACTATGAAATTTTTATTACTGTTTATTACAAGATACCAAGTGAAAATACACTATTTGTTTAACTGTATTGTTTGTTCATTAGCATAGATAAGTAGTAGTAACACAGTATTCATATTTTACATGTGGTCTAATTCATATACCGACGACACCTGTGACTTTCAGCAGACTCCCTCCCATCTCGAAAATGGAGAAGTTTGACTTGCACGAGTATAATACACAGAATCTAGCTACTTAGAATTGTAGTTGATTACATGATTTTTACAATGTACAATGCTTGGGATGTTTTGTGAGCTAGATATTATCATCTCAAATTCTTCAAAGTTATTAGAAATCAGGATTTGATATTATACGATTTTTCAATATAATATTGAATGTCCGACAAACTTGTGGAAAAACTTAAACAACTCTGTCTCAAAAACAGATGATGATCCAAGAGTGAGACAGCCTGCACATATACAAGCTGTCAGAGAAAACCATATTCATACCTGTATTGTAATAGAGACAAATGAAATTAATGAATTTGCACTTGATACAATAATGTAGTCATCATTATTTACAATGTATTCACCCATTTCATAGTAATGTATGCAACAATTAATATGAGATAAAATATTTTTATGACATGTGGCAGTAATGATTGGGTATCAAGTTTGAAACCCACTAATCTATAAAGTTCCTGTGTTTATGTTACAATTAAAGGCTATGAATTTATAACTATTTTATAATTATTAGGATGACAAATCATTTCTACATGTTGCTTGTTGGAATGGTGACTGTAAAATCATCAAATACTTATTGTTGAAAGGAATAAATGTGAATTCACTGGATAGGGTTAGTACATTCACAAGCAATTTGTTATGACCCCAGGCCCATCCCTATGATTGCTTTCCCATGAGTTCGATGTATGTTTACATACATTAGTCTCACGTAACCTTCCCCTCTTTTTCCGCTCTATCAGCGAGGGAGGGTCTGGTATATAGCTATTGTATGTCTCGTTCTGACTACCCTTACTGAAAAGTAGGTGTGATGCACTTGTTACTGTGAATTTGTCTCATCAATATTGTTGGTTGTGATTTATCGAGGGGATCTATGAAGGCAAAGCAAAAGAAATTCTGTGGTGATGCAACCAAAAGTATAGTTAAACTTTTAGAATCCATTAGTTTGGATTATCCAGGAAAAGCCACAAAAAACATACTGCATCATCTAATGCCATTTCCACCAGAATCATCTTCTCTCTAGTAAAATTTCAGCAGTGTTACTTCTCTTCGTCTCATGATTAAGTACTTTCAAATTGATAATAACTTTTCTCAGTAACACATGCTTCATACCTACTTTCAGTACTTGAAAACAGGGTTATATACTTCTGGTGGCTCTCAGAATGAGACTATATACCACACCCACCCTCACTCATAGAGCAGAAAAGGAAGGGGCCGCCTATGTAAGACTATATATAATATATTATATATAATTATATTTATATTTGTGTCACTTAGGTAAGTATGCATTGTATACACAGATAAGGAAATTGCATCATTCCGGGGGTTTGATCAATTAATGGCTGGGTGCATAACAGAATGCATGCAAGAAAGCTGTAGCTTTACATTGAAACTGGAACTAATAGCTGTTTTAGGTGCAATATATTCCTAACGTTTTACAAGAACCTCTAAAAAGCAAGAAGAGTATATAATAAAAATAATAACTACACGTAAAAATGAATTTGTTATTTTAGTTGTTACCTCAGTTGCCCTTACATTTCCAATATATAGTTAGAAACATGAAATACAAGGATAATTATAATAGAGCTATAATTATGGTAAAAAGGAGTGTTATAAGTGCATATACCAAAATACGAGGCTGTTACTAATAACTTCAAAATGAGATTATATGTATAGGAAGGAATAATTTTTGCGAATTATTAGTTATAGTAAAAACTACTATGGTTAGTCATGCAATCATGCAGTGTTTCCCCTACATGATGGTACCATGGCGCTCCCCCACCCTTTAATTTTACAGTTTATTCTGAAAAACACTGTTTTATAACACGAATACTGTTGACCAAACATCATGTACCACTGATACACTCCCCCACCCTTAATATTTATCACTAGTTTACTTTTCTGTTCCTTAATTGTCTTTGTTTGTCATACACTTCAGTACCAGCCTTTCATGAGTTAACCATAACTCCATGGGGGTTGCCATATATTGAGCATAAATTAAAAGCTGCATTGGCTTTGAATATTGAAAGTTTGCAGAGAAATGGGTCACTACTGAGCATTCAAAATTTGCTTTGTAATCTTTCATCCCATTTTTTTTTTTTTTTCTGCAGCATAGTTGTACACCACTTCATACTGCAGTGGCGAATGGAAAAATTAAGGCTGTGAAAGTTTTAATTGCTTATGGAGCCAACATTAGCATACGTAATCAGGTCAGTATTGTGTCAAAACGTATTATTAAGCTATTTTGCACAGGAATCTAGGTATATCTATGTAGAGAAATAGTTACTCTTCTTGGTTACTAAATTTAGGGCTTAGTAAAATAGTAGAGAGCATTGAAGTCTAAGCATTTTACAAAATTGTTTGATTAATGCCTACAATTTTGAAGTGTCATTTAAAGATCAAGAATGGATAGTGAAGTTACTGGTTAGAAGCTAATCTTAAACTTCCTGTTTGTATTTGTATATTATGTAGAACTAATAATATTTCTTAACGCTTAGAGGGCTTAGCTTGTTTCTCAAAATGTTTCCCATTTCCAACACTGGTATCTCTGCTGCATATATTTTGGCCACTGTTCACTTTTTCTACCCCAAAAACGTACCTCCTTTTCTGACATGGAGTACTACTTCTACCAACTTGCTTACCGCCGGACTTGAAAGTCCCCAAGCGCTTTGTAGGATTTATTCAAATTCAGTGCTCTCCACTGCATTTTTGGCACCAGCTACACCCACGATTTTGGGTTTTACAGCAAGGAAAATGTCTCAGCCACCCACAAGATTGTGTTGGCAGGGTCACTGAAACCCCAAATTGTGCAGGCCTCCTTTCAACCCCCATTAACGAGAGGCATCCCTTTAAAATTCTCCCGTAGTCATTATTTAGGCCAAAAGGCGGCCAAAAAACATCAACTTTTTTTAGCCATTTTCATGGGCTTATGCCTGACAACAGTTATAAACATTTGGAGTGCTTTGTAATGCTAGAAACATACTCCGAATCATGTAGGGGTCAAATATCACATATATGTGACATCAGCACTCTAAGGGTTAAGCTATGAATATATAATTTTTTAACTTTTACCTCCAAACTAATTAATTGAATGTATTTTAGTTTTTATTGTATTACTGAATCTGAACTATAAATACTTCTTTCATAGTAAAATTGAATAATGATATTAATTAAAATTATTAAGTATGCGAACAAGGTCGGGAGGTTAACATAGGACCCAAAATTAAACAAACTACTTCCATATAACCCTACATAAGTGCAGCTCTTTGTATTTTGCTTTATAGCAGTGTAAGTACTTATGTCGAGTTCTATGAAAGTGGTTTGTGTAATTTTGGTTCCTATGTTTACCTCCTGAACATGTTTGTATACATTTGGGGTTTCAATGTCCCTACATCTTCTTTCGTTTTTGTTGAAAAATGTTTTTTTTTTATTATTCTTGTAACATTATAAGTGCTGCTTTGCAGTAGTATTCCTGCTGCTGGTCTATTGACTATATATACATGTAGCTTAAATGTACACTCTTGCCTATAGTAATATGTGCATGTGTGTGGTAATATAATGTATTTACAATTACACATAATGTTGTAATTATGTTATGACTATAATAATGATGAACTGTTAGAGTGTTTTTAATATAGTTATCAAATCTGTTCTGTCTATATTCTACAGACTGGTAGAACCCCTATCCACTGTGCTGCAACATATGGACACACACAGATTGTTGCAACATTAATGAACCAGGCACGTGATAGAGAAATACAAAATCGTGATCATGTGAGTATTTTAATGTTGATTCTTACCCATATATGTGAGGGAGAGGCGGGAGGTCGAGAGAGGCTGGGATTGGACCCCAGAAAAAAAAACAATTTGTTTGCTATCACACATGATCAGACACACTTGGATTCATCAATACATTGTATTACAAGCTTACTGAATAGTGTTAGAACTTTAAAACCAGAAACAATACAATATAACATATATATAATTTGGACAGAATAAATTACAGACTAAGACTTCTTTAGCCGTCATTAATTTTATGTTAACACCACACCTTTTTTTTTACAAAATATTCATTATTCACCTTCAGTGGTACTAGTGTTTTGCTTTTATTGTCATAGGATGGAGATACGTTGCTACATTTAGCTGCTTCCAGTGGTAATTCAGAGGTGCTTAGATACCTTATTAACCTAGGAGAAAGTACCGAAGTACTCAACACAGTTAGTAAAGTCTTAACTCTAATTATGTTTATAACCAAATTGTCAAAATGTATAAACATTGAAATTAAAAATGACTGTAAGTTTGGGCCTTACCACTGACTGCTCCACTTTCCAACACTTGTTTACTGCTTTCATGCAACTAACAAAACATCACTTAGGTACTAATTTTATGGATTCTTAGAATGTCTTTTGTCTATCTAAAGAGTTATACTTGTGTATAAATGCATGCATGTTATTGCCATCATCCTACTAATCATGAAGAAGAAATTTCATATTCATGCTGGCAACACAACAGTATAAAAATAGCACTGTGATGATATTTGGGGTTTTCTTTGCATAAATTATGGGTCTGCCACATGCATGCATAGAGTAGGAGTCTTTCCTGTCATTTGTGTTTGAACTGTTGATCAGTTCCTTGTCTAAAGGGTCACAGAAATCAGTACTAGGGTAGTGAAATTATATATACTGTTGCCATGCACAAATATTTTCTTAGTTTCGTATGTGCATTTGGTAGAAGTCTACCTTGGTACAGTTTCTATTGACCTATCAAACCTTGCACCTTCAGCACTTGGTTTAATAAATTCTGTATAAACCTTTACCTCTGTGTATATCATATACTTGTAATAACAATTATTATAATATTTTTACTTATTAATAACTAAGCATCATTTGTTTGAATAACTAATGATTATTATTATGATTTCTGTAATTCGTTTCACAGAAATGTCAAACTCCACTTCACAAAGCAGCAGCAGTATTTTCAAGTCCTCATCGTACAGCTGCTCTTAATTTTCTCATTCACATAGGAGCAAATCTTAATGCCCTTGATAAGGTTAATAGCACTGAGTAATCATCATAATTGCCAGTGCAGCACATTGGTATAGAAATGATTTTCAATTGGGTGGAAGGGTGAGAGTTGTTGTAGTTGTATAATTTACAACTATAACAGCATTATCATAATTTACTACAAAACGCAAGCTATGATCATCACACATGCATTTAGTATTCTTGGATAAACACTCACCCACCACGATTACTTGCTATGGAGTCAAGTACTGATGAAAAGTGCAGTAGCAATTAAGAAGTGTACTATGTAAACTAATGCAGTGTACTATGAATAACGAAACATAGTATCAATGTTAACAGTTAGTGGTTGTTCAACCAATTATTAGTTTGCTTGAATGTTTTCTTTATCTAATGCATCTATATGAGTATTAAGTGTTAGCAATACACAATGTGGCGATGTACACATGAAAGATTATTTGTTATAGTCATTTGTTTAACAGGATGGAAATAAGCCTATTGATCTTGCCATGAATCGTGAACATAAAACCATTCTCAGAGATGAGATGGTAAGTTGAAATTAGTGTTGTTTTAGTTTGATAATACTAACCACTTTTAGTTATAGTTATAGTATGTCTAGTTTATCACAATTTTAGTTACAGTTATAGTTAATTAAATAAAACAATTTTAGGCTTACTAAAAGGGTTTTAGTTTTAGTTAACTAACTAAAAGTACCCATTATTGGCCAATTTTCATTTTAGTTAGTTATAGTTATTGCAGTGGACCTGTAATTTAGTTATAGTTTAGTTAACTAAAAGTCATAATGCCTTACTAAAAGGGGTTTTAGTTATAGTTATAGTTAACTAAAACAACACTAGTTGAAATGATGTGTTCGTTACATTAACTATTGTATTGTATAACTATTGAGTGAGTATATCAAAGGAAACACTAATGCTACAAATCAAATATATAATACTGGGGTTGCACATATATACCTGTGGTCCTTATTGTGTCACTACAAAACCAAAATAAATTTTTGTGTTTTGACTACATTACACAAATCAGTTGATAACACCTGTAGAATGGCTGCTGTATCTGATTACAGCTGTAACCTTGCCCTCAGGCCTATATGATATTTAGGTTTGGTTACTATAAATCTGATACACCTCTCCTAGGTATAACGTAAGTGAGGTATCTTAATAATAGTTTATAATGTATTTGTACAATAAGACCATCTGTAATCACTGCATGTGACTCACTCAACTGGAATGGTCAACTTGAATATTGGATTGGAAGCAAAAGGTTTTGCACCTGTGCGATATCTTGGCAGTAGAAGCTATTGTTACTTTATCTGTTAGTGTAAGTATCACTGCTAATCTTTTCAATTCTTCATTATTAACGTTGTTGTTCACAATTGAAATTTTCTATAATGCTATGCTTCAAAACAAGCTTAACATTATAGCAAATTTCAACTGTGAACAACAACGTTTGTATGCATAAAATGTTCACATCATTATATGATAGCAATTCAATTGAGAATTGTGACTACTGGGGTAAAACAATGGACAGATCAAACAGAGGGTGGACAGCTTTGAATGTTTATTACTGCAGCAAGAGCACTTGAAAATATTGCCGGATTTGAAGTAGAGATCAAAAGGAATTGCTTCCTCAGCCATTTCTTGAAAGATGCCGCCATGTAATGGTTCAGTGTCTGTGAAGGCATATGCAATCACATGGAAAGGAGTTGTAGCTCAGTGATGAAGTCAAGGCTAAATGAACATCAATGCACAATACTTTTTGTTCAACATTTTTGTTATAAGTTAGAATAATTTGAATACTGGGTTCTGCAGGAATGTCATTAAACACATCGATAAAACTATTGCAAAAAGAGATTGCTCTTGTCTTCATGTTATACTAGTATGTATGTTCCTTCATGTGTATATTTCTTTCTGAGTATTTCCTTTTATTACACTGGATGAGATTTACTGGTCGACAATAAAGAGCACACTAAACTTTATCTTCAATGAAACATTTAATCATCATTTTATTTTAGTGCAGCCACAATACTTACATTATTACTCTTATATCCCTTCCTTCCTCCATGTGACACTTCTGGAACATATTGAATCATAATGTATATAAGGCTACAACTCAAAATGCCAGTAATAATTATCATGGTATAGCTATTATTATATTGGCTGCTTGGAATTGAGTGCCTGAGAATGCTGAGTGGAATATCATTGAGCTTCACACTTCTAGATGAGATAAGTGAGCAAAGAATAATAGACAATATTGCAGATGGGTTGCTGACAATAGAGAAATGACAGAACAAGACAGATGGATGTATTTCCTTTAATCCTTTTACCATTTCATGTCTGCTCAAAGATCTTTTGAAGTGCCAAAGATTTTTGTTTTGGAGTAAATTTGGTAATGGAAAAGCAAAGGTATATTATTGAAGGCTAAACTGGATGCACAGTTAATTTACTTAAGGTTTTTGAATCAGTATGGCTCATTGACTATTTTTTATTTGAAATCAGAATAGACAAAATGTAATACAGAACTGAGTTGCTTATATTATACACATACATCTAACGAACATGTCAAGAAACATGTAAGGCATAAACAACTCTTATTTTATTGTATAATGTTGAGTGAGTATATCAAAAGACACACCAATGCTACAAATCATTTGCATATCACTGTGGTTTCATATAATTCCTGTGGTCCTTAATATGTCACTGCAAAACCAAAATAAATTTTAAGCAAGTAGTGAGCGTGATTACATTACACAAATCAGTTGATAACACTGTAGGAGGGCTGCTGTATCTGCTTACAGTAACTTTGCCCTCAGGCCTATATGATTTTTGGCAGTAAATATTTTATACATTTTGCATGTGTATACAGTAATCATGGAGTCTGTACATGTATTGCAGTATTATGTTTTTGATTTCAAATTATAGAAAACATTTTCTCTTTTCTTTTAGAATAAATTAGAGTCTGGGCTACAAGAAAAACCAGATCGTAAGGAATACTTTTAATGCTTTAATATACAAATAGTGAAATATTTTAATTTTATAAACTGTGAGTATCAGTAATTTTATTTTTGGTTTTATTAATTTGGTGTAGTATTTTTCTAAATGTACTTTTGAAAAGCAGCAGGAAAACAACAACATTAATGGCAAACCTGTCTCGATGAGCATGAGATGAGGTAGCATTAACTATTAGTGTGCCTTCCAGGTCTATGCCTATCATTGATTTGTGATGTTGTGTGTTCTATTATGCACCACGCCCATTAATTGCTTCCTTCTATGTATACCACACATACTCACACAAGTGATACAAGAATGTAAATATAATTATATAATTATTATTAATTTATAGTTCAAACAGGCCATACAAATTATGATTACAACTATTCTTAATTCAGGAATACTAAGAAAGAGACCAGCACAAGAGCCTACTGAAGAGGAAGTTCCTAAGAAACAAACAGGTACAAAATCAATATACACATGTACATACATATGTACAAAGACTGTGATACATAATAATAATAATGTGTGTGAAGAGTAGAAATGTTATTTGTAATGATATGCAATAAAGATGGCGATTAACGCTCACTGGCATAGGCAGAGCATTTGTCTACAATTATTTTCTTGTCAATAATCATTGAGTACAGAGTGTGTCACCTTTTCCTTTTCGCTAAATTGAGTAGAGGTCATTCATCACTGATATGTGTAGAATAATTGTAGTGTGCACGAGTAGGTGTAGCTTCTAATTTTTGCATGAACAACTGGAATTGAGTGACATTCCTTAACCCTACTTTTAATTTTTTTTACTAATTTTAGCGATTTTAGCAACTATTGTAATAATCGCTAAAATTGGCAATGATTTCGTATTAGGCATATTAGATGTGGCTCAGAAATCCGTTAACAGTAATGCATCCTAATTCTGAGCATAAATCACTAAGTTTAATGGATACAATTAATAGTAGTCGAAAGGGTCTGGTGCAGTATGGCGTTTGGTAAAGAAGAATCGACCAGGTAGTGGCATATATGAACTCAGCTGTACTGCTGTTTCTATGCTTTTCAAATACTGAGGAGTACCATGGGAAGAAAATCAGTCCATGACAATGAGAATTAAGAGCAGATTTGAGCTGATAATTGACATTTAATGAGTTTATTGGTAATCAGGTGATAGTCTGTAGAACGGGGACATGTAGATCACAAGTTGAATGAGATGTGCCAGAATGAGAGACAGAGGGAAAGAAGTTGAACAATGTGAGGTGAAACCTAATTGGAACAAAAGGGTTAGGTACATGTCACACAAAATTGTAGTGTTTAACATTTATATGGGATAAGTTCCAAAGTAAGTGAAGTTGACAAGGACTATACTTGAAGATCATGAAAGAGGATCTGGTTCAACATTTTGATATATCTAATATTAGAAGTGAATCAGAAGATGAAATTGAGAAGACATATTTTTTATGGTGAATATCAATCAGAGCTTACATGATGAAATTGAGAATGCTGGTATACATGGTCCATGAGAACGTACATGAAAGGGACATCCATCCTTCCCAAAATGGTGAAAGTGCTTGATTGACAGATAAACTGCCAGAAGCAAAGTGGTATACTGCTAGTTTAAGTTTTATTGAGATTGGTTGCACGAATCATCATAAATAGACTGCTGTAGAATGAGACCAATAGCTGTGTCAGAGGTGTCAGTTATGAGACATGATGTAGCCTTAGGCTTCAGAAGATAGAGAAGTGTAGCTTCAGCTAGAACCTCAAATACAGGACTTCACAGACACTCCATCATGATGACATGTTCATCAAATCAGATCATGTCAGAGCCAATCGCCAAATTCTTTTTGAACCTGAAGACACTTCAAAAACTGCCATCACTACACCTTTGGTTTGCATAGACTTTGCGGAGATTCCTCTACCATGTCCTTATGGATTTCATTTTAGCTACACCTTCATTGCTATATAGTACTAATATAAGAAGCACAAGAAACACTTACGACAAGTGTTTACTTGCCTTGTAGTTGTGAGAAACGCTGAAAAATGTGAGTTTGGTGACTTACAGTTACATTTCTAGATCATTATGCTGATCAACATGGTGTCTACCCCCTGAATAACATAGTCCAAGCTATTTGACAGTTTCCCCAACCTACTACTTAATGTAAGCTTCAAGAGTTCCTTGGTCTTATTAATTTCTACCAGTATTCATCCCAAATTGTGCCCAGATACTGATGCAGCATAGCCTTTCAACACACTCCTGTCTCATTCCAATACCAAACCTAAAGAACTGTAATGGACATCTGAAGCTCTGTCAGCTTTGATTGAAGTTAAACAAGCAGTCACCAGGTTTTTTTTTGATACCATGCATGTGTAGGGGAGAAGACCAACTGCTTGACAACGCATGTACGATTTTGAGTTCTTCTGGATACAATTCACAGATTAAAAAACTTACAGTAGTTTTAGTATGATGAGTGACTTCATGTTTGATTGGTGTTCCTTGCTACAAGAGAGAGGGAAGTGACAATATAGTCAAACGTGAGAGGTGTTACTACATATAGTTAACTATGCTTTTTTACCTGTGCATACTAAACTTGAGGGTTAGCAAGCCAGTAGGGGGGGGGGGGGGGGGGGGTGTTGGTTGAGGTTAACTGCTGCTGCGGTGCTGCTCTGTTCCAGTGAATTGCACATCCTGGGTCACCAATGAGGAGGCAAATATTTACTTTTTCACCAAAATGATAACAACATGAATCATAAGAGAGATAGATAAATATAAAAGAACACAAAAAAAGTCACAGAGAGTCAGAGTGAGATCAGTGCAATCTTATGATTAATTAAATATTGACAATAAACCAAATGGAAAGCAATCATAGAGATGTCCCTGTCACCCATAAAAATAAATAAGTATAATAAGTTGCGGACTATCAGATCTAGACATGAGGAAGTTATCAAAGAGTACTTGAGTTTCATCAAAGATCTATAATGAATCTACACAAATAATAATTGTATAATATATAAACTATGATTAAGAATTGCAGATACACTGTTAAAAATGGGGTGTACAATTATGTCATAGGGTGTAAAAATTTACACTTCCGTAAGGTGTATGTTGTTTATATGGGGAGTAAATGGGCTGTGGGGTTGATACTGTACACCATTTCTGTGTAATTCTTTCAGTATGCATATTAATTATATTTCCTTTCAATATTGGTGGGCTTATGTTAATTTCTTTGCATTTGCATATACAGCTCAGTTCTAATTTTAACACTGTACCAATGCAGCTACCATTAATAACAAGTGTATATAGAGAAAAAAAACATCCCTATGATTGCTTTACAAATTTAAGTAAAGATAAACATATCTCTATGACTGCTTTGTGGTGTCCAGCATTCGGTAATCATGGCTGACTTTATCAAGCATGAAAGACAACAGCTTATTATTTTGATTATCTACTCTCCTGACCTTTCAAAGGACCTTGTAGAACTTTAGGAATATATTTCAGGCAGAATAGCTAGCTATTAGTTCCAGTTTCTACATAAGCTACACAGATTTCTTTCTGCTGCTGTGTAGAGCTTGATCAATGATCGCGCGTTCTTTTACGCGCCACGCCCATTAATTGACCAAGCCCCCGGGAATGATGTAACTTCCTTAACTACGTATACAACGCATACTCGCGTAAGTGGACACAAGAA
Source organism: Petrosia ficiformis (assembly GCA_947044365.1). NCBI lineage: Eukaryota > Metazoa > Porifera > Demospongiae > Haplosclerida > Petrosiidae > Petrosia > Petrosia ficiformis. The sequence continues at coordinate 5,700,272 of OX345636.1, forward strand.
AATATATATATAAACATACATCGAACCCGTGGGAAAGCAATCATAGGGATGGCCCTGCGGGCCATAAAAAGGCAGGAAACTACAATCTTTTATTCAGTGGTGTGGTTAAGTTCTAAATATGTCCACTACATAGTGAAATTTGTTTATGGTCTGACAATGGTGTAAATGTATACAATACTGTCAGGCATTGATACAATATCTGTTCATTATCTTTGATTGTTTTGATAAAAATGATGATTGATAATTACCACGGTAACAACAAAAATTATCCAGATCATGAATGTAAGATAAGCCGATACTTTAAGACAACTAAACACAATCCAACTCTATCTTGATTTTTATTCAAGGTGAGTGGATAAAAGGAAATAAGACTATCATGTTTTATAATTTGTTGGACATTGGTGTGTATAGCCACATATGCATGATAATGAGGATCATAAAAATTTTGTATAGAGACAGTTGACTTCAAATGTTACATCTTTTCCAGTTACAAATATTCGATTGACCCTTCCAAAAACTGGGAATTCATCTTCAACAGCAATAGCAAGAACAGAAGAAGTAATGTGTTTAGTCCCATTAACTTTTACCCATTTTGACCTGTACAAGTTGTGCAAACTGTTATTAAATAGTCAACAAAATTGACTTATAGTGAACAGTACTTGTTAATTTGAGGATGATCTGATACATCAGGGAAATTCGGTGGTGGTTGAACAATTTCACCTAAAACGGAATTCCTATTAATAAAATAACTTAAATGAAAACAAATGCTGACATGGTCCTACTTCCAGTTGGGCATCAAATAGAGAATCATCTGTCCGAAGATAACACTGAAAATGCTCATGCCTCACAGAGAGGGTATGACAAACATTTACAACGTTTTTGAGAGACAATGCAACCGGCTTAAAATATGAGTGTTTTGATTCGTATCTCATAGTCCAATGATGCCGCAAGGGGCCATACCTGAAGAAAAGAATTTGACCAGCATTTACTCAGCCATAATATTATATTCATTAACTTACTTTCTGATAAGTCTTGGCATGTGCAGCATAAAGTGCATTTTTGGAATGAAAGATGATAATGCATGGATATAGTACTTTGAACTCCCTGTGGTGGTCTTCTATGAGTACAGATAGCAATGCAACATCCTCTGGTAGAAGCTCGGGAGCAAAGAGAATGTCCAAAATGTCCAGGAAAAGAAGGAACTCCTGCCAATTTTCATTATCATTAGGAACCCAATGGCCAATCATTGTTGGTAAAAACTGCCCAAGACACCACATTTGACTTGCTACAAAAAGAAACAAAGCACATACATTTTATTCTAACAGTAGCATAACATGGCCAACTAACCACTTTGCTTCAGATAGTTATCTTCGATTGAACTCAGAGTTGATAAGTTGATGGTCTGTTTTTGGACTCTAAATAGCCAAAATCAAAGGACTCAATCTGGTTGAGCTGATCAATTGAAAAGTATCGATCTTGGCAGACAAACTGTCTGAGTAAGAGTTTAGCCTTATACTGGAGTACACCTTCAAGTATGTCATGGAGAATGTCAGAAACTAGTGCTCCAGATGAAACCTTAAAGTACTGCAGCTCATCTAAAATTGACCTGCGGTTTATTCCATACTCAACTGAAGTTGAACTTCCACCACCACCTTCAACATCAAGAAGATGGTTGAAATGGTCCGAGGGATTACGAAGTTGAACCTGACTCTCTTTAAACTTAGTAGATAGTTCAGAAAGGTTAGTCAAACAGTGACGGCATGGTTTCCTGGCACTGCAACTCTCCTTAAAGCCACCACAGGCAGAGCTAGCTGGGTTGTCAGCAGACAAAACACATAGGGTTCCATAAAGTATTTGCATGTTGTGACCAATTGTGAACTCGCAGTACAGCATTCATTCCGTAAAGCTTTATATATGTCTTCACCAGCCCAAGCAATTGTATTGAATGAGCCTTAGATCTTAACTTTGGATGAAAATTCCCAAGAGAGAAGTAAAAAGCACCTAGTTTTCAGTAAAATAATTAATAGTAAAAATCCAATCAAACCTAACCAATTTTGTGAACAAGGGGCCATACCTGAAGAAAAGACTTACATATGAGACTTACTTGACTTAGAACTCTGTAATCCCAATGGATTACAGAGTTCTAAGTCATCATAGTACAAGAATATCTACAAAATATTAATTGGAAAAAAAGATGTGAAAGTTCACAATTACACATGCATGTATGCCTAAGGGTAGTTGGTTGAAGTCCACTGTAGGACACTAACACTTCAAGCACAAACTACTGCTTTTATGAACTAACTTGGAGCCATTTTTTATTCTGCTGAGACAATGGATGACTGTTGAATTGTTCAGCGTCACAGTAGTCTCCAAGAACACCATCAGAACTGTAATGTCCTTTCTCAAACTGCAAAAAGTGAAAACAAAATGATAGGAAATGCTCCCCAATTTCTATATAGAGCCCACCTTACAAATTCATATGTATAGTACATACTACATAGCACAAAAAATTACCTCTTGAAGAATAGTTTTGTTTTGTAGTAGTCTCTCAAGAGTATTCAACAGTGGTATGTACTTCATTTCATGCTTAACTGCTACGCAACGTCGCTTGACTCCAGTCCCTTTCATCTTTCGTTTGGTTTTTAACAGTGTATAGCCCATAATTAGCAAATTTCAATTTTAGTTAGTTATAGGTGTTACAGTAGGCCTACATGTAATTTACTTAACTAAATGTCAAGATACCTTACTAAAAGTAGTTTTAGTTATAACTAAAACAGTACTAGTAAGTATACTCAGCCCTACGGACCTTGGGTTATATTCACAGCAGGTAGTTAGTTAACTAAACAAGTTAATATATTACTATGCTATCGATTTTTTGTTGAGATGTTTATTCAATGCAATCCATACATCAAATGGTCGCCATGGTAGTATAATTGTAATTTATCCAATATTGTATTAAGTATAATAATTATTATAATTTACAGTCTGTTACCATATTGTCACTATAAATTATATGGGTTGTATTTCAAATATTGACTGGTTTATAATTTCCCAGTTTCCAGCAGATGCTGTAACTACATTGATTGTATTATACAAGCACAATTATGACACACAATTGAAGGTTGAGAGCCAGAGTGGTCTAACTCAGAAAACAGTAATATACCCAGGTTAACACAAAATGCCATAAAGTTTTAGGAGCTGGGAAGAGATTAAGAAATCAAAAATACTCCATATTGCCTAGTGGGATATATCCAAGTCCATTTTTGTGGAATATGAACAATTTCCAGTAGTCAAGTTTCTGTTAGACCACCTTAGCTCTCAACCCTTCAATTATAGAATGCTCACACAGTTTAATTTACTGAAACATAGTACCGTGCACTGATGCGTGCCGCCATCAAGCTAGGGACTCTATTTCAACAATATACTACATGTGCATTCAGGAGCCCATAAGAGTAGGAGCGGTAAACGACCATGCATTTAGTCAAACCACCATCTGTTATTATTTTTAGAACTAACATGTATACGCCTTCATTATATATGGCTTCTAGAAAATGAACAGCTACTATATACTACATTGCTAAGTTCCCTGTATAACAGAGAAAAGAATTGAGCGATATTCTGGCTCGTTTATACTGTGAAGATGTTCCTAGTGAAGCCATTGACAAAGTAGTAGGAAGCCTTCACTGCAATCACTTCAGTGACAGAAGGCAATGATATCCAACACTCTTGAATAGGACTAAACAGTTATTTCTCGGCTTACCCAAAGCATGCTATCACTTTTGTGATAGTAGGTGACTCCATTTCTGCCTCCAGACATGTTTGTTTCATAGCTTACCTTGGAGATCGTCGAGATGTAGATGCCATGTTTGACGAAGGCGTATACACGTGGGTTCTAAAAATAGTAACAGACGGTCAGTTTGACCAATTTAAATAAATATATGTTCGTTTACCGCTCCTACTCTTACACTTTCTGATCAACGTCATTATTGGCTCCTGGTGCATTCTTTAACTATATATAACATAATGATTATAATTACTATTCCCACAGGACAAGAAACAGTGTCACAACTTCAGTATAAATTAGAATGTCATACACTCTCTCAGAAAATTGAAGAAATTAATGCTGAATATGAATCTGAAGGTCAGAAATGGTTCAGTGTGTTTCTTATAATGTTCATATAGGATGCAGCATAAGGATCATGTTTCACTGTAGACATTTCTTGACAGTTGAACGTGTATAGTACTTTGTTTTATTTCAATAATTCCTTGCAACCGAGTTGCTGGCCAGTAGACTTGGTGCTGCATTGACTGGACTCTAGCACAGTTACATCTTTATTACTATATTTCTTTTGCTGGAGCATATATCACGTCAGCTTCTGCCAATGCATTGAAACAAGATAAAATGAATGCGCTCAAAGTGCAGAACTCTTGCCACAAGTGTGATTTGGGAAACAAGAATGATTCAGTAACTGACAAGAAAATGACCAGAGACAATATTTGACTGTAATAATAATTATTACAATTATTATACTGAGATTATATTATATGTGTGTGTGTGCATTACAACTTACACTCCAGTATAAGAAGTGCAGGACAGTTAGGAAAAGGCGTGGATGAAATGAAATGGATGGAGCTAGAAATTGACAGAAAGCTTACCTTGAAGTTTTAGCACTGCAGCCACTGCTTCAATTGTACTTCATTTCAAGCTGTGATTTTACAGCAATAGGCTTCAAGCAGAATGAGTTGTGTTTCAGTGAACTCTTTATATATATATATATATATATATATATATATATATATATATATATATATATATATTATCAAAACCGAAAAAAGCACGGGAACAAAATTGGGATGGTGCCTTGCTTTGGCAAACTTAAATACCACTTCCACATAGCAACCCAACATAAGTATATATAGCTAAAGTAAAAGCAAAACACAAAGAAGCGATACTTATGTGTGGTTGTTATGTGGAAGTGGTATTTACGTTTGGTGCTTTTTTTGGTTTTCATATATATCCCTACATACTCTTTCATTTTTAAAAATGTTTTTTATTATTCTTATAAAAGTACTCGGGGCAGTTATTGGTGATTAGTACAATCGTACATGGTAACCATGTAATTTTGTAGAAGTGAATGATTTAATTTTTATTTAAAGAACTAATGGTGGTGGTAGATTGACATTCAAAAGATTGCTATTGTAAAAAAGCACCAATCTAAGTTTTGTTTTATTAGTTAATTGAAAATAAAAGAAAAAATAAAAACAATATAACTTAATAAACAAAGCTTTATGTATGAAAGCATCCTCCTGTACTGTAATAATGTTTTTAATTGTTAATGTACATCTGACTCACTTTGTTACTTGATTTCAACTTCTATTTGGTACAAGAGGAACTAGTTGAATGTATTTCTTACATTTTAGGTCAGGATATTTCTATATCTAATAAACGACCAGATATGACAGATGTGTTTAATTTAATAAAGGAGAAATCAGCAGACTGGGATGATTTTGGCCGAGAACTGAGAGTTTCTTCAAATTTTCGGGATGTTTTGAGATCATCGAATCTATCTTCTCATGGAAAACTGGAGAAAGTGCTGCGTGAGTGGAACGAGACTGAGAAAAAAGATGTTACATGGAATGTTTTGATTCAAGTACTTGAATATCTACAAATGTTGCCTTTTGCAAGAAAAGTGAAAGATTTCCTTAAAAAACCAGAAGTAGTTTTACGATACATTAATGCAAGTGATTTTAAACCTTACAGCTGACAATTAAAAACATTTCACTACTGTGCATCGTTCGTGCACAGTAGTGAAATGTTTTTAACGTGGACTCTTAAGTTATGTTTTAACATGTACTCTTAAGTTATGTTTTTAACATGTACTCTTATGTTTTTAACATGAAATGTTTTTAACATGTATATACCCATTCCATTTGCTTATCTAATTGATTATATTAAATATATCAGATGTATGTTTTTAGTCATTTACAATGACCTGCAAAATGAAAACGTCAAAGATTCAGTACAGTGAGAAAAGAAATTTTTAAACTACTAGGCAACATTTTTGAACAACCAAACACTGATTGAATTCATATATGGGAGTAGTAATGACTTCGATTCTTGTCTTCTCCTTTCTTGTCTGTTTCTTTTCTCCTAACAATGTATCTAACTCTATGGTATGTTGGTTACCTTTGAGACATCAAAAACTTTCTGAAGTCATATGAGATTAATGTTTCTTTGTGATCACAGACATGCTCTTGTCTTCAGACAGTTAATGGTGCTTGTCTTCAAGTCTGTATGGGTATAGGCTTCTGGCATATGGACCTTAATTATAGAACTACAGTTTACAAATGAAAAATTAATAATCACAGTTAATTGTGTTCTGTAATTCTGACTGAAGTATTTCAACATTTATGTGATGTGCAATGTAATCATGCACTTCATTCAATCTCTTAGCTCCAGTTTACATGGTATGTCTTCTTGTGGTTGTGTTGTAGTCCTGACGGTGCCTACTAGTTCATAATCATCAAGAAATGTGATTGTAAATGTTTGGAATAGTTGTGCTAACAGCCTAAAAAAATGCATAATAATTATTTGCATACTGTATTATTACCATCGCTGTGAAGTGCATGTTGAAGGGTATAGTAATTATCTCAAGTCATGTAAGTTCATTCAACCAAATTCCAGACGTAAACAAATTAAACATGTCTCATTATGAGCCCCTGCCAAAAAATGGCTACTGTTAAAAAAAAAAAGTCGTTGGGTGAGACAGAACATTGAAAAAATTAAAATGAAGTATGCAGATATGGAGCACCATGTGTATTTGTTTCTTTGTTTGTTATAGTTGTTTTTTTTTCTAAGAACGACAAACTATTGGGTCATTCCATGTGAGATCAACACGAAAAATTGACACACATCTCAGATTTCTCTCAAACTTTGTATGTGCATAGTATGTGTTGAGATGTGAAACCATACCAATTTTTAGGTGCTCATGTTGTACGGCTTCTAAATATTGAGGTAGTGAAATAATAACATTTTCTGAGGTTTTCTTACACCTTGAAGTACAAAATGAATAATATCTCTTTGTATGAACAAGGTATTACAAAACTAAAAACATATCCTTGTAGCACTTGAAATAAGCTTTAAGATGATATATCACATGTGTGCGTTTGATTAGATTAGAGTCAAAGGTCACTTTCAGAGTTAATTAGTCTAATTTTCCCCAGGTTGGGATCCTTTAAGTAGTTTCAAATTTGGTTCAAATGTACAATGGACATCCCTGAGTATATGGTTAAAATTTTATTTTGGGCCGTCCATGGGTTTTAGTCTTGAGTGACATTTTACCAGTCAAGGTTATCAATTTTCAAGTGAACTATACAGAATAGATGATTAAATTATTGAATGTGACATTTCTACAAGCGTACAACAAATTTCAACCTCAAATAAAGTTTTTCATATGAATAGATGTGTTAATTAGCCTAATTAATTGAGGAGTTTAACCCTTCATCAACGGAAGGCAATTGTAGTTGACGCCCAATCTAATTGAAATTGTGGAAGACAACTCTCCCTTTCAGTTTTGTAATTTTTCAGGTTGTAATTTTACAACTTCCTGTCAGAGAGGAAGTGTAACCAACTTAATAGAATACTAAATTTAAACTGTACTCAAATGTACCACACCCCAAATTACTGTAGATTACGAGAGTATACCAATATGGTAGCAGCATGTCGGCATTCTATTGTCCAAAACACACATGCTTTATTGGATGTAGTTGGTCGGTGTTTTGATTCATGCAAGTGTTCGCCCTTTGATGTTACTTTGATGTTAGCTTAGGGTATACCCAAAATGAAAGCATGGCTGGTACACAAAAGCTACTTAATAAGTGAAAGTATTATAAATCATGGCAATAAATGTTTTTTTTTTGTGAGTATTATTGTGCTTTTTTATTATGAGTCACATACAATCTATTTACCACTGTTCAATAACATTTTATCTGGAATTTCTCAACCTTGACCTTAAATATTGTCACTCAAGACCAAAATTCATGGACGGCCCAAAATAAAATTTTAACCATATACCCAGGGATGTCCATTGTACATTTGAACCAAATTTGAAACTAATTAAAGGATCCCAACCTGGGGAAAATTAGACTAATTAACTCTGAAAGTGACCTTTGACCCTAATCTAATCAAACGCACACACGTGATATATCATCTTAAAGCTTATTTCAAGTGCTACAAGTAGTATTGTTAGGAAAGACTGGATTTGTAATACCTTGTTCATACAAAGAGATATTATCCATTTTGTACTTCAAGGTGTAAGAAAACTTCAGAAAATGTTATAAATTTACTACCTCAATACTTAGAAGCTGTACAACATGAGCACCTAAAAATTGGTATGGTTTCACATCTCAACACATACTATGCACATACAAAGTTTGAGAGAAATCTGAGACGTGTGTCAATTTTTCGTGTTGATCTCACATGGAATGACCCTATTATCACTGAAAAACTATACTGGTGGATGATAGTTGTTACTGCATACTTTAACAGTACATTCTGTGACACAATTACAACAACTGTAATAACCAAACACTGAACTGGGCAACGTTACTGGATTTAACCCAGCTGTAGCAACAGGCACTGCTTTCCTTTTCCCTAGCTTTTAAACTGTACCATAGACTCAACAGAGTCACTGCACATCGTCAGCCACTTAGCACTTCCGCTTTGTTTACTTTATTATTGTCCATATATGGACATTATTTGCAAATTTTCGAAAATGGTTGACACAGCATTTAATATAGCAGTTGTACTCTCCTTCGAATTCCTCTCATCTATATGTGTCATGAAGAGTGCTGATGGCACTTATTGATTTATATAGGCTTCACCAGTCCTAGAGCCTTCACATGCAGTGGGATGGCTAGATATGACTATTATACTGAGTGCTTACAACTTCAAAAATAGTTCGGCAAATACTTTATACATGATGAGTATAGCTAAAAGAGCAGCAAAGGGAAGGGAAGGTGGATAATTACTGTGTGCTGATTGGAGGAGAAGAGGAGGAGGAGAGGACTTTAGAAGGTGGTGTGGGAGCAGGTACGGGTGTATACGTTGTGGAAAGGGTGGTGAAATGAGGATAAGAATCTTACTATTTGTATAGTTATACAGCAAGACTAAGTGTTGCATCATTGAGTATATAAATTATTGCTAAAATTATAATCATTGCTATATATACAGGGGAAGGAAGAATGTTTGATATTGTGGGATTGCTGCAGGAGAAAGGAAGCTTCATGGGTGGAAAAAGCAGTACATGACTGAGGCAGCAACTGAGGTACATTTATGTTATTAGTGAAGTCATGAGTTGGTGATAATTTGATTTATAAATCAAATGTTACATAGGACATATCTACTTCCTTGCCCAACAAGAAGAGAGGTCAAATTAAATTAAATTTAAAGTTAGGTAGTGTTTTCTGTGTGTTTTCGTAGCGATGTTTTTGATTATTTGTTTAAAGGTGAAGTTGTTAGTTGTAAATGTGGTAAAATGTGATAGAAGTGATTTTATTTTAATTTAGATTATTTTAATAAATTTGTGTATTATAATAATTAAGCGTTTTGAAGGTTGTTGTGTATATTCCTATTTATTATATAATATAGTTGTGTTGAGTTTGTTCATTTGTCCTACAATTCTTCTGTATGTAAAAATTTCTGTGAAACTTTCTGACACGTTAGTTTAGTTTTTAAATAGTATAATAATTATGAAACAGATAAAATTTAATTGTAATAATAATTAATATTATAGATATAATTTATATAATAAACTTGAATTCCCTAGAAAAGAGAAACAAGAGCAAAAGAATTCAATTACACGGTTATTCAGCACATAGTCCTGTTCCTTGAGAGCCACCGCTTTGTTGTGGGTTGCAATTGGGTGGTCTCATGCACCTTCTATTTCCTCTTCTTAGTGGGAGAGTTTGCCCTGAGGGAATACTAGTTCATTTCCTACAGGGAGACTAAACTACTTAGGATATTTTCTCTGGGGTATAATTTGCCCTAGTGCTGGGGGAGATTCCGCACTATGTAGGGGAGACCCTGCCATGTGACACTGGGTACCGGGTTTTATCAAGTTGTATGTATTTCCTGTTCTATTGCAAGTCACCAGACCCTTCCCCCTATATGGCATGACAAAGCTTAATTAGGGGGGAGGCCTACAGCACTATTTTTAACGGTGTAGCCACCAACTGTGACGAAAATTAATTAGCAAAATTTGACATTTTACTAATTAATGTTTGTCACTGTTAATAATAAATTTATAACTAGCACGCTGACTGGTTATCATTCTGCTGTTTCTAAAAAAATGTTTTTAAAGGAAGATTAATTCAAATTTCAAATACAATAATTAATTTAATTAATTTGAAATGAAACTATAAGCATGTATAATTATAATATAACTGTATAAAAGTATTTCATCTTATAAGGACAATTATAATAATTATTATAATTCCTCAGAGTCAATTCATTGAATCTCTTAGCTGTAGTTTACATGGTACACTATCTTTTGGTTGTAATGTAGCTCTGGAAACAGCTACTACTTCATAATCATCAGGTAATGTAATTGTGAATGATTGGAATAGTCGAGCTAACAACAACTTTGACTCCATCTATTAAATTTTAATAATAATAATAATCATAATAACGAGATATAATTATGAAGAAAAAAGTATCCCTATTATTGCTGTTTAGTATTCAGCAATCAAGACTTTCTCATGAATGAAACACAACAAACTATTATAGCTACTCTTCTCAAGGATCTTGCAGAATATATTTCAGCTAGAACAACTTTTAGTTCCAGTTTCTATGTAAGCTACAAACAGCTTTCGTTTTGCTTGTCTGTAGAGCTTGAACCTTGTATTACATGCCAAGTCTGTTAATTGACCAAGGCCATTGGAATGATGAAACTTCCTTATACAGATCAGTATTCGTAATTATCAGCCATTATTTTTATTATTGGTATCACTTATTTCTGAAAGATGTAACTGATATTGTAATAAGTGTACTAATAATGTCATTTCCTGTGATAGCATTATCAATTGTTTTTATTCTCATGAATTATTAATTATTCAGAAAATGCTCATTTTCATAGAAAGAATCAGAAACTAAAAGGTACGTATATACATGTAATATCAGATCAGTATCAGCTGTCGGTTCATATATAAAGTAATTATGGAATGTCGGTAAAATTGCTTTCTGATACATCAGTACTTCCTTAACTATGTATACAATGCAGAAAGCGATGGCCCTTTGGGCCATAAAAACAACATAGTAATAATTACGAAAACTCACAATGGCAAAGTGTTTTCCTATACACGAACGATGACCAGCACCAAATGGAAAGAACACAAATGAACTTGGTCTGTAAACAAAGGAACAAAAACACAGACTATATTACACTTGATGTGTAATTTAATTAGGAGTTGTGTATTAAAATCAATGACTAATAGTTAATTATTATTTACATAGCTATAGATTTTAATTTTAGAGCCTTTACATTTTATGATCCACAGTATGGATTTTACTGGCTGGAAACATTTAATTATTTCCAGTGTACAATATATGTGGGGGAAAAGTATCCCTATGATTGCTTTGTGGTATCCAGGGTTCTCACCAGATAAACAATCAAGAAGGGAATTATTAGCTTATTAATTGTTATAATAATTATACTCATTTTTTTCCTTAATTAACTTAACTAATTGCTGTGAGTAGTATAATATAATATACATAATTCAACCCCATTGAAAGCAATCATAGGGATGGCCCTGCAGGTCATAAGAATTTTATATAATTTATACACTCACAGTTTTTTTCCAGGTTCAAATCTATCAGGATCAAATTGCTCTGGATCACTGAAATATTTTGGCATTCGACAGTACGTACTGAAAGGTAACTGAAATGAAACATTAGTGTAATACATGTACATGTAACAATTGAACACATATTTTACATGTAATGTACAAAATGAACAAGTACATGTACGAACGTCTCCGTGCAGAAGTGCACGGGATTAATAATACATAATTACATGTATATTGAAACAAAATATAATTTATCGTGATATTAGTTTAGAAAATATCACAAAGCTTTAGAACAACGGATGGTACATGTATTTCTTATTTTAAGTACAAATTCATGTTCATACAGATTACTCTGATATGTTGCTTTCACAGGAAATAGGTTTAGATGTTAATAAAACACAACAGGTTGTAATGCTACTGTATATACATTGTATTGCTTTATTATGACATGTACACTATATACTAATACTCACAGCAATTAATGTATTCCCTGGTATATGGTGTCCACATAGAGTCATACCTTCGATAGGGGAACACTTTGACAGTTGAGGAACAGGAGGGTACAATCTTATTGCTTCCATTAATACCTGTATTTGAAGAAACAGTAAAATCATTCATAATTATATATAAAGTTTTAGCTTTCACTTCTGAATCAGTTAATAGTCCATCGTTCTCTGATATAATAAATAATTGTCCATCCATAAGTAATGATGTAGTGTAGTAGTTATACTGCATATAACCAGGAGCCCATAATGACGTTGACCAGAAAGCGTAAGAGTAGGAGCAGTAAACGACCACGCACTTAATTAAATTGGTCAAACTATCTGCATGCCTGACAGTCCGTTACCATTTTTAAAAACCACATGTATACCCCTTCGTTAAACATGGCATCTACACCTTCAAGGTTAGCTATGAAACAAACACTTCTGGAGACAGAAATGGAGTCACCTACTTTCAGGAACGTGAGAGCATGCTTTGGGGGAAGTCGAGAAATAACTGTTTAGTCATATTCAAGAGTGTTTGACATCATTGCCTTCTGTCATTGAAGTGATTGCAGTGACGGCTTCCTGCTACTTTGTCAATGGCTTCACTAGGAACATCTTCACAATCTACACAAGCCAGAATATCGCTCAATTCTTTTCTCTGTTATACAGGAAACTTAGTCAATGTAGTATATAGTAGCTGTTCATTTTCTAGAAGCCATATTTCACGAAGGCATATACATGTGGGTTCTAAAATAGTAACAGACAGTCAGACAGATAGTTTGACTAAATGAGTGGTCATTTACCGTTCTTACTCTTACGCTTTCTGGTCAACATAATTATGGACTCCTGATATAACATCATTACTGCTGTAATTATCCATTCATCTATTATTTGATGAATGAATGGGTTATTCATTCATCAATTAATGAATAATCTATGCAACCATCCATAATTTGTGATTGACAAACATATGTAGAAAAGAGTTCACAAGGAATCCCCATACATATTAATTTCATGGGTGAAATGAAAATGGTGAATTTTGAAAGTATCCTCCCTCTATTGCCAATAATATTATTATTTGAAAAACATTATACTTCATCATGCATGACAAACAAAACGTCATTCGTGTTCACATTGACCTCTGATAAATGTTCTTAACTTTTTACCAAAACCATTTTCATTCATCTCCATTCGTTTTTGTGACTTGCGTAAATTTCAATCCATTGCTTCATTGTTGAGTTACAGTACAATCGTGTAACCTTATGATATTAAACTATACACTATAATAATTATTGTTACATATATTTTGCATAATTATGAATTATTGTTATCATTGTGAATGTGAAGAGACTTTAACCTGTTCTGTGTACTGTAGCCTATCAAGATCATTAGCAGTTATAGTTTGTTTATCACCAACTACTTCATCAATCTCTTCCAAAAGTCTTCAAAGAGAAATCAAACAAGAAAGTTAGAGAATGGAAGGATAGACAGAGAAGTTACATTAAAAACATGACTGAAATACGAAGTAAATTGAGAATTGGTCAACAATAAAAACCGGAAAGAGACTACATGTATGTATACATACGTACATTTGAAAATATGAAAGTACAGACACAAATACACACACACAGACAGAGAAACGCACTCATACAAACACAGACACACAATCATACAAACACAGACACACACTCATACACACAAAGACACACACTCATACACATGCAGACACAGACACACACTCATACACACAGACCCACTCAGACACAGACACACAGACACACATTCATACACATAAAGACACACACAGACACAGACAGACACACACACACACCTATTCAATACTTGAGGATGTTGTAAAGTAAGTATCATTGAAAAACAAACAGCATTTCCAGATGTGTCTTGTCCTTGTTTGCGGAGCAAAATAATAAATACATTTATAACTGAAAGTCTAATAGCTTAATAAATTAAGTCTGCTATTCCACAAAGCAAATATTCTTCCATGTGCAAAGAAAAATGAGAATTCCCAAAATTACTAATATTATAATGTATACAACAAAATTATGCAATAATGCCAATTGTTAATTGTCTGTAGCTTATAAAGCTAAAAAGCCAACATGATGATTGTTTCACCTGGGACCTGTACAAAAGTAGGACTGGTATCCCAGGTGACACAAGAATATGTTTTATAATAATTAGTATACATATAGATTCAACCCTGTGGAAAGCAATCATAGAGAACAGCCTTCTCTTTTTCTTACCAGCAATAAAGAAAGTAACAAAATCATCCACCAACAATTCAATATCTACTTTCTCTTCATTTTCTGTATATTACACAAAAATGAGATGTGAAAAATGTACAAATTTGTGATACAGTATTAGATATTAATCAGCCTAGTGGGTGTTATAACCCCGGCCATAACCCCATCATAATATACACTAGACAGGTTAACATATGATTTAAACAATGCCTGGGCAATGTCAATAGTTGTGGTTAGTGCATGACAATAATTATTAGAGTTGAGTGGCATATGACTCTCACAGTACATGAAAAGTAACCATGGCGATATGTCATAGGTCAGGAGCGCATGAATCCCAAGGAGCTTACAACAACTATATGAAAGCTGTCAACCTTTGTCGAACGAACATACTTGAGATAATGATGTGTTTCCAGCACTAGTGGTAAACATACATGCCTAGCACTGTATCCTGTACGTGGTACAAATGGCGACAAAAGCTAATCATTAGGATATCATTAATGTTATAAAAATGACTTAATAACAAGTGATTAGACATAAGCATTCAATCAAAATTAATTTGAGCAAAGGTTTCAGTAAATGCACTAAAGTTCAGAACCATCGCTAGCTATTGCTATAACAGCATGGCTTTAGAACAACTTTGCCTAAGTAACATATTGCAACAGCCCGAAACACACCATTCGTATCAACACTAAGAAGTCAGTAGTACCTCATGAATATGCAAATTATGGGGATAGCATGGCCATCAGATCTCTTGAGAACTAGCGAATTTCTGGACAAAACTTCACAAATAGCTGTATAAACACTCGTTAGGACGATAGACAAAGCCCAAGAAACAAAGCTTCAAAGATACAAAAGTTAGTGTTTCAGTGTTTTCTGCTGACATTAGCAAAAACGATAAAATTTCAAGATGGCGACAGGTCGATGAGAATTTACACGGCTGTTTCTCTGCAACAAGACGAGTTCAGAACAAATCGCTTTTATTTCTTACCAGTCACTATACCAGTATTCTGCAGATACGCTCAGAATGCAGTAACACCTTGCAGTTGTGGAGATCAAGCGGTAACACACAGACACACACACACACAAGAAGACTGCTATAACCCTCCGCCTACGCACTCGGGTTAATAACAGCAAAACCTTATAATAACTAATTATTTTACTGGGTGAAGTGTTGGTGGTAAAGGTTGTTATTAGAATTGGCCAATAATTCAATATATCACATACATTGCAATATTATTCCATCTCAATATTAATATCACATGAGTTTGGTCTGCCAATATTATCGCAATGGAAAACTACTGTCTTATTACAATTAAATAATAGCTTAATATAATTATGCAGTTAAAAAATACTACATGTTGTATAACACTTAGTTTTGAGCCGTATGCTCTCATAACAAGGATCAGAAGTGTCATCAATTAAAAACTGAGCCTATTTTTGCTATCATTGACGGCATCAATGAATAGTTGCAACATCGCAATAATCGCAAGTCATCTTTAGGAAATAGTTGTACAACTTAATTTCAGTATTGCAAAACTTAATTTTCAGTATCGCCCAACCTTAGTTGTAATGGATACAGACAAGCTAATACCACAACTAAATAATTCGTACCAAATACTTGAAGCATCATAACAGTGCTGTCTATCTCATATTTCACTAAAGTAATTACATCTGGTAACCAGAATTTAATTATTCAATGAACTGGAACCTATCACAGTACAGTACCTCCAACTAAACATTGCTCATTTCAGTGTAAATATTTATAATCCTCAGTATTTTCATGAAATTTTTCGTATTTTCAAAGATAAATGAATAATTAACATGCATTCAATATAGCTAGTCCTGGTTGATTTAGTTGAGAGTTTAGTCTTCTTTCTGGCAGGTACACTGACATCAGTATCACTAACTGTAACACAGTTTATACTACTATATGTTGACGCATTACTGGAGGCTTTACTAGATGCCGATTTACTACTGAAAAACACTTCCATGTTTTTATAAGAGCACAACAAGCACTTTTCGTACTTTTAGTGTAATTTTCCATATTATCCATATAGTTTCATACAAATTCGAAAAAATCCATGTAGTTGGGGGCATGACAGCAGGACAATTATGCAAGCAATAATTATTATGCACTTACGTGCCATTCTTAGCATACAAGTTAATATATCATTAGGTAGAGTATTTCCTCTCTCAAGAGATTCAATCCTCTTTTTGATACAATTTCTCCCTATTTTACGAATAGCTCTGATACTCTTTGCATGCTCTCTTGATTGAAATGGATGAAGATACTGTAAAAGAGAAACATAATTAATATCCATAAAAATGGCTTGTCTCATGCACAAAATACATGTAGAGTAGAGATATAATTAATGATAAAGTCATTTATCCAACAACATATATAGTAGTATTATTCGTAGTGTTGGTTTAGTTAACTATATCTATAACAAAAACCCCTTTTAGTAAGGCCTTGTGACTTTTAGTTAAATTATAGCTAAAGTAGAAGTCTATTGCAAAAACTAAAATGAAAAATGGTCAATAAAGGATTAGTCAGTTAACTAAAACTAAAACCTTTCTGTGAAATATGTGGCAGGATTGATTATAGTTAATTACATAAACTTGACCCTTTTACATTAAAGCTGACGAATGTTTGTTTCAAAGAAGTTGCTATTCCTGAATATCTTGACTTCAATTGCTCACCGTTACGCAATTATGTATAGGATGTCAATGAAATGTGGGATCTAAGATGAGCAGTTAATAACTTCTTAAATGATAAATACCATTGACAATCAATTAATTAAAGGTACATTTGATGAAAATAATTATTATTTTCAGGGGTGTATCCAGGTGAGGGTTGTAACCCCCCCTTACAATCTGAACTGTTTCAACATAGTATTCAACTTGCATGGTTGCTACTAGCTTAAGTGCTACCTTGCTTGAAACCACGTTCATACTAATTAACTTGCAAATGGGTGTGGTTGAACTTAGTGAACTTCATGCAGGGAAATATGCCTGCCGACAAAAAGATTATAGTCTTGAAAAGGTATTGTAAATAACACAGCACTATTTGCACGATAGTAATGTAGAACAACTTTTAAGACTAACTTAGCTATAGCAAGATTTAGCACTTTCAGACTGACTACATTCTTTTTTGATAAACACAATTCTGCTGGAGGGAGTTACATACCATTGACTGTTTTTATGAATAATGCTTGCAATCATAACATTTAGTCTGAAACATCACCAGATTCAATCTCATTTTTAGCATTTTTCTGGATGCCCTCACACACTCTTAGAGGTCGAGTTGCTTACGTAACTATTAGTAGGCAAAACCACTCTTTTATAAAATCCTGTATCCACCCCTTAGTTTGTGGGGCTTTTTGTGAATTAGATCACATATGGACACACTAATACATTACAAACTAATAACTGGTAACCTCATAAGGCAAATATGGAGCTGCAAGTTGTTTCTGCAAAGCTAAGAGAGAATCCTTAACAAGAGAAGACAAAGAGTCATTTTCTCTGAGACCAATTCTATCAGGTTTCCACTCATTAATGAAGTCAGTGGAGAAGCCAGCCTGGAATGTACAAGATAACAAAAACAATAGTAATTGTATTAATTAGAGATGGGCAATATTTTGCTTATCATGATAATCATAATTTAAATTTCCTGTGATATAAGCTTTAATTTACAGCAGAAGGAAAGTCAGTTTTACAAGGAAAATTGTAGAATACCAAATTATTTTCTAAATAATTGTTTTAACTGTACTCATTTGTATATACCAGCTTCATTGGTATAGTAGTAATCGAGAGTAACCTCTTCTTCTTCCTCACATATTCCTACATCAAGCTGTGTAGAATGTGATTACAAACTTTAATCGCAGAACATTATGTTAGTAGTACTATCAAGAATAAAGAACATGGAGGGATATCAAAACCCGAAAAAAGCACACATACAAGCTAGGGATGGTACCTTACATGTACCAACAAAATTGAAGTAACCACTTCCATGTAACAACACTACATAAGTATGGTGTCTTTGTGTTTTCTTTTTATGCTCTAGCTATACTTATGTAGGCTTGTTATATGGAAGTAGTTAGTTTAATTTTGTTGCTAAGGTACCATTCCAATCTTGTTTGTGTGCTTTTTCGGTTTTGAATAACTTGTATAACTTATGCATTTTAAACAGCAATGACTTTTAACTCACATATCTGGACAGAAGACCTTTTAAGAAAGCCACAGATACCAAACTCATGCTCCGTTAGCTGCAAGAAAGCAGCAAGGCGAGCGTTTGAAAGTGTAAGTAGTCACCGGCGACGTCCATATTTGGCGTTCATGTGATTTCTTGTTGAAACGCGCATGCGCAAAGATTGCATTAACGTTTTTAAAAACGATTATAATCGTAAAAACGATTCTAAATCGTAAAAACGGAACGAATCAGAGAACGATCGTAGAACGATTACGAAACGTTAACTTTTTTATGACCTCTACTGTATATCAGGTAGTAGTTTCAGATTCTACATAAGCTACAAGTAGCTTTCTTCCTGCTGGTCCATAGGGCTCAAGTGGACATTCTATTACATGCCATGCCTATTCATTGACTGAGCCACTCGGTATGATGCAACTTCTTTAACTATGAATACACTTATGCATATATGACACACACATATTAAACCAAAGTATAGGGATGGGCCTGTGTCCTGTGGGTCATAGAAAACATGTCTATATACCTCAGATCATTCATTGAGTCATAAACACAAATGTTCGATACAGGTGGTATAATGAAAACGTTATATTACTTATATAATTATCCTTACTTGGCTGATAACATCTAGAGTGGTATTAGAAAATATATCTTTCATTGGTACTTCAGTCTTTCCATCTGCCAATGGTCTTAGTGTATTCAACATGTTATCCACACAAGAGTTAAATGATGATACTAGCTCTTTCAAATACCTTAAAGAAATTAACAGCTGAGTAAAAGAGTATTTCGAAAACAGATGTGACAATTACAATTATATTTTAAAATAGAAAGATCAAGAAACATTTATGACTATGGAAGTGAAAATCAGTTATTTGTGAAATAATAATTGTTTTCTAAACACTTACCTTAAGCCTACTATCTACTAAATTTAGCAATTTTTACAATATTTGCGTATTTAGCATGCATTAATTTTAAAGAATTTTTGAGCCACACCTAACTTCCCTAATAAGGATCACAAAATATTATTTTTTGTGTGTACTAATTTTAGCAATTATTATGTTAGTCACTGCATTCATTAAAATTAGTATGTAATTCAAAGTTTAAAGGTACCTTTGAACACTCAGTGTTCAGCCATTTTTTAGACAACAAAAATTTGTAAATTCGTATCAATGAAGAGTAACTGTTTCTCCACATAGATACCTAAATTAGCTCATTTCTCAAATGCATTAAAGCATTAACTCTTTGTTTACTGGCACAAAATGTATTCCCAATGGAGCGCACTCTAACCATTGTTGAGCCAATTTGGCCTATGCTTCAAAACGTAACAAAAACTCTGATACAGACATGTATTTAAGTATCCAATTATTGCATACACCAAACAGCCAAATAGCAAGCATTTAAATATACGTGTTAGATTAATAATGTAGTTTCAATTATGTATAAAAATAATAGTGATGCTCATACATGTAAGTTTTATCTGGAACCCTTGCTGATCAAGAGAGATTTGAACTAGGAAAGATGAGGTATATATAGAATATAGCCCTGTTTAGAGGCAGTTATGAGCATTTAATACACGCAGGCGAGATAATTAGTCGAGGGAATACCCCAAGACCAACTATCAAAGCAAAATTAATATTTAAAAAAATTGTATTATGTAGAACTATTTTTACATTAGGGCTTAGGGGATTTGATAGATAATAAAATTTAGAAACTTGTCTATAATAATATTAATTTGTGGATTTTTAAATGTAAAATAATTCATAACGAAGACAATGAAATTTTCCAAAATTCTTATTTACAGTATGCTGTAATAGACCTTGTGCAGCTGACATCAGAATGTTGAATTTTCTGGATATTTTCCATATTACGAGTGGCAAAAGAATGGTTGTTTCTATTGCATTCTCCAGAAAAAGAGCACTTGCAATCATGTGCAGATATGTTGTTCAATTCCAATTAGGAACTACCAGACTGTTGAGCTTTCTGCTTTCAGTAGAGAGAACACAGCAAGTAATGGATGCCACTACACTGTATTGCACAGTATCTTGTCATTCAAAATGGTGGATTTACTGTATATTTCTGTGTTGGATGACGTCACAGCACAAGGTCTATAAACTCATAATTTACATCAAAATTACCCTTTATTAAATGCAGGATCATAGGGTTTCCTTCTTGGTTTCCATGTCTTATAATCTAAAATAGTTACCAGACCTTGTCCAAGATATCTGAAAACAATAAAGTTGATAATAATTATTACTAAAGTGTGGAAAGAGAAAAAAATGGTTTTTGATACATGCATTTTTAATGCCAGATGTTGAGTCAATACACTTATCAGTATACTGTTGGTATAGTTCTTTCTATCTGTAAACTGTGCATGGAGCAAATGGTCCATTCAACCCCTCAATGAGGTTTTGAATCAAGCAATCACTTTCTGGAGATTTGGTCATGGTATGCACAAATGAAATACAAGGCCAGCAGGTGAGGGTTAACAAACGGTTTCATTACCCTAATATAATTTGAAGTCTGCTAGTAGCTCGTTTGAAGTGGCAGAAGTTTAGGAAACAGACAATTACAGTAACTCTCTGTTCTGCCTACATGGGTATGGGGTAATAATAAATTTCATCAAATCTAATTCCCAGATCTAAAGTCGGGTTTCATACAGTGCGGATAGTGGAAAAGAAAGTTCCTGTATGAAACATTGTATGCCTACTCACCTTTCTCCACAAAGTTGTTGCATCCATTTATACACAACATATGGTTTAGAATGTTTAGTACTCACAAATAGTTCCTGCAAATAAAATACAATGTAAATAGTTAATTTTAAAAATCATACATATTTTCTTAATAATATATAAGTGAATCACCTTAGCATTGTCTGGATCCATACAGCATATTAGAGGTATAAAGATGAAGTGAACAACAAACAAAGGTCCTCCACCAGACTCTTCATGCCTGAATAGTGATTCATTATTAATAAGAACTTTCAAAAAACATTTTTAGAAAAAATGGAAGAAGATGCTGGGATGTCAAACCAAATAAGCATGCAGACAAGGTATGGATAGTAGTAATACAGGACCAATTATCTCAAGGGTGTTATATGGACATAACTGCCTCCAAACAGGGCTATATATAAATAAATATATAATTATATATATATATATATATATATATATATATATATATATATATATATATATAGCATGCTACCATGGCAACCGTTTGATGTGGTTAGGTCTTATATTTTTGTATATAGACCTGTGAATCTTTAATCTATCAGCATACAATATATTGTATATAGTACACTTACAGTTCTTATATAAAACAATATAAAACCTTGGTTTAGTGTCCTCGGATGTGATATAGCCCTCGCAGGCTCGGGCTATATCACATCCTTGGACACTAAACCTCGGGTCTATATTTTTGTATATAAGACCTGTAAGTGTACTATATATATTACATATATATATATATATATATACATATATATAATATATATATATATATATATATATATATATATATATATATATATATATATAGCATGCTACCATGGCAACCGTTTGATGTGGTTAGGTCTTATATTTTTGTATATAGACCTGTGAATCTTTAATCTATCAGCATACAATATATTGTATATAGTACACTTACAGTTCTTATATAAAACAATATAAAACCTTGGTTTAGTGTCCTCGGATGTGATATAGCCCTCGCAGGCTCGGGCTATATCACATCCTTGGACACTAAACCTCGGGTCTATATTTTTGTATATAAGACCTGTAAGTGTACTATATATATTACATATATATATATGTATATTATATAGTATGCTAATAGGTCCTATATACAAAATATAGGACCTGAGTTTTGTGTCCGAGGATGTGATATAGCCCGAGCCTGCGAGGTCTATATCACATCCGAGGACACAAAACGAGGGTCCTATATTCAGTATATAGGACCTATTAGCATACTATATACAATATATTGTATGATGGTGACATCTCCTGCATATAATATATAGGACTCACCACATCAATGAACTACATAATTGGTACTGTCTGACTGCATGATGATCTTTTCTCAAACTATATATTGATCACTTATTCTCAATGATTTCACAACAGTTTTGGCAATAAAATACTATTATACTTGGCAATAAAGTATTGCATGTTGTTAATGGGTTAATTTCTCCAAATATTGGGTCCTATATACAGAATATAGACCTAGCCACATCAAAGGATGATGTCATAATTGTACTATATATATATATATATATATATACAGTAGGATGGTGACATCATCCTTTTGACGTTGTGAGTCCTATATATTGTATATAGATCTTCCATGTGCACACTATGCAGGAGATGTCACCATCATACAATATATTGTATATAGTACGCTAATAGGTCCTATATACTGCATATAGGACCCTCATTCTGTGTCCTCGGATGTGATATAGCCCTCACAGGCTCGGGCTATATCACATCCTCAGACACAAAACTTAGGTCCTATATTTTGTATATAGGACCTGTTAGCATACTATATATATTACAATTGTATATATATATATACCATGGTAACACAAAATTATGCAATTAAATCACATTTGACATCAAATAGAAGCCATAGTACTATACTCATTAGTGTTTACTGTAAAAACTATGATAATAGCTGCTAGAAACTAAAGGTTAATCAGAATTATTTTGTGGAAAGTGTCCATCAGAAGGTTAGGTCACATATGTAAATCAATGTATAACTAACCACTGAGAAAAAATCTTGTGTATTGGTTTTTGATCTGGTCTATGTTCTGCTGCCTTTGCTAAATCAGGAAGATGCCCAACAAAGAAACTACAAAATACACAATAATAAGAAAAAATGAATTTAATTTGTATAAACACAAAATTTAAACTGCTCAACAAGTTGACTACGTGATTCATTAAGCTAATGAAATATGAGCAAAACTGAATTTGAAAGAGATTTTGGGTACAGGGTTACTGTTCTGTACTTATTTGCAAACTATATACATTCCAAAGGGAGTAAGATTCTATGAAGGTGGGTGAATTCCTCCTAAATGAAACACTGCTGAGCTTATACAGTAAGCTCAGATTATATTAGTTCGATTTACAAAATGTCGCATTCATGTAATGGTATTTTGGTATACACATTATGAGTAATGTAGCTAATTATTGCTAACTATTTTCAATAGTGATGCACCGATAAGAGATTTAACCAGTATTCGGTTAAACCGACAATTACTTTAGATTTGTACCAATAACCGATACCAATCCGATATTCTGTCTACCTTCTGGTTTTTGATTCTTTCAATGAAAATTGAGCATTTTCTCAATAATTATGAGTATCATAAAAGCAAATAATGATGCCTTAATCATAAGAGAGAAATCTTTTAGAAATAACCAATACCGATATTAAGAAGAATGGTCGATAATGACCAGTTACTGATCTGACTATCAGTGGATCGCTAATTTTCATACAGAATGAGCCTCAAAATTGGGTATGTAGAAATAAATAAGCCTAAATTGCTCGTTTTCTGTTATAGTTAATTTAGTTAATAATAAGTCTCAAGGCTTTACTAAAAGGGGATTTTATTTGTAGTTATAGTTGTACATTAAATCAAACACTATTACCAATTTAAAAATAAAACTAACTTGCTCATTGGAGGGGATGGAATATGCGAGTACAATCTACGAACCCATACTAAATACAATAAAAACACTATCGGTATAGAAAATACAGCAAGAAGTACCACTGACAGTAGAACAGAATATGATAGAAAGTAGTCCACTATCTCGTGAAGAGCTAATGAAATGAAGTCAGCCATAATAATGCACTTAGCCACACCCTTTAATTATAAAGAATCTAGAGATTGTACTATAGTATATATAGTGATATGATAACATCGTGCAATAGTCTAACCTATTGGAAAAACTACCAAAACCACAAAAAAACAAAAACTATTTTACATCTTTCTGACACCATGAAAACTGATCAACGCAATCCGCAGTGTTCCGCACGCATATCGCCACCTGGAACCACGCCCTACCCAAACGCAAAATGGCGGTTAAGCGGGAACGGCCTGGAAGGTCGTGCTCCAATAGTCCTTGAAATATCTCTGCTTGTTGCCCTAATAAAGACTGAATCAAGTGGTGCTGATGAAGAGGAAAGGGATCAATGTAGCCTTCATTGGTGAAGAGCAGCAAGACCAGCAAGTGATTAGTACAATTTGTGCTGGTGTTTTTTTAAACTAGTGGTATGTCACCAGCACGAATCACTGCAGTAGTCCAAAGGCAGCTAGCTGGAAGAGTGTACTTGTTTCTAAAATTTGGACTGAAAGAATTATTGCGTTGATGAAGCCCATTGTATAGTTATAAAAATGGCTTTCAAAACTTGAACAAAAAAAAAAAACAGGGTCTACAGAGCCAGTTAGATACATGATCATTGGGGGATGGCGCTGTATATTTGTCAAGATAGTCCACAAGTTTTCCTCCTTCCCTTTCTGTAAATATTAGATTCTTTTGTCTCTCTTCTTTTTGCATGCACCAACAACAGAGGTCTCAATTTTCCTTGCCATTACACTGTGTAATGTTTACATTGACGCTTTGACATGACCTCATATGAATTATTCATCTACATGACCTTTGCCGGCGGATGGTAACCAGGCCCTTCCCGCTCACCATTTTCCGTCGGGAAGTAGGGCGTGGTGTCCATGCTAGTATCGCGATCGTAAACAAATTAGTCTGCTGAGGGCAGCCCCTCCTATACTTCGTTAATATAGTGCAATTTAGGAGACGTAAAATTACGTGTTAGAAAACATTGACGTGTAGAGGGCACGGGATGAGGCTGTGGATATTTCCCTCTCAAAAAAAAAAAAAAGAGCAGGGAGACGTTGTGGATATTTCTAAAGGGGAAACGTGTGTGTGCGTGCGTGAGTAGATCCTCCTCAGTGGTAGTATTGTGCATAAAAGGTATATACATATTACTATTGTAATAATTATTATTATATAAAAAGTATGATCATTATTGTTCAAAGTTTCCTATATATTTCATGCATGAGCAGTGATTAGAAAGCTTTCACCGCTACTTCAAAAGTGTAGATGACTAATTTAGTGCAAAAGTGCATAATTGTAATAGCTACATAGCTTAGTTAGTGTTAAGGTCTGCACTCCGCTGAAAGTTAAAATCGTTAAAATAACCATTTTATTTGTAGTACAGTTGCAAGGAATAGGATTCAGTTTTTCAAATGTCATTGATGATGTTGTGGCTGCATGGTGACCAAGTATGAAAAGGTACACTAGAAAAATTTTAATTTTGTGTTTGCAGGTTTCCGAACCCTTTTAATTGCCAGAACTATAAAATTATACTGCTTCAACTAATGGAATATAATTAGTACAAAGTAACTATAACATTACCTAAATCCTTCCAACTGTACTAACCAACTAATTGCTAAATCCTTGCAACTGTACTAACCAATGAATTAGTAACTATTTTGTTTTTGCAGTATGTATAATAACAGTAATACAATGCACCTGAATTATTGTGGCCATACTGCAAAAAATAAATTGTTAAAATAACCATTTTATTGGTTAGTACACTGCAAAAAAAAAATAGTTAAAATAACTAAATTAATGGTTAGTACAGTTGCAAGGATTTAACCATTAGTTGGTTGTTAGGAATACATACATTTATACCACAGATACTTTGTACTAATTATATTCAATTATAGTTGAATCACTATAATTTTAGGATGCTGTCTACTCATATTTCATGTCAAAGATTTAGTACAATTTACACCAAAGTACATGTAATTGTATCTGTCTCTCAAACAGTTTTGTAAACCCGCAAACACATAATAAAATCAATACCTTCCAATACTCGGTGCACATTATGTTATATATAGAAACATACATGCATGTAGCCATGTCCACTATGTCTTCTGTGATAATTGACAAACTAATTTGAAACTCATGATATTCCAATTGCAACTGTACTAACCCAATAAAATGGTTATTTTGATGATTTATTTTTTGCAGTGTACAGTTTTTTGCAGTGTACAGTTGCAAGGAATAGCATGAGTTTCAATTTAGATTGTCAATTGTCATAGAGGATGTTGTGGCTACATGCATGTATGTTACTATGACATAATGTACATCAAGTATTGGAAGGTAAATGATGTGGCTGTGAGTTTACAAACCGTTATAATTAGCACAAAGTATCTGTGGTATAAGATGTATGTATTCTGAACAACCAACTAATTGTTAAATCCTTGCAACTGTACTAACCAATAAATTAGTTATTTTAACCATTGTGTTTTTGCAGTGCATCGTTGTGGTCCAAGGCTCCTGGTTCCTACTGGCTCCACTGCACTATATTAATTTGAACCAGACCAATTAACTATTTCAGAACAACATAATTATACTTCTCTTCATGTGATAGTATGATGTATACCGATAAGTACATTCATGATCACATAACTATTGTTTTTACCATAGTTAATAATTCTAAAACAAGTGTATATAGAGAAAAAAACATCCCTATATTTGCTTTGT
Source organism: Petrosia ficiformis (assembly GCA_947044365.1). Lineage (NCBI taxonomy): Eukaryota > Metazoa > Porifera > Demospongiae > Haplosclerida > Petrosiidae > Petrosia > Petrosia ficiformis. Next base: position 5,727,621 of record OX345636.1, read on the forward strand.
GATGACTATGTATTAAGCATTGCTGGTGGCACTAGTGTCTCTACCTTTCTGTGTACTCCTGGGGCCTGAAGACGTAAGTGTAAGCCTAATTGCAGTCTAAATACACAGATGTCTGAGGAACTGACTGAGGTACTCCTTCAAGGTTCTAAATGATGACTTCCTCGTGTCTGAAACTCAACAACTTATCATACTTATTTGTTAAAGATTCTTGCATAATATCTATACTGTTTCTCTGCTATATACAACAGTTATTAGCAGTTTTACATCCTTTCTGAATCTTCCTGGCTAGTCTGTAGCTCAAACGCGCGTTCTTTTACGCGCCACGCCCATTAATTGACCGAGCCCCCGGGAATGACTCAACTTCCTTAACTACGTATACAACGCATAGTCGCGCAAGTGACACAAGAAAAAAAAAATATATATATATATATATACATTAAACCCAGTGGAAAGCAATTATAGGGATGGCCCTACGGGCCATAAAAATCCTTTTATTTTATGTTTCTAACTATATATATATATTGGAATTTAAGTGCAACTGAAGTAACTACTGGTATGTTAAAATAACCATTTCATTCTTGCAATTCATTGGAGCAGTATAATTTTGGGATGCACTCATATTTCATGCCAACAATTTAGTAACTTTATATACCACTTTAAAGGGATTGTTACTAGAGTTCTGGCCAACAAAAGGTTTAGTGTGTACCTTGGTGATAGTAACATTGTGGATTTAGCCTGTATGACCAACTAAAATGAATTAAATTCATGCTATTCCTTGCTACTGTATTAAACAATAAATTGGCTATGTTTTAATAACTTCTAATTAATAAGGCTGAAATAAGAAATCGAACCCGGGGCCACTGTCTTCAGCCAACCAGTGCTCTCACTACTGAGCTATGACAACCAGACAACCCTCATCACTTCACAATCTTCTATTATACTATATGTGTGGAATGCAATAATTATCAATTGTTTTGTGAGTGATGAATGTTGATACTGTGCAAGTAGAGAGGCTTCATATAGCTAGTTTTCTGTGATTTGCTTGGAATTTTGTTATATGCACTTAATATAATAACCATGCAAATCAAGCTTATTAATTAAGATACCAAAGAAAGGTGAAGTGCGCGATGATCTATCAATGTCACCGATGTACCGCATTATGTCATCACAAAATTAAAAACATTGCAAACTACAAAGTATTGAGTGTTTGTCATTCTGTGATCCGTGGTGACAACTGATGATATTTGTTAACATGTTCCTCTGAATGCTATGCAAAAACAAAATAGTTAATTTATTGGTTATTACAGTTGCAAGGATTTATCAATTGCTTGGTTGGTAAGAATACATATATCTAATGCCATAGCTACTTTGTTCTAATTACATTTGATTAGTATTAGTACAATTTATACTTATTGTATCTGGCCATAAAAAGGTTTGTAAATACACAAACCATAATTTAACTCATCCTTAAATACTAGGTTCACATTATGTCTAATGTAATAGGTTATTTTAACTTTCAGTTGGTTACAGGAGTTTCAATGCCATTCTACTTCCTACACTGCAAAAACAAAATACTTAAATAACTAATTTATATTTGAAGTGCTGATATTTATCTGGCTGTGGTGAGGCACACTGGTGCATATGGCTGAAGTCAGTGGCCTGGGTGTTTGATTTCATCATTAATTAGAATTTATCTTTCTATACGAGACGAGATTAGCAAAGCATAACCAATATACAGGTTAGTACAGTTGCAAGGAATAGCATAAATTTAATTTTAGTTTGTCAGACAAGTTGTTGTGCCTAAATGTATGATGTTACTATGAAAATATGTGCACCAAGTATAAACATGTGCTCTAGAATAAATTAAATTATGTATATTGCGGTTTCCAAACCCTTTGGTTGTCACTGAGGTAAAGCTACTAAATTGAAATACAAGTAGTCAACACCCTAATGTACTGTTCTAACTAATTGGTTAGTACAAAGTAGTTATGGCATTAGTATCTATGTTAATTTTCTACTTTTGTGTAACATAACAAATTTTAGCTATAAATATAATTTTAGAAGATATTCACCTGCTTTGTCAATAACTAAGCTAGTATTGCAAAGGTTATATGGTCTACGAACATGTAGTTGGTAAGGCAATAAGCATGTAGTAGTTTGCATGATGTAGTATGTTGTCTACATTGCATCATCATCCACTTTATTACAGAAGCATGGAACAAATGCAATATTATGGTAATTTCTAGGTATCCCTTAATAAGCTTGAAGTTGCATGGTTATTGTTTGACCTAATATTAAGACAAAAGTCCAAGCAAATGAAGCCCTTCTACCTGCACAGTATCAACATTCATCACTCACAAAACAAAGTAATAGAGATTTAATAATTATGAAGGCCTAATTATTGTGCATAGGGATGCAAGGACTACATATACATCTACACTTAATTCCCAGTTATACATGCATGATTTTACATGACGATTTTAATATTAACATAATTATACCAATCAAAAAAATTCACAGCACAAACTATAGTTCAATTATAATGTAAGCCTAACAAACAACTATTAAAAAATTGAAATGAAATTCTACTTAAGTATTTCAACTACCAAAAAAATTAATTAACACAATTAAAAAAAAAAAAATCCACTTTAACATTTTGATTGGCAAAGCTATCAGTCAATCACAACTCTGCTTTTTCTGCTGTGGAATCGCAATTATTGCGAAGAGAGAGATTAACCTTTTCAAGATTATTTTTTTCAATCCACTTGTAAATATTGCTGTCTCCTGCAAGCAAAGTCCACTTGTCTGAATCAAGTTGAACAGTGACAAAAGCATCTGCAATAAGCCAGGCATCTTTACCATCAGCAACAAATGCTACTTCATAGACACTTTTGAATGTAATACACCCAGAATACAAGTCGCTCATCAGATAGTCCCACTGGTCACCTTGATGTTTCTCATAGTCATCACCTGGACGATTATAGAGTTTAAAGTCAAGATTTGTCTGACTACTTTTTAATGTGAATCTCACCCAATCGTTTGTACCAGCAGAATTATCATCACCAGTCATGGTGCTAATCAGCATACGACGGATACATTGGGGGGCAGCTACACAATTATCAGGCTCCACGGTGTCAGTATGTAAAGACATGCTTCCGTCTGGTGGTACCATGCTGTTATCTACCCATGCATTTGCTTCGTAATCGTTGGTTATTTGAATGAGGCCACTAGTTGTACCATATGTCAGAGCTGTTTCAATACGCCATCCATTATTAGTGTTAGCTGTAATGGACATTGATTTGATATCATCAAGTGTAAGACAACTTGAAGGAGAATTAAATTCCCACATGTTGCCATCTGTCTGTTGCATATCATTTCCAAGAAGATCATACAGGTGATAACTGATTGTATCAGTTTCACCAGTTGCTGTGATGTACTTGAGGTTAAGGTAAAAGTCACCATCGGATTGGGAATTTGAAGCATCACTTGTCAGGGTGAATAGAGTAATTATGGTAATGCAGTCATCTCCGTGAACAGCATTAAAAAGAGCCAGGGCTAAGAAAAGACCAAACACTTGACATATTGCCATCTCAAGCAAGCTTTCGGGTCTGCAAAATTTTGAATTATTTGAGATTAACAGAAGTTTGCTTTTACTCTAACTGTGGCTGACCAGATCTATTTATACACATGCTTAATTGAAATTACTGGAAGCCCTATTTGTTACTCAATATCTTATGTTTCTTGTCACGTACAGTAACCTGTCTACTCATATTTCAAATTTTGTGTTTGAAGATTTCCAAAACCAGATGGGCAGATGTTGTTGATGGCATGAAATATGAGTAAACAGCACTGTAAGATTATGTTACATCTAATCATTGGCTATAATTAGTACAAATTCTTTGATCCAAGACTAATAAATTAGTAATCTACACCTTTTGAAGCGTGTGTTCAAAGCTTTCTAATAACTGCATGTAACAACTACATCCAATAGTCACTCATCGAGTGTTCAAAGCTTTCTAATAACTACATGTAACTACTACATCCAATAGTCACACATCGAGACTTCAGTATAATTCATGTTATAATAATAATTATAACCAGTAATGTTAAATTAAAATCATATCCAATATAACAAAATGTTTTTACAATGTAAAATATATATTGCTTGCAGGGCTGACCCTATGATTGCTTTCCATGAAATTGAATCTATTAATTTTATATTCTTGTGTCACATATACATAGAGGTGTAGAAATGTTGAGCCGACTACCGGACATTTTGACCTATTTTCATCACTCTTGTCCTTCTCCTCATATACTTTGTATACAGTTTAATTTCAATTTACTGGACATTTACTAGATTTATCAGACATTGTCCTGCATGACTGGCTGTTTCCACACCACTGCATATGTGTTCTACACGTAGTGAAGGAAGTTGCATCATTCAGGGGGGCTCAGGGCATTTGTGCATAATAGAACACACACTTGAGCTTTACAGACCAGAAGGGAGCTTTTATAGAACTGGAACTGATATCTGCTCTAGCTGACATATATTCTTAAATTTTTCTAAGAACCTTTAAAAAAACATGAGAAAGCAGCCATGATTACTGAATGATGATACTATAAAGCAATCATAGGGATACGTTTTTCTCCATAAAGTAATCATAGGGATACTTTTTCCTCCATATTCTTTATTATCTTGTTTGAACTAACCACCATCTCTGTCTTTATCTCTCCCCCTTCTTCTTATTTACTTACCTCCATTGTGTAATCCTCAGGAGGTGAGATTTACTCTCTTGATGAAATAGAACATGGTATTCTCAGATGTAATCGTCCACATCCATCTGGAGATGTGATGTAAGATCCTAAGTTTGAATATGCAACTTGATGACCCAAGAATTCATTTTGCCCATGTTTGTGGAGCTAAGGTAGTAGTTACTTCATTGTACATGTATATGAATATAAATGTGATCTCATGTCAATAAGGAATGCTTCCAACAAATAATTTTAATCAAATGCATACCTCTGTTCACCATCCACCATTTTGTATGGAAAGTTAAGGTTGTAGTCTTTTCCGTGGGCGGATGCTACTCCAATCAGTTTCTAGTCTTGCAAGCTTCTTGCTGCATACAATCTGGTTCCAATCTGTATTTTTTGGAAGCCACACCCACCCGGGGGTATAATTATTGGGCCTAAATGTTTTCACTGATTTTTCAGAAACAAAGCTAAACACGCCCCACTGGTGGTGGAGTGGGCGGTGGGTGCTAAACAATGGCGGGTAACTGTAGTTGCTCTCTGAGAAAGATCGGAGTTTGATAGTGCCTAGAAAGGTAGATTTTATGGTTTCAGTGAAAAGCTACAGAATTCAGCTTTCTTCAGCCTCTTGTAACTATAAAAGTAAAATGAATTTCCAGAAAACGGCTCTATTTGTTTTCTCTAAATGGCGGGTAACTGTAGTTGCTCTCTGAGAAAGATCGGAGTTTGATAGTGCCTAGAAAGGTAGATTTTATGGTTTCAGTGAAAAGCTACAGAATTCAGCTTTCTTCAGCCTCTTGTAACTATAAAAGTAAAATGAATTTCCAGAAAACGGCTCTATTTGTTTTCTCTAAATGGCGGGTAACTGTAGTTGCTCTCTGAGAAAGATCGGAGTTTGATAGTGCCTAGAAAGGTAGATTTTATGGTTTCAGTGAAAAGCTACAGAATTCAGCTTTCTTCAGCCTCTTGTAACTATAAAAGTAAAATGAATTTCCAGAAAACGGCTCTATTTGTTTTCTCTAAATGGCGGGTAACTGTAGTTGCTCTCTGAGAAAGATCGGAGTTTGATAGTGCCTAGAAAGGTAGATTTTATGGTTTCAGTGAAAAGCTACAGAATTCAGCTTTCTTCAGCCTCTTGTAACTATAAAAGTAAAATGAATTTCCAGAAAACGGCTCTATTTGTTTTCTCTAAATGGCGGGTAACTGTAGTTGCTCTCTGAGAAAGATCGGAGTTTGATAGTGCCTAGAAAGGTAGATTTTATGGTTTCAGTGAAAAGCTACAGAATTCAGCTTTCTTCAGCCTCTTGTAACTATAAAAGTAAAATGAATTTCCAGAAAACGGCTCTACATGTATTTGTTTTCTGTAAATGCATTGTACTTGGTGCACGCCATGATTGGTGGGCGTGGCTTTCTCGGTTTTGTACTTATTGAGATTGCAAAAATGGACATTTTATATATGTTTTATCAATTCCAGGACCCTATAAAGGTGATTAGAAGATATGAAGGTTGCTACTACACCAGGTTAGAGTCATATTATATAATATTCTATTTTGAAACTGATTGGAGTCGCATCCGCCCACTCCCTAGTACCACCTTAACAGTTAAACTTAGCAGTATCATTAATTAAGAAAGTTAACATATTAACAGTTAAACTTAGCAGTATCATTAATTAAGAAAGTTAACATATTAACAGTTAAACTTAGCAGTATCATTAATTAAGAAAGTTAACATATTAACAGTTAAGGTTGTAGTCTTTTCCGTGGGCGGATGCTACTCCAATCAGTTTCTAGTCTTGCAAGCTTCTTGCTGCATACAATCTGGTTCAATTCTGTATTTTTTGGAAGCCACACCCACCCGGGGGTATAATTATTGGGCCTAAATGTTTTCACTGATAGTTTATTTTCAGAAACAAACCTAAACATGCCCCACGGGTGGTGGAGGGGGTGGTGGGTGGGAAACAATGGCGGGTAACTGTAGTTGGTCTCTGAGAAAGATCGGAGTTTGATAGTGCCTAGAAAGGTAGATTTTATGGTTTCAGTGAAAAGCTACAGAATTCAGCTTTCTTCAGCCTCTTGTAACTATAAAAGTAAAATGAATTTCCAGAAAACGGCTCTATTTGTTTTCTCTAAATGCATTGTACTTGGTGCATGCCATGATTGGTGGGCGTGGCTTTCTCCGTTTTGTACTTATTGCGATTACAAAAATGGACATTTTATATATGTTTTATCACTTCCAGGACCCTATAAAGGTGATTAGAAGATATGAAGGTTGCCATTACACCAGGTTAGAGTCATATTATATAATATTCTATTTTGAAACTGATTGGAGTCGCATCCGCCCACTCCCTAGTACCACCTTAAACTTAGCAGTATCATTAATTAAGAAAGTTAACATATTAAGGTTGTAGTCTTTTCCGTGGGCGGATGCTACTCCAATCAGTTTCTAGTCTTGCAAGCTTCTTGCTGCATACAATCTGGTTCAATTCTGTATTTTTTGGAAGCCACACCCACCTGGGGGTATAATTATTGGGCCTAAATGTTTTGACTGATAGTTTATTTTCAGAAACAAAGCTAAACACACCCCACGGGTGGTGGAGGGGGCGGTGGGTGGGAAACAATGGCGGGTAACTGTAGTTGCTCTCTGAGAAAGATCGGAGTTTGATAGTGCCTAGAAAGGTAGATTTTATGGTTTCAGTGAAAAGCTACAGAATTCAGCTTTCTTCAGCCTCTTGTAACTATAAAAGTAAAATGAATTTCCAGAAAACGGCTCTATTTGTTTTCTGTAAATGCATTGTACTTGGTGCACGCCATGATTGGTGGGCGTGGCTTTCTCGGTTTTGTACTTATTGAGATTGCAAAAATGGACATTTTATATATGTTTTATCAATTCCAGGACCCTATAAAGGTGATTAGAAGATATGAAGGTTGCTACTACACCAGGTTAGAGTCATATTATATAATATTCTATTTTGAAACTGATTGGAGTCGCATCCGCCCACTCCCTAGTACCACCTTAACAGTTAAACTTAGCAGTATCATTAATTAAGAAAGTTAACATATTAACAGTTAAACTTAGCAGTATCATTAATTAAGAAAGTTAACATATTAAGGTTGTAGTCTTTTCCATGGGCAGATGCTACTCCAATCAGTTTCTAGTCTTGCAAGCTTCTTGCTGCATACAATCTGGTTCCATTCTGTATGTTTTGGAAGCCACACCCACCCGGGGGTATAATTATTGGGCCTAAATGTTTTGACTGATAGTTTATTTTCAGAAACAAAGCTAAACACACCCCACGGGTGGTGGAGGGGGCGGTGGGTGAGAAACAATGGCGGGTAACTGTAGTTGCTCTCTGAGAAAGATCGGTGTTTGATAGTGCCTAGAAAGGTAGATTTTATGGTTTCAGTGAAAACCAACAGAATTCAGCTTTCTTCAGCCTCTTGTAACTATAAAAGTAAAATGAATTTCCAGAAAACGGCTCTATTTGTTTTCTGTAAATGCATTGTACTTGGTGCACGCCATGATTGGTGGGCGTGGCTTTATCGGTTTTGTACTTATTGAGATTGCAAAAATGGACATTTTATATATGTTTTATCAATTCCAGGACCCTATAAAGGTGATTAGAAGATATGAAGGTTGCTACTACACCAGGTTAGAGTCATATTATATAATATTCTATTTTGAAACTGATTGGAGTCGCATCCGCCCACTCCCTAGTACCACCTTAACAGTTAAACTTAGCAGTATCATTAATTAAGAAAGTTAACATATTAACAGTTAAACTTAGCAGTATCATTAATTAAGAAAGTTAACATATTAAGGTTGTAGTCTTTTTTGTGGGCGGATGCTACTCCAATCAGTTTCTAGTCTTGCAAGCTTCTTGCTGCATACAATCTGGTTCCATTCTGTTTTTTGGAAGCCACACCCACCCGGGGGTATAATTATTGGGCCTAAATGTTTTGACTGATAGTTTATTTTCAGAAACAAAGCTAAACACACCCCACGGGTGGTGGAGGGGGCGGTGGGTGGGAAACAATGGCGGGTAACTGTAGTTGCTCTCTGAGAAAGATCGGAGTTTGATAGTGCCTAGAAAGGTAGATTTTATGGTTTCAGTGAAAACCAACAGAATTCAGCTTTCTTCAGCCTCTTGTAACTATAAAAGTAAAATGAATTTCCAGAAAACAGCTCTATTTGTTTTCTGTAAATGCATTGTACTTGGTGCACGTCATGATTGGTGGGCATGGCTTTATCGGTTTTGTACTTATTGAGATTGCAAAAATGGACATTTTATATATGTTTTATCAATTCCAGGACCCTATAAAGGTGATTAGAAGATATGAAAGTTGCTACTACACCAGGTTAGAGTCATATTATATAATATTCTATTTTGAAACTGATTGGAGTCGCATCCGCCCACTCCCTAGTACCACCTTAACAGTTAAACTTAGCAGTATCATTAATTAAGAAAGTTAACATATTAACAGTTAAACTTAGCAGTATCATTAATTAAGAAAGTTAACATATTAACCAATAAATTGGCTATGTTTTGGTAATTTCTAATTAATAAGACTGAAAGGAAATCGAACCCGGGGCCACTGTCTTCAGCCAACCAGTGCTCTCACTACTGAGCTATGACAACCAGACAACCCTCATCACTTCACAATCTTCTATTATACTATATGTGTGGAATGCAATAATTATCAATTGTTTTGTGAGTGATGAATGTTGATACTGTGCAAGTAGAGAGGCTTCATATAGCTAGTTTTCTGTGATTTGCTTGGAATTTTGTTATATGCACTTAATATAATAACAATGCAAATCAAGCTTATTAATTAAGATACCAAAGAAAGGTGAAGTGTGCGATGATCTATCAACGTCACCGATGTACCGCATTATGTCATCACAAAATTAAAAACATTGCAAACTACAAAGTATTGAGTGTTTGTCATTCTGTGATCCGTGGTGACAACTGATGATATTTGTTAACGTGTTCCTCTGAATGCTGGTATATCTATGCAAAAACAAAATAGTTAATTTATTGGTTATTACAGTTGCAAGGATTTATCAATTGCTTGGTTGTTAAGAATACATATATCTAATGCCATAGCTACTTTGTTCTAATTACATTTGATTAGTATTAGTACAATTTATACTTATTGTATCTGGCCATAAAAAGGTTTGTAAATACACAAACCATAATTTAACTCATCCTTAAATACTAGGTTCACATTATGTCTAACGTAATAGGTTATTTTAACTTTCAGTTGGTTACAGGAGTTTCAATGCCATTCTACTTCCTACACTGCAAAAACAAAATACTTAAATAACTAATTTATATTTGAAGTGCTGATATTTATCTGGCTGTGGTGAGGCACACTGGTGCATATGGCTGAAGTCAGTGGCCTGGGTGTTTGATTTCATCATTAATTAGAATTTATCTTTCTATACGAGACGAGATTAGCAAAGCATAACCAATATACAGGTTAGTACAGTTGCAAGGAATAGCATAAATTTAATTTTAGTTTGTCAGACAAGTTGTTGTGCCTAAATGTATGATGTTACTATGAAAATATGTGCACCAAGTATAAACATGTGCTCTAGAATAAATTAAATTATGTATATTGCGGTTTCCAAACCCTTTGGTTGTCACTGAGGTAAAGCTACTAAATTGAAATACAAGTAGTCAACACCCTAATGTACTGTTCTAACTAATTGGTTAGTACAAAGTAGTTATGGCATTAGTATCTATGTTAATTTTCCACTTTTGTGTAACATAACAAATTTTAGCTATAAATATAATTTTAGAAGATATTCACCTGCTTTGTCAATAACTAAGCTAGTATTGCAAAGGTTATATGGTCTACGAACATGTAGTTGGTAAGGCAATAAGCATGTAGTAGTTTGCATGATGTAGTATGTTGTCTACATTGCATCATCATCCACTTTATTACAGAAGCATGGAACAAATGCTGGTAATTTCTAGGTATCCCTTAATAAGCTTGAAGTTGCATGGTTATTGTTTGACCTAATATTAAGACAAAAGTCCAAGCAAATGAAGCCCTTCTACCTGCACAGTATCAACATTCATCACTCACAAAACAAAGTAATAGAGATTTAATAATTATGAAGGCCTAATTATTGTGCATAGGGATGCAAGGACTACATATACATCTACACTTAATTCCCAGTTATACATGCATGATTATACATGACGATTTTAATATTAACATAATTATACCAATCAAAAAAATTCACAGCACAAACTATAGTTCAATTATAATGTAAGCCTAACAAACAACTATTAAAAAATTGAAATGAAATTCTACTTAAGTATTTCAACTACCAAAAAAATTAAGTAACACAATTAAAAAAAAAAAAATCCACTTTAACATTTTGATTGGCAAAGCTATCAGTCAATCACAACTCTGCTTTTTCTGCTGTGGAATCGCAATTATTGCGAAGAGAGAGATTAACCTTTTCAAGATTATTTTTTTCAATCCACTTGTAAATATTGCTGTCTCCTGCAAGCAAAGTCCACTTGTCTGAATCAAGTTGAACAGTGACAAAAGCATCTGCAATAAGCCAGGCATCTTTACCATCAGCAACAAATGCTACTTCATAGACACTTTTGAATGTAATACACCCAGAATACAAGTCGCTCATCAGATAGTCCCACTGGTCACCTTGATGTTTCTCATAGTCATCACCTGGACGATTATAGAGTTTAAAGTCAAGATTTGTCTGACTACTTTTTAATGTGAATCTCACCCAATCGTTTGTACCAGCAGAATTATCATCACCAGTCATGGTGCTAATCAGCATACGACGGATACATTGGGGGGCAGCTACACAATTATCAGGCTCCACGGTGTCAGTATGTAAAGACATGCTTCCGTCTGGTGGTACCATGCTGTTATCTACCCATGCATTTGCTTCGTAATCGTTGGTTATTTGAATGAGGCCACTAGTTGTACCATATGTCAGAGCTGTTTCAATACGCCATCCATTATTAGTGTTAGCTGTAATGGACATTGATTTGATATCATCAAGTGTAAGACAACTTGAAGGAGAATTAAATTCCCACATGTTGCCATCTGTCTGTTGCATATCATTTCCAAGAAGATCATACAGGTGATAACTGATTGTATCAGTTTCACCAGTTGCTGTGATGTACTTGAGGTTAAGGTAAAAGTCACCATCGGATTGGGAATTTGAAGCATCACTTGTCAGGGTGAATAGAGTAATTATGGTAATGCAGTCATCTCCGTGAACAGCATTAAAAAGAGCCAGGGCTAAGAAAAGACCAAACACTTGACATATTGCCATCTCAAGCAAGCTTTCGGGTCTGCAAAATTTTGAATTATTTGAGATTAACAGAAGTTTGCTTTTAATCTAACTGTGGCTGACCAGATCTATTTATACACATGCTGATGCTTAATTGAAATTACTGGAAGCCCTATTTGTTACTCAATATCTTATGTTTCTTGTCACGTACAGTAACCTGTCTACTCATATTTCAAATTTTGTGTTTGAAGATTTCCAAAACCAGATGGGCAGATGTTGTTGATGGCATGAAATATGAGTAAACAGCACTGTAAGATTATGTTACATCTTATCATTGGCTATAATTAGTACAAATTCTTTGATCCAAGACTAATAAATTAGTAATCTACACCTTTTGAAGCGTGTGTTCAAAGCTTTCTAATAACTGCATGTAACAACTACATCCAATAGTCACTCATTGAGTGTTCAAAGCTTTCTAATAACTACATGTAACTACTACATCCAATAGTCACACATCGAGACATCAGTATAATTCATGTTATAATAATAATTATAACCAGTAATGTTAAATTAAAATCATATCCAATATAACAAAATGTTTTTACAATGTAAAATATATATTGCTTGCAGGGCTGACCCTATGATTGCTTTCCATGAAATTGAATCTATTAATTTTATATTCTTGTGTCACATATACATAGAGGTGTAGAAATGTTGAGCCGACTATCGGACATTTTGACCTATTTTCATCACTCTTGTCCTTCTCCTCATATACTTTGTATACAGTTTAATTTCAATTTACTGGACATTTACTAGATTTATCAGACATTGTCCTGCATGACTGGCTGTTTCCACACCACTGCATATGTGTTCTACACGTAGTGAAGGAAGCTGCATCATTCAGGGGGGCTCAGGGCATTTGTGCATAATAGAACACACACTTGAGCTTTACAGACCAGAAGGGAGCTTTTATAGAACTGGAACTGATATCTGCTCTAGCTGACATATATTCTTAAATTTTTCTAAGAACCTTTAAAAAAACATGAGAAAGCAGCCATGATTACTGAATGATGATACTATAAAGCAATCATAGGGATACGTTTTTCTCCATAAAGTAATCATAGGGATACTTTTTCCTCCATATTCTTTATTATCTTGTTTGAACTAACCACCATCTCTGTCTTTATCTCTCCCCCTTCTTCTTATTTACTTACCTCCATTGTGTAATTCTCAGGAGGTGAGATTTACTCTCTTGATGACATAGAACATGGTATTCTCAGATGTAATCGTCCACATCCATCTGGAGATGTGATGTAAGATCCTAAGTTTGAATATGCAACTTGATGACCCAAGAATTCATTTTGCCCATGTTTGTGGAGCTAAGGTAGTAGTTACTTCATTGTACATGTATATGAATATAAATGTGATCTCATGTCAATAAGGAATGCTTCCAACAAATAATTTTAATCAAATGCATACCTCTGTTCACCATCCACCATTTTGTATGGAAAGTTAATAACATTTGGTATCCAGGAAAAGCTATTAATGAGCTACTTCCATACCTGTATGGCTGTACCTGTAGGAAGTCAATGGAATACAGGTATGTCTGTATTCCATTGACTTCCTGTACAAAATGGCAGAATGATGAGCAACTAAGAGTAAGCTATTATTTCAAGGGAAACCCCTTTTTCAAATATTAGAAGGTTCTGAACACTGCCATAGCCAATGTTTCTTTTCTAGTTTTGCCATAACCAATTCTTGAGGCCTACTTTAGAAAGTCAGCAAGCTCTTGTTATCTTCCTTAGTGAGATAGAGGTTTGGGGCAGACTTGGTTCTGTGCTCCACTCGTCCAGACAATAGTCTCCAACCCTTTTTTGCTACTCTACTTTTTGGCATGACAAAGACTCGTCGTATACTATTCCGGTAACTGTTTCCTTCTGTATTCTAACTGGGCAACTATACGTTACTGTGAGAGGTCGAGAATATATAATGGTCGAGAATTGGTGAGTTACACTAAGTGCAGAGCCTAAATTTGCAGGTGCAATAGTCAGTATGAGAGAACATTACACATGATATGATATGAAAAAGTGGTTTATAAACTATGTACGTGTCAGTATAATGCTAGGGCTCAATTATTAAACATTACACATGATAAGATATGAAAAGGTGGTTTGTAGTACATGACTACATGTACATGTCAGGATAATGTTGGCACTTATTAAACAGCACACATGATATAGGATATGTACATGTCAATAGGAATTATTAAACTTCATATATATTTACACATGTGGACATAATTACAAACGATAAAGACATTACAAACAAAATTATGCATTGAGCATGTCAAAATGACAAGCATACACACTTATAGAAATAGCGTGCACACAAAATGTTTGATTGCAATAGCAAACAATTGGAATGGCCCTTTTTCTGTAGGAGATTGCTATTAAAAGCCAGCATAGCGTGCTGCAAGAATACATGTCTTTGTTAACACTAAAGCAGGTGTTAAACTTGCCAGCCTGTTGGAACACCATGTTTGGTGTTCAGGTAACATGTTTGTTTTAACAGTACAATCACACGATACTTGTTTGCCATACATATAAGTATAAAACATATCTTGTTCTAACATTCTTATGTAGTCATGTCCAGCTGTACAAGTGTACTCAGCAGCAAAACTGGACATAGGTTTAGATCTTGCAGCTAATAGCTTCTGTGAAAACAGGAGTTGAAAATATTTGAAGAGAAGAAAACAGTTTGTGTATATTTATGTATCAAGCATTGTATAAAAATTAATAACGAAAAAGAGTATCAATGACTCTCTATAATTTTCTATTTCATGTTTTAATACAATGATGGGTTTACGTTCTATTTGTTAGAGTTACATCAGGAAGTTGTCACTCAAGCATGATATTATAAGCAGGGTTTCTCAGAGTGTTGGGTTATCCCACTCCCTCTCGCTAACTTGAGCCCCCCCCCCCCCCCCCCCTACATTTCAGGCAAAGCATATTTCAACATGCATCAACATCCCAGCTACAAGCTTTCTGGGTCCCCAGACGCCACCAGAAGTAACCTCTGCATTTAAAAATCTCCTGGGGAAGTATATCCTCACACCCTCAAGGAGTAATGCAGTTTGCCATCCCTAGTAAAAAATCATGTATAAAGTAAGTAAGTATTACAATAGTTTGAATGGGTAATATAGCTACAATGCTATCTTTTATATGAAGAAACACTCATAAATACATACAAAGTGAAAAGTAATCATGTTAAATTAAGTCGTTTCCTATAACCCAGTATCAAAACCAAAAAAGCACACAAACAAAAGTGCTTTGTAGGACTAATTCAAATTCAGTGTTCTCCCTCTTTTGACAGCAACTGGGGCAAACAAAATGACCCCACTGCATGTTGGCACCAGCTACACCTACGATATTGGGTTTTACAGCAAGGAAAATTGTGTGGACATGGTCACTGATTCCCAAAATTGCATATGCAGCGAGGGACCTTCGACCTCTCATTAACAGGGGGACACCACATCCCACCCACCCCCCCCCCCCCCCTCCCCCGTACTGCATAAGGGTCAAATATCACATATGTGACATCAGTCCTCTAAGGGTTAATGCATATTAAGTGAAATATTGGATATAGAGAAAAACGTACACACAAGGTTCCAACCACACCCCTCTGGACTGACCCAACACACTGATGTCATTTTATGGCTATAAATACAGTAGACTTCAAAATTATTGCTACATGAAAATAAGTGTAATGAAAGTGGAATCCACAAAAAATGTGGATTCCAATACTAGAAAGCCACTTTATAAAGCATTAGTTGATTTGGATTTCAAAACGAAGCCATAAAAACCACTCTATGGCTTCACGATTTGGAAATTGATAATTCTGTTGCAATAATTTTGAAGTCTACCGTATCAATAAATTTCATCTGGTTAGCTAACTAAAGATATTAATGGGTGATTTTCGAGGTTTGACAGGATATAGGACAGGAATTAACCACACCTATTCACCCTATACACAACCTGTGTTGTCACTTAATGACTATGAAATCGTTAACGTTGAAGAGGTATGAGAAATACATAATTCTGTATTTGCTGTGAAAAAGCCACACCCATGAGCATATACATGTAAGCACTCTCGCATTGCCCGTACACACCTTTTCACTTTCACACAAACATATGCCATCATTCTAATGTAAAAAAAAGAAGGTAAAATGGCCCAAGTTAATTAATTAACTCTTAGAGGACTGAGCTTATTTTTCAAAATCCTTCCCATTTCCAACACTGGCATCTCTGCTGCATATATTTAAGCCCACCGTTCACTTTCTCTACCCCAAACTTGGCTCCTTTTCTGACATGGAGTACAACTTCTACCAACTTGCTTACTGGGACACGAAAGTTCCCAACCGCTTCGTAGGACTAATTCAAATGTTCTCCCGCTTATAACTGCATCTGGGGCAAATGAAATGAACCCACTACGTGTTTGTACAGGTACACCCACAATATCATGTTTTACAGCAAGGGAAATATCTCAGCTACCCACCAGATTGTGTGGACAAGGTCACTGATTCCCCCATTTGCATGGGCGGCGAGGGGCTGCACCCCCTTCCAACCTTCATTAAAGGGGCATATTTAGGGCCGCAAAACCATCAACGTTTTTAGTCATATGCATTTTCATGGGCTTATCCCTGACACCAACTACAAACAATCGGAGTGCTTTGTAATGCTAGGAACACACTCCGAACTGCGTATAGGTCAAATGTCACATACAGTAGATGCCAATAAAACTATCACACCGTACTATTAAGGTGGTACTAGAGAGTGGGCGGATGCGACTCCAATCAGTTTCAAAATAGAATATTATATAATATGACTCTAACCTGGTGTAATGGCAACCTTCATATCTTCTAATCACCTTTATAGGGTCCTGGAAGTGATAAAACATATATAAAATGTTCATTTTTGTAATCGCAATAAGTACAAAACGGAGAAACCCACGCCCACCAATCATGGCATGCATCAAGTACAATGCATTTAGAGAAAACAAATAGAGCCGTTTTCTGGAAATTCATTTTACTTTTATAGTTACAAGAGGCTGAAGAAAGCTGAATTCTGTAGCTTTTCACTGAAACCATAAAATTACCTTTCTAGGCACTATCAAACTCCGATCTTTCTCAGAGACCAACTACAGTTACCCGCCATTGTTTCCCACCCACCGCCCCCTCCACCACCCGTGGGGCGTGTTTAGCTTTGTTTCTGAAAATAAACTATCAGTGAAAACATTTAGGCCCAATAATTATACCCCCGGGTGGGTGTGGCTTCCAAAAAATACAGAATGGAACCAGATTGTATGCAGCAAGAAGCTTGCAAGACTAGAAACTGATTGGAGTAGCATCCGCCCACGGAAAAGACTACAACCTTAATATGTTAACTTTCTTAATTAATGATACTGCTAAGTTTAACTGTTAATATGTTAACTTTCTTAATTAATGATACTGCTAAGTTTAACTGTTAAGGTGGTACTAGGGAGTGGGCGGATGCGACTCCAATCAGTTTCAAAATAGAATATTATATAATATGACTCTAACCTGGTGTAATGGCAACCTTCATATCTTCTAATCACCTTTATAGGGTCCTGGAAGTGATAAAACATATATAAAATGTTCATTTTTGTAATCGCAATAAGTACAAAACGGAGAAACCCACGCCCACCAATCATGGCATGCATCAAGTACAATGCATTTAGAGAAAACAAATAGAGCCGTTTTCTGGAAATTCATTTTACTTTTATAGTTACAAGAGGCTGAAGAAAGCTGAATTCTGTAGCTTTTCACTGAAACCATAAAATTACCTTTCTAGGCACTATCAAACTCCGATCTTTCTCAGAGACCAACTACAGTTACCCGCAACTACAGTTACCCGCCATTGTTTCCCACCCACCGCCCCTCCACCACCCGTGGGGCGTGTTTAGCTTTGTTTCTGAAAATAAACTATCAGTGAAAACATTTAGGCCCAATAATTATACCCCCGGGTCCCTCCACCACCCGTGGGGCGTGTTTAGCTTTGTTTCTGAAAATAAACTATCAGTGAAAACATTTAGGCCCAATAATTATACCCCCGGGTGGGTGTGGCTTCCAAAAAATACAGAATGGAACCAGATTGTATGCAGCAAGAAGCTTGCAAGACTAGAAACTGATTGGAGTAGCATCCGCCCACGGAAAAGACTACAACCTTAACGTTTCGTTTAAACGTTTAATTAACGTTTGCTATTAATCATTGCTGAAATATGCGTGTGGTTAACGAGCCAAACGGCGAGGAGTTTACTGCTATATTCTCTCAGAAGAATTCAGACCTAAACAAAGTTGATATTCTAGAAGGTTAAGGCTCTGTCCAGCTTCACCTGCAGTAACAGTTCTTCATTCGATGTGGAAATAGCAAAACGGTTGTCTTGACAAAGATGGGCGTGACCGCTGAAGACGGTCGAGTTGTATCGAATTCTCCTGCCTTCATAGATGTTAGTAAAGGCATGAAGCTTGCTTCGAAGTTAGAAGTCGTTTCTTTACGTTTTTCTCATCAATTCCAGTCTCTTAGATCTTCTTAATGATGTTTCCTTGTCTCTATATTCCTTCATTTGTTTCCTCTTCTTCATCAGTCTTGCCTCTCATTCACTCTTATCTAGATCTCGCTGTTTCTGTTTTCTACCTCTTAATTTCTCCTGTTTTGGCCTCTTCTGTAGCTCCCGCCCGCTCTTATGCTGTAGGTTCCTCACTCGTCTCTCATTACAGCAGTAGGCCATCACCAGTACACACAGTCAACTGATTATTGTGCCTGTGGTCGTACGTTTAATTATTGCATTCCCTAAGCATGACAGAACCACATATATATATCATAGGCGGAGGAACCAGGGGGGCCAGGGGCCATGGCCCCCCTAGATTTGGTAATGTCAGTACAGTGTATATGCAATACACATGTATGTTCATCATGTATGTGTACATGCCATGATTCCATAAAGACAAGTTTACACAGTGCTAAATATCAACACCTACTGAGTGACAACTTAGCAGCTGACATTTACCATTTTTATCGATAACATTAAAATTGCTCAAGAATTCGTGAGCGCAAATGAAAAAGGATGAACTACTTCAGTACTTTTAATAACATAATAATTAATATAACAGTAACAATAATTATCATTTTCATGTTTTAGTGGTTATAATACACATACATACGAAATAAGACACACACGCCATGACCCACTATAAATTATTACTCTTAAACTGTTTAAATTGTTTATGAGGAGTGCTCATTTGCTGCATTGTCAGTACATTTTTTGTGTTCCCCCCACTTAAAAATATGTTCCTCCACCTATGTATATATATATATAATTATATATATATATATATATATATATATATATATATATATATATATATATATATATATATATATTATATAAGTTGCATGTATATTTAAAATACAATGATAATTAACATTTTGTCTGGTTATAATATAGTTATATATAATAAAAAGGAATGTTACAGTCATGATCATACATTCTACATGTGGTTGTGGGTATGTACATTCATGATTGCATGACTAGTTTTTACTATAACTAATAATTCGAAACAAATCATTGCATATTACCTCATTTTGGTGTTATCAATAACAGCCTCTTTATATGGTAGTAGGGTATATATTTGTATGTACATTCCTGATTGCATGATTAGTGATAACAATTGTTTTTACTATAACCTTATAATTTGAAACAAATCGTTTCTTCCTATGCATATTATCTCATTTTGAAGTTATCAATAACAGCCTCTTTATATTTGTCAGTAGATTTTTAATTTTGTGCAATTCGTTCGACAAAGGTTGACACAGCGTTTTATAAAGCAGTTGTAAAATACACCCTACTACCATATATGGTAGTAGGGTGTATTTTGGTTTGGTATATGCATTTATGACTGTAGTCATAAAATTCCTTTTTACCATAATATGGTAAAAAGGAATTTTATGACTACAGTCATAAATAGCTATATTCATGAGCGCATGAACCCCACCGAAGGCGGGGAAGGAGCTTATAACTGCTTTATAAAACGCTGTGTCAACCTTTGTCGAACGAATTGCACAAAATTAAAAATCTACTGACAAACCGCGCCCAATGCACGTGGAGTATAGTACTAGTGTAGTATACACTAATGAGTTAGGAAAGAGAAAGGCAGCTGTAGTGAGGCTATGTTCCATGAAGAGAACCACATCACCATAACTTGCTTCACTACCTCAAGAGGCAACGAAGAATATGGGAATATATAAAATAAGTGGCAGCCCAAAAAGAAAAGCTACAGGCCAAAACAATGACGGATAAACTTCCGAGGAAGGTTAGTTGCTCATGAAATGAACAGCATCCACTTCTCTCACTCTACTTATAAGATACTTCACCTCGTTCTTCAACAGCCGTCTAGTATATAGTACGTTTAGCAGCTTTTGTCGCCTTTTTCATCACATGCAGGACACGGAACTAGGCGTGTATGTTTACACTATAGCACTTGAAACACATTATGAATATCATTATCTCAAGTACTTTCATTCGATAATATTATTACTACAATACTATTCTTATATGAAGAAACCATCCATCATCTTGTTCTGCTCCTTATTACATACAAGGTGTTTTCTGTTTGTGAAATTTAATGTTTGTCTCCTGTAATCCATCCTCAACATTTCTAGTTATGTACAACATAGTGTTGGTTTATGCCATTATTGTATTCCCTTGTATTTTGTAAAGTTGATTGTCTAACATGAATAATGCATATTGTCAGATTGTACTCAAATTGCCTACATACCTTACATATCTGACAGGTAATTATGTTTCTTTATCAGGAACAGATAGATCAGAAGTTTAAAGCTCTTTTGTGCTGCTTCAGAATTATAAACCAAAAAAATATGGTTATTTCTCTCAGTGAAGTTGTCTATATAAGAAAACATGGGACACAGTTCAGTTCTGATAATAAATTATTTCAATAATAATTATAAGTTGGTGAACAACACCACAAATACAATAGTTATACCAAGTTTATATCAAGTGTTGTACATTAATTTTGTATAAAATAATAAAAAAAGAGTATCAATGACTCTCTAGAATTTTCTATTTCACATTTCAATACAGTGATGGGTTTATGTTATATTTGTTAGGGTTATATCAGGACATTGTCACTCAAGCATGATAACAAATCTTGAATTTAAACTCTATAATCGTCCAGGTGATGACTATGAGAAACATCAAGGTGACCAGTGGGACTATCTGACGAGTGACTTGCATTCTGGGTGTATTACATTTGATAGCGCCTATGAAGTACATAGCATTTGTTGCTGATGGTAAAGATGCCTGGCTTATTGCAGATGCTTTTGTCACTGTTCAACTTGATTCAGACAAGTGGACTTTGCTTGTGGGAGATACCAATATTTACAAATGGCTGGAAAAAAAAACTTAATGAAAAGGAATTGTGACTCCAAAGATGAAAAAGCAGAGTTGTGATTTCCCTGATACCTTGCAAATCAAAATGTAATGTTTAAAAAATCGTTTTAGGCTTTTTCGTAGTAGTTGAAATACTTAGGCTGAACTTTTTTTTGAAATAATTACATAGCTGTTTGTTAGGCTAATTGAACAATAATTTGTACTGTGAATTTTTGATTGGTATAACTCTGTTAAAAATGCTACAAGTGCATGGAACATATATAGCATTTACTCTCATACTTGCATAACTAGAAATTATGAATACCCTGTTTGGAGGCAGCATGGGCCTGCGAGATGATTGATTGAGGGTGTAGGCATTATTTACCCATATATTATTTTACACCATGGTAACACAAAAATATGCAATTATATCACACTGTTATCAAATAAATGCCATAGTACTATACTAATTAGTGCATGTTTACTGTGGAAAAAACATTTAGTTTTCTTTTTTGCTATAGACATATATCACCTAGAGTACATCAAAGGTTACCATGGCAATATCCCATGCACCATGGAATAAGCGTAATTGTAGTCAATCAGGGAGTTGCATTCATACACAATAATATTGCATCATCACCTATGTTCTCATCATAAGTCAGAGCTGTTTCAAAACGCCATCCATTATTAGTGTTAGCTATAGCTATATGAGTAGAGTAGCATCCAGTCACTGATTAAATTAGAAAGTACCGGTAGTTATACATCTGAACAATGAACTAAATGTTAAATACTTGTGTATGGCAATACATCAACAATTTAGACTTTATGACAATTTACATTATTCCTTGCAACTGTAATTACTCAATTATTTCAACAATTTTGTATTCACAGTGCATGCACAATTGTATTGATCTTTGAGCCTATGAGTTTCTAAATTACAGTGAGTGACCTAACTATTGTTCAACTACTGTTCAACTATTACATTCTGAAAATTGATTTATCATTTCAATCCTATTTATTGGTTACATACGTTTCATAACAATTCAGTGTTCCATTATTGCTTGTATGTACGAGTAGCAAATAAATAAAAGTAAAATACTGATGTGCACTATGTTACCTTGAGTATACAACCATATAAATATTTGTAGTCTTGACATTCATTTAAAGTCACTGAATTATTCATAATTATACATTATTTACAAAACATAAAATACAAAGCTTGCTATATCCCAGTTACCCCACTTGTAAATTATTCAGCCATGAACAATGATTTGCATCATTAAATAATTAGTAAACGACATTCTCACAAAACAATCATTTGGCTCGTTACCTAATAGTGTAGGAAGCTATTTGTGACTAGAGACCATTATGTGTATAATTAATAATCACTTTATAGAGTAGATAATCCACTATGCTGTAAACAAATATTGATATATATATATATATTATATATATATATATATATATATATATATATATATATATATATATATAATATATATTATATATATAATATATATTATATATTATATATTTAGCATTATGACAATGAGAAAAACTACAAACAACTTGATACAAGCCATAATTCTTCAATCCAAGACCAATGAATTAGTATTCCATACCTTTTGAAGTTTGCTTTCCAATCACCAATGACAGCACATAGTGTATACATTATGATTCATGAAGAAATATTCCATTCGTAACAGCTGGCATAGCGCATATGTGGACTGTATTTCTGAATCTCCCCAAGCAATTATAAATTTGCACAGTTCAACCAACCACATTGCTCAGGTGGAGGAAGACTATCATATGCAATATGTTTTTTGAAATACACAGTACCAACTAAACGTATAAAAGACAAAACAAAAAGAGTCAAACGATTATGTGTTCCCGTGTCATATAATAATCCTGGCATCTCACTGTCACTTATAAACTGTGCATATTAGTGTCACTATTTGATGGTGGCACTGTATTGCTATGTGTAAGAATGATTTCTTTTCCTCATTTTTCCAATTGCTATATTAGTCATATACACTCACCTCTTTTCCCACACATGTAACAGACTTAGGATTTTGTTTGGAGTGTCTGACAACTCTGGTTGCCATAATTTTGTGACCGACAATTGATATTTCAAATGACATTCCATCTGTGCAGCTTGTACCTTTAATTGAACACTTTGATTGTTGTTTATATTGGTGTTAATTATTGCAAGAATACAAACCAGCCTTACTCTGTAATATATACTAAGAAACAAATTTGTACCAGCAATGTATACAGTAACATAGCTTCGTTAGAGGGAGGGGCTGGCTACACGAGACTATTTTTTTAGTCTCGCGTAGCCAGCCCCTCCCACTAACGAAGCGAGGGTCTGGAGGGAGGGGCTGGCTATGCGAGACTAGCTCTTTTTAGAGCCGCTTTAATACTTTTGGAGTACTCCCACGTGGATGACATGCTTCGATAACGCTTCCATGTGGCAATTATGTAGCGAAAATACATACTTGTGTGGGTTAAAATGTGTAAGCGGCGAGGCTATACTGTTTCAAGCATGCGTGGGTGGGCGGGCTCTTGGAAAATAATTTCCTGCAATCGGTTGCTGGTTCGACGTTACGTACGCGGCATTTCGCGGCAAGGGATAAGCGTAGGTGTGGCGAAATCAGAAATAGGTGGAGTTGATTAAAACTATATGATGCACCCTCCTTTACATTCATATCAACACAGTGAAGAGTGTCGAGCAGTTATACAAGCCCTAGTTCGTTGTCACGCAGACCATCCCTGGAGAAAGTTTTTTGGAGCGTGTAACGACCTCAAGAGAGAACTAAACAGGTGTTTAAAACGAGATTATATCACTAGAAGACAATCTAATTTTGAAGACTCTCAAAGACGAAAAGAAGTTGCACGTCAGTTAGATAAATAAGATAAATAACTAAAGTAGTGTCGACAGTTCATTGGAGTACATAATGTCTGCTAAAAGAATCCTCAATTCAATTCAACATCAATCCGAATCTACTTCACATGACTTACCAGTTGAAGTAGTGGGTGTAGCTCTACAAAAGAGTATGTTGTCATTAAAAGGTCAATTTCTATCTGTTGATGGGCGTGGTGTTGATTACAGTAAGCTGTATCACAGTCAAGAATTTAAGGAGTACTTGAAGAACGCAAAGAATCTGAATCATGTGGAGTTAGGTGGATGTTCAGAACAAGAAAGGAAAGCTTTCTTCATCAGTATCCAACAAATTTGATTTACTATTTAAGTAGTGTGGAGATCAGTACCCTTCACAACGAGAGATAGGTCTGGTCTACCACTTAGTGGCACTTACTACCATTTTGTTCAATATATCCTGCATTCTGGCTACATAATGATATGTAATTTTTAGGGCTGGGAATCGGCTGATATCTGAAATCGATTATCACTAACTTCAAGTCGATTGATAATCGATTAAAATCAGCAGAAGTAATTTTGCCAATTAAGTCAATTATTACAGGAAACTCCTCCCATTAGATCATCAAAAAGGCTTCCTATCACTTCCATATTGTACATTACTGGCCGTCACATGCTTGAAAAGTATGTCTTCTGGAATAATTAGCATAATCGATATTACAGACGTATAATCAATAATCAGAAGATTATCTATTAATCGATTAATCATCCCAGCCCTAGTACTAATTTTGTAATTCATTTTCAAAAACTCGGTTTGCTGCTGCGCCATAACGAAGCTTGATGTTGGTTTCTATGGCTTCCTTGGCATGTTTGAAGCTAAGTAAGTAGAAATCTGCTAAAGTTTAAGTGTTAATTATATAGTCCTGACAAAAGTACACTTTCAGTCATTCACCCATGCATGCATGCCATTCAAAATGTAGAAAGTTTAATTACATTCCAAGCATTAGGTTAAACCCATTCCTCATTATAGAAGTTAGTCTCCAGACCACTATTGTAAGATCTTCCATCATAACTATTAATTTTTAAATAGTTTAATTGAAGAATTATTTTAATTAACATGATGGTGATCAGATAAGTATTTCAAATTCAACCTTTTAAACATTATATATAATATTATACCCTTAATTTACATCCTCAGATGTTTATAATGCTCTC
Source organism: Petrosia ficiformis (assembly GCA_947044365.1). NCBI lineage: Eukaryota > Metazoa > Porifera > Demospongiae > Haplosclerida > Petrosiidae > Petrosia > Petrosia ficiformis. The sequence goes on from OX345636.1 coordinate 5,753,212, forward strand.
ACTATCCATGGTTTGTCATCTTGTGATAGCCTGCCGTCTTCTGTTCTTGAAGTAGAAGGTTTCTGGAGAAACACTTGCTACAGTATAGGTGAGTGTACATAATAATTCATGTTATACTATATATAACTAACCACTAATGTTAAATAATAGGTGATTGAATTTGCGAAAATCAGGCTTATGGGATAATTATTAATTTTGAGATATGAGTACAGTTATGGCTTACTTGGGTGATCACTGTTATACTACATAAAAAGCTTCATTAACGTCTTACCTATTCACTCATACCTCCAGAGAGGATTGGATACATCTCTGTGCTTCTCTAGCCACCCCTAATAATCGTTACTTTTAATGATTAAATAATTGATTTAATTGCTTTTTTTTCTCAAAATGAAGGTTTTGTGACTACAACGGTTTAATCCCTCGCTGTAGCTTTGTCTTTTGCTTGATTGAAATGTATCATATTTCATTCTAGAGCTAATTGAATACTCTATTCAGGTAAAACAAAAAATCAAATTTTGAAATTTTATTCTATAAGCCTGGTTTTCGCAAATCCAGTCACATACATGTATATATCTTTTAGTATAATTATTACACATTGAAATCATATCCAATATGTTTGGAAAATGCAGAGATATATAATGTTTTTATAATGTATATGCTTGCAGGGTTGTCCCTATGATTGCTTTTCATGGGGTTGAATCTGTTTAATTATATTAAAATACTTGTCACATACACATTGTATATGTAGTTAGGGAAGATCCGTCACGCAGGGGGGCTCAGGGTATTATGTGCAATTAGAACATGAGCTCTATAGACCAGCAGGAAGAAACCTGCTTGCAACTTACGTAAAACTGGAACTAATAGCCATTCTACCTGAAATATATTCTTATAAGTTCTACAAGAACCTTTAAAAAGTAAGAAGAGTAGATATTCAAAATAATCGCTATAATACGCTGTTGTGTTCCAGACATGAGAAAGTCAGCGATGATTACTGAATGATGATACTTTTTTCTCCATAAAGCAATCATAGGGATACTTTTTCCTCCATATTGTTTATTATCTTGTTTCAACTAACCACCACCTCATTCTTTATCTTTTTCTCCCTTCTCCTTATTTACGTACCTCCATTGTGTAATCCTCAGGAGGTGAGATTTACTCTCTTGATGACATAGAACATGGTATTCTCAGATGCAATCGTCCTCATCCATCTGGAGATGTGATGTTTTCAAAAGAAGATCCTAAGCTTGAATATGCAATGACCTCACTGGACCCAAGAATTCACTTTGCTCTTGTTTGTGGAGCTAAGGTAGTAGTCACTTCATTTTACATGTATATGAATATAACCAAATTTCAATAAAGGATAATTCCAACAAATAATTTTAATGAAATGCATACATGTACCTTCAATTGCTTACCATTCCACCATTTTGTATGGAAAGTCAATTAATAAGCCAATTCCATATGTATATTTCATTGACTTCCTGTAGAAAATGGCAGAATGATGAGCTTTTGATCTAAATTATTTCGTGGAAAAAATGTCCTTTTTTCAAATATTAGACCGCAAATGTGAAAATCAACTGTTTGGAGGAAGACTAATTTACAAATGCATTATATTTAAATGGCTCTTTGTTCAGGTGAACTTGCATTTAGATATGAGCATTAAGTTTGTTAGGTAGAGTTTAGTCACTAGTAATGCACTGATACGCTTTCTATAAACAATGCCAATTATTGATACTTGATGATTATAACATTACTGATGATAATACAAAATCTTAGCATTCAGATTAATGCCTTCTCCAGAGACTCTGTTATCGTTTAAAGCAAATTGTTTTTCTTTTGTCCATAATAAAGAGCATCAAAATCATGCTCTTTTTCTTCCTCTCACTTCCACCCTAAAATCCTTCACTACTGTTTCTTTCTACCACCATTATAAATTTTAGTTACCATGGTATCTTACAGAGGAGGGGGATACATGGTAATCGTAACTGTGATAGTATCACAATATTGACATTCTTATTAAGGTGGTACTAGGGAGTGGGCGGATGCGACTCCAATCAGTTTCAAAATAGAATATTATATAATATGACTCTAACCTGGTGTAATGGCAACCTTCATATCTTCTAATCACCTTTATAGGGTCCTGGAATTGATAAAACATATATAAAATGTCCATTTTTGTAATCGCAATAAGTACAAAACGGAGAAAGCCACGCCCACCAATCATGGCGTGCACCAAGTACAATGCATTTAGAGAAAACAAATAGAGCCGTTTTCTGGAAATTCATTTTACTTTTATAGTTACAAGAGGCTGAAGAAAGCTGAATTCTGTAGCTTTTCACTGAAACCATAAAATTTACCTTTCTAGACACTATCAAACTCCGATCTTTCTCAGAGAGCAACTACAGTTACCCCGCCATTGTTTCCCACCCACCGCCCCCTCCACCACCCGTGGGCCGTGTTTAGCTTTGTTTCAGAAAATAAACTATCAGTCAAAACATTTAGGCCCAATAATTATACCCCCGGGTGGGTGTGGCTTCCAAAAAATACAGAATGGAACCAGATTGTATGCAGCAAGAAGCTTGCAAGACTAGAAACTGATTGGAGTAGCATCCGCCCACGGAAAAGACTACAACCTTAACCCTCATCCACATAGGTGGAGTCAAGGGTTACTGTAACTGTAATGTCTTTGTGTTCCTAAAATTTCTGGAAACCTTTCGGTTTCAGACGTTCTAAGAAATACTGTTAGATTATTCTCACCCCATTCAGCTACATTTAGAGTAGTCTCGGAACTAGCAGTTTCGATGATAGAAATCCTCGAGTTACACCGGGCGTGTAGACATGTATATATGCAGTATTGCAGGGACTAAATGTGCATCCATATTTGAGACTAGAATTCAATGTTCTGTAGTATTGAATCAGTATATGTTAATGGAGATATATGTATACTAGGGCTGGGAAAAAGGTTCAAATCTTCGAGCCTTCGTTTGTTTGCTATGCATTCTAAGCTAAATTTCTCTTTCCAAGCTTTGAATACCACAACTTAGGGACCGGAGGCATGAAAAATATATATGAAGAAAAATGTTATCCCTATGATTGCTTTGTGGTGTTCAATATTCAGTAATCATGGCTGACTTTGAAGGACAACAGCCTATTATAGTTATTATTATCTACTCTTTTTACTTTTTAAAAGATCTTGCAGAACTTATAGAATATATTTTAGGTATAACAGCTATTAGTTCTAGTTTCTATGTAAGCTACAAGCAGCTTTCTTTCTGCTTGTCAGCTGAGCTTGAGCATGTGTTCTATTTTGACCAAGCTCCCCGGAATAATGCAACTTCCTTAACTACATGTACATGCACATTGCATTGTCATGTAAGTGACACAAACTCATGGAAACCAATCATAGGGATGGCCCTATTATATAGAGGTTCACACATAAGTAAGACAGCATAGGGTGCTACGAGAACCCTTTTACTGTGTCTTTATTGACACTAAAGCAGGTGATAAATTTGCTTGCCTGTGGGAACACCATGTTTGGTGTTCAGGTAATATTAACAGTGCACTACAAAGTAATCATAAAAATTATCTTGTTCTAATATTCTTTTATAGTCATGTCCAGCTATACAAGTTTACTCAGCAGCAAAACTGGACAGAGGTTTAGATCTTGCAGCTAATAGCTTCTGTGAACAGGAGGTGAAAATATTTAAAGAGACAAAAACGGTTTGTGTATAATTATATCAAAATAATTCTTATATAATTTTCTATTTCATGTTTTAATACGTTACTTCTTAATGGCAAAATAATGTTGTATTTACATGTACCTGTACATGTATGTATATAGTATGGTGTGGTATAAGATTACAGTATATATACATCTAAATTAAAGTCACATGCTTCTTTTGAACTGTTGCCCTCCATAAAAGATGAGCTGGATTTTTGTTACTCTTGCTGCAATTCAAGGAGATCTTGGAGTTGTGGGCATGGTCTAAATATAGTATCCCAGCTACTTTTGTTTGCTTTTTAATCATTTTATGTGGGGGGTAACTTAAGTAGGCAAAAATGGGCATCGACAATGGTTGGAGCATCAACCATTGTTGATGCCTATTTTTGTCTACTTAAGTTACCTTTACATCATATCATATGAAACAACACTCCATCTTAACAATGATGCCACATAAAATAATTTTACGATTTGGCTAAATTTAGACAAACCACACTTGTTGCACACAATCAATCACTAACTTTCAAACATTCGCTATTCAGCCATTTTGCAAAGAACTTTGGTATTCATAAGGTCAGTTAATGCTCCTGCTAGATACCACATTTAGTTTGCTTCCTATATGAAATGGCCAAATAACAAGTGTTGAAAGGTACAAGTAAGTAAATTGTTATGTGTCACAAGTGTGGTTTTCCCACATTTGGTCATATAATGATGACATATCCCCCCAACAGTTTAGTAGGTCAAAATGAGACTAGGCGAAGTGAGACCATATTCCATTGTCAAATGTGATCCTATCTCACTCCTCTACTAAGTAAATGAGTCATTATCCCGTTCCATATTCCTATTTATATTATTAGTTTAGAGAAGTCCACTATTTTTCAGTCAGTCACATCCCTCATAATAACAATTATTTTTCTGAAAGATTAGAGTCTTTTCCAGAAACTAAAGATAGTCTCCTATTCTGTCAATCATTGAGCTATTAATTATTATACAGTATTACATAGAGTATGTCTTGCACACCTAGTTAATTTTGTTTCCATCTTCTCACTTTCCTTTGTTATTTTATTCTCTTTCTATTATCTTCTCAAATAGGTAACACTTTCGAAAATTTTCCAATGGTATTCATCTGATTTTGGTGATTCCAAACCAAACCAGTTGAAATGGATAAGTCAATATCTACCAGATGATAGGAAACAGACATTATGTGATATGCTGTTGTTAGGTGATGTCTCTGTAGAATATAGTGATTATAATTGGCTACTTAATAAATTGTGAAAATAAGTTGATTCCATTACCTAATTACTGATCTTTTGTTTTGTTGTTAGAAAGCTTTGATCTAACAGAGAATGTCTATGCATACATATGGTTACATACTCGACACTTAATAGGTAATAATTATAATAATTAATTTTGTAGTTAATGATTAATTTTATGATACAATTGTAATTATGATTATACTGATTATACTGAAGAGCTTGAATAAGGACATGGTTATGAATGACATTGCTAATCAGCATACATGTACATAATTAACCATCTCCATAATCCATATGTTTGTTGTCATCATAGTAGCCCAAACTAAACCCACTAGAGTTATGATTCATGTACCAATAAAAAACAAAAGGAAAATATTGGATGCAGACATTTTCCAAGGACTTTTAGCTCGACAGTTTTAAAGTGTGACTAACAGTGGCTGTTTTCATGGAAGGTTGTATAAAATCGGTCATATGGGTATCAATCAACAATGGTGAGTGGGAGAATAAAGCCCCTAACTTTGAAATAAAGAGGGAGTTTAGCCACCATATTCACATGCAAAATATACTGTATATATGTGTATTTCACATTGCAGAATAAATCTCAGAAGAGATCCAATACAAAAAATGAAGATGTAGCTATAATGTGTTGTAATAATTAGTATTCTAATCCATCAATCAAAAATTTTTTTAATTTAAAACTTGTACACAAATAGAGAGAATATAAGGAAGAAGGAGTCAAAGGAATGCCTGATAGATATGTTTCATGGAAGTGTAACACAGTATGAACCTATTGATGGCTACAACTACAAATCACTAATAATTTCAAAAACAAATGCACTAGTACTAGTACTTTTAGTTAACTATAACTAAAATCCCTTTTAGTAAGGCACTGTGACTTAGCATAACTAAATTACAAGTCTATATAGTGACTATAACTATAAAACAAACATTAGCCAATAACGGGCACTTTTAGTCAGTACTCAAACCCTTTTAGTAAACTCTAAACCCTAAACCATCCTATAACTATAACTAGAAGTGGACACTACTGTCATACTAAAACAACTCGTACATACATCAATTACAATGCAGACATTTTGAATATGGTACACGAGTTCTACATTGTTCAACATTTTCCTATCTAGGTACATACATAAAAAAATGAATACTGTTAAATGTCAACTTAATAAGGTTGTACCAGTGTGAGACTGAGGCTGTGAGGCAGATGCAACTCCTATCTTGACGATCTGGTTCCAAATCTGCAAGCTTTACAAGTGAACTACTGAGTCCTGAATGTCTCATCTGCCTCAGTAGTTCACTTGTAAAGCTTTTGTCTAGTAGTATGGCAGTAAGTAAAAAGTTCTAATATTATGTGTATAATGCATTTAGCTTCTGCGAAATGCAAAGGAAGTACGTTTCCCTCTTGGTCCTTGAACATCAGCTTGCCTTCTTTTCATGCCAACATGGCAAGTCACATCTTCTTTCCCACTTAATTAAGTTGGATATACGTTTATCAACCTCCAAGACAAGGTCAGCGTAAGTATCTACAACTCGCTGATACTTTCCAAAACATGGCCTACACAAATACTTCTCAGTTCCACAGAATATTGATTCACTACTTATACCTCCAACTGGAGCTTCAGAAAGTCTTGTATCAATAGTTTTTTTAACTAAAGAAGCTACAGGACTCCATTCAGATGGTTCTATAACTCTCCTTGCTCCACTTTTAGTCTTATTTAGCTATATATATATATATCCTATATAGTGGATAGCGACTCAGTTTGAATGTTGTAGAGTTATACACTGATGAGCATTTTCCAATCTTTATAATCGATATTAAGAATATCCTGATATCATAATCATCAGTATCTTTTCCAGGCAATGATGGTTTATCCTGCCATAACTGCATCAACACACTGTTTTTAGTTATGCACTCTTTATTCAAAGATATAGCTCGAGTACCAGTCTCCTCCTATGGGATGGTGTCATGGTAAGCTCAAACTGATTCATAAAGGAGGAGACCCCTGTGCCATCTAACTTTAGACCTTTGGCTCTGACCTCAGTAATAGGTAGATTTTTCCATAAAATTACAGCTTTTCACTTGGAACACACCTATGATCAGACAAATTAATATATTTACGACAGCTATCCATACGTCGTATAGAACTGCCGGAATTAAATGGGTACGGTACCGTCTGCTGCAACAACATCTACTCTAGTCATAAACCAAATCTCGTCTCTTTACAGTTTCTTGACTGATTTTTCATATTCAACTATCTGGACCTCTCTAATGAAATAATAGATGCCTCTCTGCAAAAAGAATTTTCTCTGAAGAATTGACGGCACTATGGAACATATTTTTGTGATAGTTGACTATGCTTTAAATCTCTATACTGACATTTATTGATTTAGAGAATGCCTTTGACTCTATCTCCCATAAATACATCAATGGTATTTTAAAGTATGTGAAAGTCCCTGAAGAAAATAGAAGTTATAAAGTCAACCTTTATTGGAATCTGTCAGCATATATTGCTACCTAGAAATGAATATCTTCTTTACTATTAGTATAGGGGTGTTTTTCAGAGGGGACACCATGTCTCCAATAATTTTCTCGCAGCATTTAACTCAATAATTGGGTTACCAACTCAAGCTGAATATAAATAAAGACAATAGCATCAATCACATCTCCCAGACATTGAATCATACATTTACACATTTTGGGATGTCTAGGACTCTAATGAAAAAGAGGGCTGGTATTTGGCAAAATGCTCTGAATGATATTAACTGGTTCCAGCAAATGGTAAAGGAAATGGTTCCTTCCTCATTATCACTCTCCACCAGAATATAGCAGTGTTAATTTAGGAATAAAGTTCAGGGTTTTGCCGATAACCTCACTATACTTTTGTCATCTAAAATCAAGCATGAAGAAGGTTTAAAGGATTTGAATAATAAATGTATGGATGTATATAGAACTTCAGATTAGAACAAATAAATGTGTTTCCATGGTTTTCGACATATCAAAGTAAGAAATAGTTGTACAAGAAGTATTACAGATGGCCTTACAACATTTCTGGGGAGTATATTTTCTTGTTCTACATCACACACAGAAAAGGAAGTCAGTAAAAAATTCACTGAATCTTTCAACAAAATTAATTAAGGACAAATCCCCAATAAGAGGAGAATACAAATTATGTCTTATTTTGTCAATCTTTTTGTTTCTTTCTCTCAGTTAACTCTATCCCTACGACTGTAATCACAAGAATGCAAAATTCCAGAATGAAGAAGATAAACAAGTGGTTGGGACTATCTCACACCCGAATATCTTAGATGTGCCTTTACACTTTCACTTACAGACGAAAGCCAAATTGACATACCTCTTTTCAATCGTTTCATCAGAAGTCCGCATGATTAGAGAATTATCTGATGACTACCTAAACAATTTCTCAAGGAATCATCTTGAAATCACAATGGAAGTCTTTAATATTCTCTACCAAGCTAGAGCCTTAATATTCCCTATCTCCAGGCAAACTTTGTCAAGCGACTGTTAAAAAATCTCAGTCAGGGAGTTTAGGACAACAAATTAGAATATCTTAGTTCAAGGAAAGCTCCAACAAGTTTGCCATCCAGAAGCTGAGAATCGGGTCTGGAATCAAATAATGAAAGGTCTTACCACTGGACAATTTTCATTTCTTTTACGAGTGGGCTCTGATACCCTTCCCACACTACTCAACCTGAAGTGTTAGAGATTTTGTCAATTAATGCAAAAAGTGATGTATGTGACAACCCTCCTACTGTGTTCCATGTACTTAATGGTTGTCCAGTTGCTCTCAATCAATCGACAGAGGACTGAAAAGATGGACAACTTTATAAGATCAAAACTAACCGAGGATGACGTTTTATTCACAAGTCAGAAAAGCCTATGTTAACCATACCAGTTTTGATCACTTCTGCAAGACCTGCCATGGTATATAAAAATAATAAGAAATTAGTCTTTATTGAGCTAACTATTCCTTCAAACTCGATTAAAAACCAGGAAGACACACAGCAATCCTACCAACTTCTTGTAAGTGATTTGGAAATAGCCAGTTTTAATGCACTGATAATCAACCAGTGTTACACTAAAATTTCTGACTTCATAAATGTTATACTGTTTGCTTTATTATAAATTATATACATGTGTTATTTACTACATTGTTTGATGTATTTATATTTCACTATTTTTGTTTACCCTTGCAAGATTGTGTTCCCCCACATGTAAACTTGTAGTCTGAGGGCTTTTCCCTTGTCTATTGTTTGTTTGTAGCATTAGTTCACAAAGTATAGTCAAAGGAAAATTATATATACATGTAGCTATATATAATTATTAATAAATTGTACCATTTGAATAGATAATATTCATTTCTGTGCAGTGTGTATATATACACACACACATATAAAAAATAAATACGTTCTTAATTATTATTATGCAAATAAAATTGATAATCATGTTCTTTTTCTCTTTTTTCCCTTTCCCTTTGTAGTTGTAGAGGCAGCATGACAAGTAGGCACAACCATAGTATTAATTTTGGTTTCTCCAACATTTGTATATAGGTGAAACCGTACCATTATTTATAATGGTGCAACCTTTACTATCACAACCAATCATTTCCCCTCCTCAACAATAACACCATGACTTTCATCCTCTGTCGGTGCAAAATCATTTACCAAACAGTTTGGGGAGAACACATAATGTCATAACCTAAAGATGTTTTCTGCTTGCTTGATTTTGTTTGTTAAAAATTAATCAATTTGGGTAATGCGCTCTACATGTACATCAATATCTTACCACACTACAAAATAGTGTGTCTGTGTAACATACAATTGCAGTTGGCATGCCTGGGTAGTAATATGGGTGGTCATGTTTGAGATGCAGTGAATCATATTGGCCTTTTGCTGAGACAAAATTGAGGTAAACTACTTGCTACTGAATCCAAACTTGACGATTCAGCACATAGTGGACATTTACTTCAAGTACTCCTGAACCACATCAGTTGCGTTGCATTCAATACAATCATCTGGTGATGCTCCGAGAAAGAGCTTAAGAGCTTAACTAACGATATTAATTCACTTGGAATTATTATAGCTTGATGACAGCTACATAGCATTATTGTGACTTGTATGCTTCTACAGCATTTTGCTCGTGTCAGGAGCCCATATGTTTTGTAGGTGTCTGCAGCATGTCTAGTTAGTTTGAAGTGGGTGCAGGTAATTATCATTTTTATAATGTTAATCGATGTGGCTACTCCAAGAATTGAAGAAAGTTAGCGTAAGGAAACCGAAGTTTTTACTTTTTGAGAAGCTGTCCACAAGGTATTCCAAAAGCAGCTGCATTCATCTGACACCTCAGGTGGACCATCTGTCAGTTTTTGCCACAGTTTCCATTGAGGCACAAGGAGAACTGCAAGGAATATTTGCAGTTGGGCCCTTTCACACATAAAGATAGCAAAAATCATGTAGTCCTTCAACAAGTAACACTTGAAACACTGATTTCCTCACACCTGTTATTATGGAGGCAAATAATTTCTTTCTGTCATTGAAGAACTCTATATGACTCTCCTTTTTTAATAACAAATACCTCTAAAGAAGCTATGATAATATTAGTCTACCTGCTATATCTTTTACTTGAGCTACGAAAGTCACTTGTGTACACACATTTTTTCGAAGAAATTATTAACTAAAATATAATTATTATATTATAACAATAATAATAAAAACATTTTCAATAAAAATGAAGGAAGATGTAGGGAAGTCAAAATGCAAAAAGCATGCGAACAAGGTTGGGAAGTTAACGTAGGACCTAAAATATATATACACATATGTTATAAGGTTCCTATGATGTCATAGTTACCACACTCCTCCCTTTTAAGAGGTATTAAGGTCATCGAATTCAGGCTTCGGATCCGACTTAAGGATCAATCATCGGGACGTGGATATATTACAGCTCGTCCCAGTCACACCCAGTAGTTTAATTGTTGAGCTAAGCAGCAGATGTATCTCAATGGTTGTGTTACTCGTATTTCTCTTCACTGATCTCTTGTTCTGATTTAAGATGGTACTAGGGAGTGGGCGGATGCGACTCCAATCAGTTTCAAAATAGAATATTGTATAATATGACTCTAACCTGGTGTAATAGCAACCTTCAAATCTTCCGATCAGCTTTATATTGTCCTGTAATTGAAGAAATATTGTTAAAATCGCCATTTTTCCAATTAACATAAGTACAAAACCACAAAAGCCACGCCCACCATACATGGCATGCACCAAGTACAATGTATTTTCAGAAAAGTTACAAAGCCATTTTCTGCAAATTCATTTTACTTTTAAAGTTACAAGAGGCTGAAGAAAGCTGAATTCTGTAGCTTTTCACTGAAACCATAAAATTTACCTTTCTAGACACTATCAAACTCCAATCTTTCTCAGAGACCAACTACAGTTACCCCGCCATTGTTTAATAATCGAGAACTCTTCTACTCCCCGACATTTGGGAAGTAGAAGAGTTGGAGACAAACTGTATGCTAAAGATTTCAGTGGTAAAGGAAAATGGATCCCTGACTCGGTTATTATAGTAACTGGTCCCATATCTTATCAGCTCAAGACACAGACTGGACATTTTATACGTCATCATTTATATCACTTACGTGTTCATTATCTTCCAGATGATAATGTCACTGATCCTAGAACTGATTATGATGACTGGTTAGTATCAGGTATTTATACTAGCCCTACTACAGAATGTCCTCTGAATGTTTCACCTTGTAACTCATCTGATCCTCAAGAACTCACACAATCGTCTGTTCGTCGGTCATCCCGAATTCGTAACCCCATGGATCGTTATACCCCAGTATCACCTTTAAAAGGAGGTATTAAGGTCATCGAATTCAGGCTTCGGATCAATCATCGGGACGTGGATATATTACAGCTCGTCCCAGCCACACCCACTAGTTTAATTGTGGAGCTAAGCAGCAGATGTACCTCAATGGTTGTGTCACTCGTATTTCTAGCTCTTCACTGATCTCTTGTTCTTCACTGTGTTGCAGAATAGTTGCATGGAATATTAACAATGAAAGAATAATGGTAGTTTCTAAGTTGAGAAACTTTAATTTGCTGCTTTGTTATACACGATTCTACCCTGATTTAAAGGTACATTATACTCAATATTTAATTAATGTACTTATCATCAAGCTCATTAGCACATTAGACATTAGTATCTATAGTGATCAGATCTAAAGATCTTTTAATTTGTAAACTAAACGTAAAGTGAAACTAAACAGATTTTTTCTATGTCCATTCATCCCTAACTGGATTTCCTTTTAAATGTGCATTATACTGAATAACTCCATTAATTATGTGTCTCTCCAAGCCCTGTTGCTCTCTGTATAATAGACTGGTGACAGTATTTAATAGTGTCAGAAAATAAGGATCTTTGGTAGTTTCTGTAATGAAGCTAGTGATCTTTCCAAGTTTGTATATTCCAATCACCCCCTCACTGAATTAGCTTTTAAGTGTGCATTATACTGAATAATTACATAATGTTTACCCAAGCCCTGTCGTTCACTATATCTCGACTGGTCACAGTATTTAAAGCGATGAAAGCTAAGGATCTTTGACAGTTTCTAATAGCAACAGAAGATAAATCTTTGGTAATGAAGCTAAGGATCTTTGCTAGTTTCTATATTCCAATCATCCATAACTTCGTTAGCTTTATATTGAATAATTACATATGTTTCTCCAAGCCATGTTGTTCACATGTATAATGGACTGGTGACAGTAATTAATAGTGATGGAAAGTAAGGATCTTGGGTAATTATGCTAGAATTTTTGATAGTTTCTACATATTTATTCTAACCAACCCTAACTTCATTAGCCTTGTTGATAACATGTATAATAGACTGGTGACAGTATTTAATAATCACAGAAAATAAGGATCTTTAGTAATTTAACTTATGAATTCAAAAAGGGTTCATTATACTATTTCATTGTATGTTTCTCCAAGCCCTGTTGTTTTCTGTACCTTCGACTGGTGATAGTATTTAATAACAATGGAAGATAATGATCTTTGTTAATGAAGCTAAGGATCTTTGCTAGTTTGTATGTTCCAATCATCCATAACTGGATTTCCTTTTAAAGGTGCATTATAGTGAATAACTCTATTTAATTGTACGTGTCTCCACGCCCTGTTGTTAGCTGTATCTCGACTGGTCACAATATTTAAAGCGACACATTTTTGATAATGAAGCCAAGGATCTTTGCTAGTTTTTAGGTTTTAATCATCCCTAATTTGATTTCATTTTAAAGGTGCATTATACTGAATAACTCCATTTAATTGTGTGTCTCTCCAAGCCCAATTGTTCACTGTATAATAGACTGGTAATAGTATTTAATAATGATGGAAGATAAGGATCGTTGGTAATGTAGCTAAGGATCTTTACTAGTTTCTATATTCCAATCATCCTTAATGTGAATTTGGTATGTGATACTCAATAATTACATTTAATTGCATGTGTTTTCAACTCCTTTTTTTCACCATAAAATAAAAAAACAGAAATTAAGGATCTTTGGTAGTTAAGTTTAAGTAACGAAGATAAGGATCTTTGATCATTTCTATATTCCAATCATCCATAACTTCATTAGCTTTTAAGTGTGCATTATACAGAATAGTCTCATTTAATTTTTGTTATTCACATGTATCTATAATAGACTGGTGACAGTATTTAATAGTGAAAGAAAGTAAGGATCTTTGGTATTGAAGCTAAGGATCTTTGATAATTTTTACATATTCCAATCAACCATGACTTCATTAGCCTTGTTGGTAACATGTATAATGGACTGGGGACAGTGTTTAATAATTACAAACAAGTAAGGATATTTGGTAGTTTAAGTAATGAAGCTAAGGATCCTTACTAATTTCTATGATCCAATGATCCCTAACTTGATTTTCTTTGCTAGTTTTTATGTTCTAATCATCCCTAATTTGGATTTCATTTTACAGGTGAATTATACTGAATAACTCCATTTAATTGTGTGTCTCTCCAAACCCAATTGTTCACTGTATAATAGACTGGTAATAGTATTTAATAGTGGTGGAAGATAAGGATCGTTGGTAATGTAGCTAAGGATCTTTGCTAGTTTCTATGTTCTAATCATCCCTAATTTGATTTCATTTTAAAGGTGCATTATACTGAATAATTGTGTGTTTCTCCAAGCCCTGTTGTTCACATATATAATAGACTGTAACAGTATTGAATAACAACACATTAAACTTAGCTACAATAATTACATGTCTTCATAGTATCATAGAGTGTGACATAATTTCATTTAAGGATCTTTGACATTTCCTTAAGTATCGATTTATCCTAATTTGATGCTCTTGTCAACTCATTTGATTGTGTATGTCTTCAACCCCTGTTGTTCTCTGTATGGAATATGGAAGGTATTTCATAGTTTCTAAATCACAGCTAATTGTCTTTGCCAGTTCTTATGTTGCATTCATCCCCTGTTTTCTATGTTCTCTGTTAGTTTTTCTCTTGCAAATATTTATCTAGTGTCAGTTTAAAATTAATGTTGTTTTAAATTAAATTTTCTAGCTTCTATCTGGAATCATCTGTTAATTAGAGGTTCTAAAATCAGCTGCTCTTTTATTGAAGTAATGGTTACTTTGATGGATTGTTATGCCATGTTGTGATGGAGTATTAAAAGCAAACAAGCTTTTTCTATCATGAAATGGTATGATAGCCCAACAAATAACTAAAAATATTCAGAATTACAACACTTCAGAACATTCTTTGTGGTACAGAAATGCATTTATTAATTACATATGTGAAGTCATGCACTAGTTAAATACCATTTTTAAATTAAAGAATCTATCCATTGTATGTGTGTGAACACTATTGAATCATTTGTGTTTATCTTTCTTTCCATCTGATATTTCTTCAAGCCTTCCATAATTATATTTTTATCTCTTCATCAAATGTCACTCATAGTTTTCTACTTTAACATAATTGTTTTCTAAAATCAACATCCATAGGTCTACACCGGGATACCCTTTTTCTAGACTTGCAATGGCAATAATTATTCTAGCTAGTTTGTGAAATAATGTATATATATTGCAGTCAAAGTAGGTAAAAAAAAAAGGAACAGAGTAGACTGAACTCAATAATTACATTTAATTGTATGCATTTTCAACTCTTCTTGTTTGCTGAATATTAATCATAGTCTGGTGAAGAACGACTGGACTTTGAGACACACACACAATTACTGAATGTAAATATTGAGTATAAAGTTTCACGTTTACAAAATAATCAAGTTTGATATGATGAGAATATAGAAATCAGTAATGATCGTTAGCTTCAGTTTAGAAACTACCAAACATCCTAAAATTCAGTCACTATTACTACTGCACTTTATCACAATCAGATTAAGTGACATAATATTAGGATCTTTGGTATTTTCTGAAATTGAAAATGAATAATTGCAACATGCATCAATGTATAGGCCTATATAATATAATATACCAATAGTTTTTGTTTTAGTCCATTTACTATACATACACGGAGTATTGACTAGATAGTGTTTACTTCCTTGGTAATTATAAAATGCACCAATGCATACATTCATCTGTGCAAAAATGCTCTGATGCCATGCTGGCATTGGCTGACTCCATTGCATCTGCATGCATCCTGATGCAAAATAGAAATTAAATAATTGTCATTACAAATTGTGCCACATATGAAAAGTAACTAAAACTACCTTCGCCTTTCAAAATAAAACTACACTAAAACTAAAACGTAATACCCTAACCAAAACAACACTAGTATACACATTACAATATTTCAACGCTTACAAATCATAACTATAATTATAATTAATATGCAATGGACTACATCACAAAAATTTCTATTATATCCACAAGGGTATCCTCATCATTTGTGCTCTGATTACTGCAATCCCTCAACTCGATGTTTTCAGTAATTGCTTCATTCCATGTCTTGATAAACCATGGATTGTTATGAATAGTACAACAAGGCTGTGTTATATTACAAATATTCACATCCCACAAAGAATTGTGTGGATAAAGAATTTGTTGGAAGCGAAACTCTGGTGAAGTTGAATAAAATTCACAGCAATAATCTGAACCTACAAACGCTGGGATATTTTTTGTACTTGATTCCATATGATGAAAACACAGCTGAGTTACAACCTCCCGAAGAAGATGTAGATCTACCACAAACACCATGGTCAATGTTGTCATACTCTTGTATTATCAGTCCAGGAGGAGATGTAGTGCCAGATTCACTCATATTGATGTAAGCCACTCTTGTCCATCCTCCCTCACCATCACAATTGATCCCTTCCATGTCACAATAGAGACTGACAGTACTTCCATTAGTCAGAGTTATGTTGTAATATCCTGACTTAACACTAGGATTAGTTTTATGCATCTGCACAGGAGGAGGTGTTGTGTAACAGGAAGCAAGAAGCTGCTAGCTCTATGGGGCAAATAATATATGCATGCAAGTTTCCATTTTAAATTTAAACTTGAAATCCTTTTCGATGTTGCTCATATTACAACAGTACTGTTCATAGATCGAAGGTTGACGTTGAGTGTTACAGTCACTCATACAGTAAGGATTACCATGACTTAACTCATAGACAAAAACTGCAGAAATAAAAAACAAAATAAATAAATGCATTTCGATTACCTTATTTTGAATATAGCATAAATGATCTAGCATCGATCTGCAAACAAGTAATAATACAAATTATATACCGACATTGATCTGTTTCTTTTTTTATAATCAATAATATACCTTTCAATTGATGTAGTTTGTATATCATAACATTATACACATTTTGTAACAATATACACATTTGCAAGTCAGCATCAATGCATTATGCATCAATGCATAACTGCATATATGCAACAATACACAATCCATAAAGTGGTATTATAAACATTTATAGTTTATTTTAGTGTTATGTGTGTTTATATAGTAAATTTTCATGGTGGGCGGGCAACTCTGGCAGTGTAAACTGTATTGAGTTGGTCTCTGAGAAAGATCGGGGTTTGAGAGTGTCTAGAAAGGTAAATTTTATGGTTTCACTTACAAGCTACAGAATTAAGCTTTCTTCAGCCCCTCAGTTGTCACTTATAAATTACTATTATTAAAACACCAAAAATGTTACAATAGTTTTAATAAGCATGCAACTTTGGCGGGAAACACTAAAAAATTTAGTAATTCAACAAAATTATCAATCTTTAATATTGGACCTTCTTTAGTCTGGCGAGCAGACCTTTCGCCTCCGCTTTTACATTGGGACGGGGCAGAGGAATTTTGAGGAGAACGCCCCGTCACAACGTAAAAGCGGAGGTGAAAGGTCTGCTCCCCAGACTAGTACCTTTTGTGTTTGGTACTGCACAGCAGCAGATATAGTTTCTCCAGCAGAAAATGTTATTAGCCACTAATATGACCTGCTGCTATTGCAATACTCAAATGATAATTGGAAATAGGTCAGATATTTCTGATGGCTGCGTATTCAGGTGTAGATCCTGCAAGACCACCAAGTCACTCCGGGCTGGTATATAGCTTTTTTCAATAAAAGTAAATTACCATTGCAGAAATGGTTGTCTCTTACTGGACAAAAGAATATCCTGTAAGAGATGCGGCTGATGAAGCTAAGATGAACAGGTAGACAGCTCTACCAGTGGCTAAGAGAAGTTTGTAGCACTAAACTACTGCAGAATCTAATTGTACTAGGTGGGCGAGGGAAAATTGTTCAAATTGATGAGACACTCTTTCGTCACAAGCAAGGTAGTTTTTTTAATTAGTAACAATTATAATAATGGAATGATAAATTATTATTGCATACTTTATTTCCAGCATCATCGTGGGCATCCTCCACAAACATTTGATGTTTGAAACAGTTGACACTTCCCAACAACCAGCTTTGGGATATTGTTGCAGCAAGAGATGCTATCACTCTACTCCCCATTATTAATAACCATGAAGCATCAGGAACAATTGTTCACTCAAACGAATGGCCTGCCTATAATAGAGTGGCATCACTGCCTAATGCGAATAGTTGCAGTAGTGTTAATCATTCAACCACATTTGTTGATCCTATCACTGACACTCATACTCAACACATTGAGTCATATTGGAATAGAGTGAAAATCAAGCTAAAGCATATGAGAGGATGTCATGAAAATCAGATAGCCAGCTATTTAGATGAATTCATGTACAGAGTGAGGTATGGTAACACTGCAAGGGAAGCTTTCAATAACATCCTTTCTGATATTGCAGATCAGTATCCAGTGTAATATATCACACTTGGTCCAATCTATCCAGTACAATAATAAATATACACTTAATAATTATACCTTATTTTTAGCACAATAGTAGGTCAGCATACATTATTATATTATATATATAATTTATAAAATAAAAATATAGCTAGCTTGTATAATATTATATTATAATTACAAATTAATAAAACAATTATTAATATAATTATTATTAAAATAAGTTTACTTCTTAATTAACACAATACGCTTATACACAGCTTGTCAGCCACGAGGCCTCATGACTTGTAAGTTATAGCCACACCCCTATTACCTGATAGATCCACGTGTCGGACATCTGACACTATCCGGTTGGTATTGTGCACAAATTAAAGTCACTGAGCCTGTAAGGCTGTAAGTACCTAACGAAAATGTGGTTCGCATTTTTGAGACCCTATAATATATAATTATATGTTAAGGCTGTCTACACCATTTCTAATTATTGTACAAGAATAACAAAAACATTTTCAATAAAGATGAAAGGAAATGTAGGGATGTCAAAACCCAAAAAGCATGCAAACAAGGTTGGGAAGCTAACATAGGACCCAAAATCACCTCCATATAACCCTACATAAGTGCTTACACTGCTATAAAACAAAATACAAAGAGCTGTACTTATGTAGGGTTATATGGAAGTGATTTTGGGTCCTATGTTAGCTTCCCAACCTTGTTTGCATGCTTTTTGGGTTTCGACATCCCTACATCTCCTTTCATTTTTATTGAAAATGTTTTTGTTATTCTTGTTTCCATTGTGTTTTTTTGTGAATGGTGTGAATATTTTTTTGCAGATTGTAGAAATACTATATATCATTATGAAATCATACAACTATAAGTGGATTGAAATTTGTTCGTCAATAAGTCAGTATTTTGTATTTATGTATTGATTATCATTCTCTTACACTTACAGATGATGTATATTCTCTATTTCACTTACAGCACTGTCTGCCATCCTACAAGAAGTAGTGTCAGTCACTGTGTCAACCATTCAGTATTCCAATGGTTATCATAGCATACAATATTATTATACAATTGTTTAATATTTATATTCATTATTATAAGAATGTATTTGCTCACAAATGTGCTTATGATTTCAATGCAACAAGCACTTCCACCTTTTCAGCTTCCATGTTCCGAGTACACGAATGCGCATGCGTAATTAAATTCCAATTTGGAAAATGGCGTCCAATTCCAGATTAAATCTTTGCCGTCGTTGAGACTATCTTCTTTCATAGTGTCTGAAGATATCATCTCAATACTTGTAGACCAGAATTTTACTATGAATGCGACTGGAATGGTGCTAGAATCATTGTGATAGTTCAACAAACAAAAAAATGATTTGTCTGAAAAATAATATTAAATAATATGATGAAGTTTTGCCAGTTTTGCCATTCGCCGGTTCTATACCTTAACGACACTTTTTGGCCATCTAGAAGGTGTTGGTAGTCATAAAAGCACATATGAATAGGTATGTGTGTATTAAAACTTATCTGTATATATTACCAGAGATTTCAGGTCATTGAAATGTATGGGCGGCCATTTTTTTCCGTGCCATCCCTACATACTCTCCGATATACAAAAAGTGAGATTACATACATGACATATCTTAAGGAGTAGAGTCCAAAAGTCGAAATTAATGTTAATGTTATCGATGTAAATCCAAGTACTAGTATATACTACCTATATAATCTTTGATACAAGCTGTTGAATGCATGTGAGCGATGTTACCTCTTTTGTTATGAGGTACGTGTAGTCTGGCATATATAGCTCTTCCCACTTTAAACACTTTAGTGGTATATATATAGTGGCTGGCTGCGTACACCAGACTAAGGTAAATGCCAAAACCAGTCTGCTACCTACCTGCTGGATTACATCATAGTGTTATAGTCCAATATATAGCATGTAGAGTAATCTGGCTAATAGTATACCATGTATTCCTTTATGTTATCATGCTAATTAGAATATAATTATACAATATCTTGCAAATAATTATTAATAGTTATTAATTTTTAAGAAGAAAAAATCAATAGACGAGAAAAAAGACCAAAACGATAATAAGAGAAAAAGAAGTAGTAAGTGACAGTAATAAACATTTTGAGAGAAAGTTACAATTTAATAATTAGTATAGATAAACATTTAACAAATAAATTAATTCTGTTTCTTTCGATGTTTCCGATCAATAGATTTATGTTTGATTTGAACTAGAAATGGATGCTGTAAGACCTCATGAGCAGTCGGTCTTTTTGAAGGATCTCTATATTAAAAATTAATACATGAAGTATAAAATTACTTCCCATGAATCATCATAAATCATAAGGCAAAGCCAAGTACAGTATGTAGATTAAGAATTTTCATGGTAAATGAGAAATATTTTGTTGCTCATACACACAGTGTTTGCCTCCATGTACATGTATCATACTATTAACCTACTGACGCTCCTGGAATGAACTACATGTATGTATACATTGTGTATGAGTAACCACATTAACCTAAATTGAATGCATTAAAATTGTGTATAATGCCACTGTTTCCATTTAAAATGTTTTATCTCCTGAAACACATTTAGAGCATGTGTATAATTTTTGTAATACAATGTTGTCAGTTTTAGAGATAGAGATATAGAGATAGATAGAGAGATAGATAGATAGATAGAGAGAGAGAGAGAGAGAGAGAGAGAGAGAGAGAGAGAGAGAGAGAGAGAGAGAGAGAGAGTGAGAGAGAGAAAGGGAGTTTTTATTACCTTCTAAGACATTGATTGAAGAGATCTTTCAATTCTGTAGCTAAGTGATCGGGTAGCCCTGGTACAGTCTGTCCAATACCAATTTGAAACATAGCAGCCTCTGGTGGAAACTCACCCCATGGAGGTTTAGTAGTGGCCATTTCATGTACTGTACAGCCTAGACTCCTTTAAATAAATTATAATTACATATAAAATCCATGTATGACATTGAGACTTAAACTAGATTGAGAATTGGGCTAATGAGTGAAATGAAGAATTATGATTGACTAATTACACAAACACAGAGACACACACACACATACATGGTCAAAGTGAACACTGTCACAAGGCCTACGGGTTCGGACAGGCAGGATAGCCAAGACTGTAACAAACACATGCACGTAACTACACATGTATAACAACACATGTATGTAACTACACATGCATGGTCAAGGTGAACATTGTCACAAGGTCTATGGATTTGGACAGGTAGGATTAGCTGAGATTGTATAACAGACAAATACATGTAGCATTCATAAGATAATTATGATGTAACATTACATGCAAAAACACATTTGACCCTTGACCTTTTAGTGATAGGAGCACATATGGAGGATTTACAGTATGTGTATCTGGCTGCATCCTAATAGTGTATTAGTAAGGAGACTATTGTTATAAAAAAGTACTATTTCAAACTAGCTAAATCACATTCTAGTTGCTAATCATATTGAATACATCTCTAGATCCCAATGATATTCCTACCCTCTCTGGTTGGGAGAGTAAAGGGACCGAACCTAACATCTACTAATGATTGAATTGGGAACTCTCCTGATTACCTGAAGCATGAATGCGTGAATACTAGGGCTGCAATGAATATTCGCTCCATTCGGACTTTTTGCTCGTTATTTTGGTAATTGAATGTATTTTTAGCATCCTGATATTCATTTAATTATAATTGCAATGAAATGGCTACGGGGAAAATTTTCATGCTCAGTACGTGTTACCGGCTTCTACACCTGAATGAACCTTTGGCTGTTGTTAGAAGCATCTATAGCAATTGGTTACAGTAAAATTGTGAGCTAATATTTGATATTTCACTACAAACAAGTTGTCTGCATGGAATGAAGCGAATATCTGGATATTCCTTTGTTAAACTATCTGGATAACAAAAATACTATCTGTTACAGCCATAATGAATACCATATAAATATTATGTAGACATGTACATGTACAACCATGATATGTCTGTTTTCATCAATATATGCGAGAGGTTTAAAATCGACAAGTCTTGCTGATCAGCTATGACTGTTCAGAGACTGTCTAGGAAATAGGATTGGTCCAAAGATCAGTGGACAAACATCTTCCCGAATTATTTTTATTTATTTTGGTTTTTACCATTTTAACACATAAAACACACACACACATATACAACAAGTATAAAAATTTGTTCTAAATTATAGATACACTCCCATACCTAATTGTATCATTAAACCAAATTGCATAGGCACACACGCTTGTACACACACACAGACACACAGACACACAGACACACAGACACAATCACACAAGTATGTTAAATAGAGAATTATAATTACACAAACACATTAACAAAAATACATGTACAAGTACAATAGGAGTTAATAAAAAGTTTAAGTTTTATATTTGTAGTATGACTGTTTTGTAATGTTTACATCGCAATAAAATGGTTTAAGTAGATTTAAAGTTTAAGTAACGTTTGTTATTAATTAATGCTGGAATGTGGGCGTGTTAACGAGCCAAACGGGCAAGCTTTTATTGTTATGTAATCTCAGAAGTATTGAGATCAAAACAAAGTTTATATTACAGAAGCTTAAGGTTCTGTCCAACTTTGTCAGCAGTCACAGTTCTTTATTCCATGTGGAAATAGCAAAACGATCAAAACGGCAAAGATGGACGTGACTGATAAAGACAATTGAGATCAGATTCTCCTGTCTTCATAGATGTTAGGAAAGGCTTGAAGCTTGCTTCAAAGTTAGCATAAGGACCGGTGAGTAGGTAGACAACTCCACAAGTAGAGTCTTACCATGTAAATGTGAAGCTTCAGTTTTCTTGGTGAGTACTTTATGGTCAACTTTTTCCATTAAATTTAGTGTTGCGTTTAAACAGAGTTTTAACGAAGATTTATGGAGTGTAGAATGTGCGAAGTACAAAAACGGAACATAGACTTTTTATTGAGTCCTATTGTACATGTACATGTACATGTACATGTACATCACATTTACTAACTAATCACACATGCATGCACACACACAACACAAACACGCATAATATTTTTAATAAGCTGTACTAAAAATTAAGTAGCTATAGGAGATAGGTATATAATTATAGGTATGTCACATTTAGTTACACAAATACAATTGTTCTGTTAGGAGTTTTCAAACTAACCATATGTCAGATTTTCTTCCATATCCATGTCCACAAATTACTTCAGGAGACATCCAATATGGTGTACCTCTAACTGAGTGAAATCCACCACTTAGTTCCTATAATAATTAATAATCATTATCATTACATCTACTATTGCACCTAAATGTTTGTTAATGGTGCCCACAGCAGTGACGCAACTACAGTATTTTCCTGTAAAATAATGTTTCTAAAATGTTTACAGGAAAATTTTATTCGATCTTTTGTACAAGAAGTCAATGAAATATGGCATTCAGGAAGAGCTTTCATTCCTCTTCCTTGACATAGAATTATACTGTCTTCATATGTAAAGTGGCTGAATAGCGAGTGATTAAAGGGTAAGCATTTGATCAAAATTACATTGCATGAGAAGGATCCCTTTTTGGATGTACATTTGCATATAGGGGAATGGAGTACATTATACTTATAAGGGGATAACACTGTCCAACCATCATTCCATTCATCAAAATTATTATATCACTATGGTGCACTTACTTGACAATATCTTTTTGCACATCCAAAATCAATTAGTTTTACCACACCCTTTGATGTAACCATGATATTAGCTCCTTTAATATCTCTATGTATGATACCCTTATTATGAAGGTACTCCAGCCCTTTAGTGACCTGACGAGTATAGTGGCAAATTGTCTTTTCATCCAAACACCCAAATCTGCAAAATGAATAAACATTAATAAATGAAATCCATCCCAGCCGTAGTTCTAAATTCACAGTGAACCACATTCAAACTACATGTACAGTACTTAGAATCATTACTAAGTGTATGCCTTCTGGTATGTTATATTTTTGAGACAAAAAGCTAATAAATATGTTCATTCAGTAGCCTTCAATAAAATGTTTCCATAGATTTATTGTAATATATGAACAGTATGTACATGTATATAATATGTACTAATGATAATTATTCATATGCACAAGATTTACTTAGTTTTATGGGAGGGACATTCGCAAGCAACTTTTGTTAGCTTTATAAATCATGAAGCTTACATGAAAGAAGATTCTAACTTACATGTACTTTGGTGGAAAGAACAATTGATAAGAAAGACACTGATGAAAATCAGTCTTCTTCAGGCACACTGGGCGATGCCCATATCTCTTAGTAACAACTTACGTGTATAACATTTGCATTTTAAACAACAAGTCTTCTAACTTACTTTTTTGGATGGACATAGATACAAAATCATCTTTCGTTAGTTGCAGGCAGGATGAGACAGCAATGCCATAGTTGCACGTGTACTACATGTACATGTAAGGCCCTCCTGTATTATGTCAATAAATTGTCACCATACAGTAACAGTAGTTCTATTGTCAGTACAGTATACAGTAATTACTGTCTCAGTGTGGAATTGACATACTATTGTTAAAACTACCATTGAACAACTATAGTATGTCTACTGAGTAATTAATTATTGTACTGTATGGTGACATTTTAGCGATATAGATGTACGTACATGTGTGTCTTCTGTATTGTAGAGTAATTCTACACAGACACCTGTTGACATATATTTACATTCTGATACCTTACCTCTTCAGTATGCTCTGCAGCGATCCTCCTGATATGTATTCCATGAATATATATACTGTTTGATTCTCCATTGCAGCTCCTAAGTACTGAACAATGTTCTTGTGAAATAAACTCCTCAAGATATCAACCTCCAGTTGGATCTTTTCAAATTGCTGAGAGAGAGACAGAGAGAGACAGACAGAGAGACAGAAAGAGAGATTATTCTCAAGTACTTCCCCAATGTCTGCTTAGAACACACAAATATATATACTCACAGCTTGTGCTCGTTGAGTTGTTTCAACATCAAGTTCCACTTCTTTCACTGCGATGAGTTGAGCCGAGTCCATAAGACCTTCCCAAACTTTACCATAAGCTCCTTTCCCCAAAACTTTACCTCGTTTCCATTTTAATACCTCCCTAATGCCAGGAGGTTCCTCTTCCTCACTGTCGTTACTACTACTGGCCTCACCTTTCTCTTCTTCACTCTCTCCTTGTCCGCTATCATTACCAAGTCCTCTGCGATTTGATGTTTGATTATGTGACAATAGATAAGGAGGTAATGGTGTGTGTGCACCAATGTATGAGGTGATATAATCTACACAAAAAATGGAACAGAAACATTACACACTCATACATACATACACAAACACATGCAGACACACAGAGACTATATACAAGATTGACCACTAGTGGTCCTACACACAACACACACATATCAGAGATAAAGACAGAGACACACAGGGTCGCTGAGAGAGCAGATTGTTTTTGGAGTGAAATTTCAATTGGGGTTACAAATAAAATGGCTCGTGCTGCGAACATTTTGACCTATTTAATTATTCATGAAGGCCATGATCAATTATTCATGCATATTAATGAATACTTCTCTACAACCCACATTTTCGATAAAATAATCCAAAATAACAATTACATTGCTGACTGACTGACAGAACTTGATCATCAACCTCATGGAAGGACCTTCACAACAGGTGCAGGTCCTGAAGAAATACCCCTCTTCCCCCACCCTCTCAGTGGGCCTGCACACACACACATACACGCACACATACAGACACATTTACCAGTGGAAGACTCAGATTCATTTCTTGTATATTGCATTTGGTTCCAAATAGGAGATAAACTTGCATCATCATCTCTCATAGCATAATTAAACACAATATTATTAGGAGGTGATTGAGGAGATATGTTCGTTGATAAAACAGGATTATAATCAATAAATGTAGGTGTAGGTGTGACTGCTCTTAAAGTAGAAGGCTAAATACAACAACAAAAAAAAGATTTGCATAATATTTGTGACTATGGATGCAAACATCAGTCATTTGGCAAATAATAATTCAAATACTTACTTTAAACATTTGTTATTCAGCCATTTTGTGCAGGCTGCTAATTAGATCTGGTATCCAGGAAGAGCAACTATTGTTCCACCTAGATACCCAAGATAATTAGTCTTCTATGCAAAATGGCTGAGTAATGAGTTTTTAAATATAAGAATTAATATGCCAAATGACTGATATTTACATCCACGGTCACATATGTACCCTTATTGTAATGACAAACTGTATTACTCAATTACACAAACATGTAAGTGAATGTAGTATGGGTATGAGCACGTACATGTATGCATATGTATATTATACCTATATGTATGGGTGTGTGTGTAAACAACTGTGTACATGTATGTATTTGTGACTTACAATTTTTGTGTGTTTATGATCATGTACATGTTAGTGTTCACATAATTATACGTACATTGATTGTAACAGCCAAAAAACACATACATGTAATTATAACCACACAGTATTAGTGTTGTTTAGTTTGACTTCTTTTACATGTAGGTATAGTCATAGTATGACTGCTTTCTCAAATATTTAACTAAAATTATATTAGGCTTACCAAAAGGTTTTTTTTTAGTTAACTAACCTATTTTAATTTTTATTATTTACATTTATTGCAATTGACTTGTAATTTAGTTAACTAAAAGTAAAATACCTTACTAAAAGAGGTTTTAGTTTTAGTTGTAGTTAACTACAATAACACTAATGCACATACATGTACATTATTTATACACACTCACATAAATGTATAACACACATAAACTTATAACTAGGTGGATCCTGTCTTTTACTATCTGGGTTTGTGGGTACCGGAACATTGCTTTAAAAATTCATAGCTTGTTTGCAGTAAAATATAAAGTATTGTCTCACCCTTTTGCTGTAATGAACTGCAAATAGATGTGTATACAAGCACGTCTTTACAAATAATTTTGCACTCCACAAGCCGCTAACATGAAGCAAGAACTTATTAACAGCGATTTACATGAAATTTTGATTTCAAGTTCTTGGTTTATGTGCAAGCACAAAAATTAAACGAGTACCCAGATACAAAGAAAGAGATCTGAATGTTCAGTTCATAAATAACCATCTAGATAACTGCTTTTATATTTACACTTCTAATGAATACACAACTCACTTGATCTTCTTTTTGACTATGAGTAGACTGTGTTAGTGTATGATGAGATGAAGAACTTTCTATAGCTTCACTAACAACAGACAATTGAGATGTCAATGCATTCCCCGTGGGTTGTGTGGTACGTCCAGATGAAGAGGGTATTAGAGGATAAAGTTTAGATGTAGATCTCTGACTGTTATGAGGAAATGAATGTTTTACAGGAGATGGAAAAAATTGGGGAGCAACTACAGAAGGTAGAAGAGGCACTTTAGAAGTTGTGTTTCGTTCCTCCGAATGTTGTCGATACATCACAGCACCTACACTGTTTCTTTTTAAAGGAGAGGTTAATGGTACAGGATGTCTGAAATGAAGAAAAGTGTAAATATATAATTTGCTTTATCAAACAGTGCATAGTTAATTGTATACATTAGATCATGTAAACATGTATATACATGTACGTATGTGACATAACATTTAAAAGGAAACATTGCAAAATACTTTTGGTCAAATGGTTGCTTTCAATTGCTTGCTATAGAAATATATAAAAAGCCTTATTATTTTATAATGAGCACTAGTTTTGTTTCTGTCACTGTTTTTACTTGGATTTAGCAATAAGACAAAAGCTGCCAGCAACACAGCCTCGACTTTCCTGGAACACACACACATTTAGAATGCACAAGTGTGCATGTGTGCACATTAAATTAAGTGTGGCAATGAAGCTTCGAAAGGAGAAATTTAGCTTCGAATGCACAGTAAATGAATGAAAGTTCAAACAAACCTTCCAACTTTTGTTCCCAGCTCTAATAGTGGCACAAACATAATAAATATCTTTCGACCCCCCTCACAGCGATGGTCGAGGGCCGTAAAAACTAAGCTTTAAAAATAGCCATCAAGGTACATGTATAACTAAAGAAGATTGGTGATATAATACAACTGACAACTTAAAATGTATGTACACGTATTGGGTGTACAAAAATGCCTTCATACCAAAATACATGTACATGTATATATTTTCTATTGCATTTAATGTTTGCACTTGCACAGAAACCAAAGAAATTACAATGAAATGGCAGTGGATAAGTATCTTGCTCTTTGTTACCAAGTTTTCAGGCTTGCAGAGTGCAGAACGATGTGTGAAAATACCAATGCTGCTTGTATAAACATCTATTGCAGTCATTAACAGCAAAAAGGAGAGGTATACTGAGTATTTTACCACAAACAAGTCATGAATTTTCTAAAGCAATTATCTGGGTTCCCAACTGTTATTGGTAGTGTATCCAGATAAAAGACAGGATGAGTTCCAAGCTTAATACTGTATGCCGGGAAATGTTGCCGTTGGAATATTTCGCGAATGTCGCAAATTGTACACTACTCACGAAAATAAAAATCGCGAAGATATGGGTGTGGTAGCAAATAAACACCATGTGGATTCATGAATCAATTATGGCGTCATTGTATCATTACTTCAAGCGAGATTCTACTGTCCCAAGCCCACACGGTGCACTATCTTTCAAGTGTCCCTTCTTCTGCCATTGATTCATGTCCAACAACAGTCATTGAGGAATTGATCATTGCTACAAAATAGGAATCAGCATTATTTCCGGCCACTCGCATGCAAGTCAAAAGTTCAGGCCTCATCGGATCAGGAAACCAGACGTCTTAGTAGATATGCTCAACTCTTGTGTCATTTTCGCACATTGAGTGTACACGTGGTTCAGCAGGGCTACTAAAATTGGAAGTGGGCGGTAAAATTGTGGTAATTCATGAAAATTTAAATTCACAAATACTCCTAAATAGGCCTTTCATGAAAATATTTCACTGCGAATATTTCCTAGCATACAGTAATTATTACACTTGTACATGTACATGTGTGTATAACAGTGATACTATAATAACACAATGATGTACAAATTATTGCAATTAAAAAATATGAATAGAAAACAAAAACTCTCACTGGAGTGACTTGGACCGTGACAGTTCTTCTTTCCTCTTTTGTCCCATTCTACTCTGAAGAGGAGGAGGAGGAGGAGGAGGAGGAAGAAGAGGAGCAGGAGGAGGGAGACGAGAAGGAGTGTTGAATTTCTGAACATGTAGTTTCTCCCGTTCAGCATCCACAGCAACTAGTGCTACTGGACGGAGGTTAGAAGAAAGGTTAGGAAGATGTTCTATTGAACTTGATTTCTTTGGAGCTATGAATGAAATGAGAAATACATGTACATATATGTATATACTGTTATCAGGCTTGATTTCTAAATAATCAATTTGTAATTATTCAACTAATCCTAATCCTAGTCGTAACTGTAATTGAAATATTGCATTGTAAGTTATTATCCATTAAAGTTTTCTATCAGTATCCCTAAGGCAATCAGATTAGTTTTCTCATGTAAGTTTCTTTAATTGTTGTACTCTCCTCTCTGTGATGTCACTTCATTCAACTACTGTATTTCTTTATATTTTCGCCTCTTTGCAGCTTTCCTGCTAGCCATGCCTAACCAACAGAAACTGAATTGCCATGTACTGTATGTGCAAGATGGTTGAGGTTTACAAGATTTAATTAGCGTTTTAAAGCATTATAAACAAATGTACAATGTATATATATATATATATATATATATATATAATTATACAAATATATATATGTGTATATATATATATATACGTACGTGTGGCCCTGGGAATGAGGTCAAAGCTCAGTGTCATGATTAGTTGCCATTCTATCACTCGGTAATTATTAATTATGAGCTACTATTGGAATGTTACACATTCTAAAATAACAGTGGATAAGTACATGCCCAATCACTGATTGGTTGTTATAACCAATTGATTAGTTACATGAGTTTCATTTACTTAGTAGTGCTTAATTATAATAATAATGAATTATCTACAAGAATAATAAAGAAAGATTTTAAAAAAATGAAAGAGTATGCAGGGATATATATCAAAACCGAAAAAGCACAGGAACAAGATGGCTTTGGCAACAAAATGAAATACCACTTCCACATAACAACCGTACATAAGTATTACTTCTTTGTGTTTTGCCTTTACTTAAGTTGTCTATACTTATGTAGGGTTGTTTATGTGGAAGTGGTATTTCATTTTGTTGCCAAAGCCATCTTGTTCCTGTGCTTTTTCGGTTTTGATATATATCCCTACGTACTCTTTCATTTTATAAAATGTTTTTTATTATTTTCGTATACAATGAACAATTGTGATGTGAAATGTTTTATCTGAGAGTGATCAACTAACACATTCAGTTATACTAATGATTTGTACATGGACAGTTTCAGTATCATCTGGGTTTACAAATTTTGCTATTGTGGAAGTGATGATATGTATAATACTTTATACAACTTATCTGTTTTGTAGAACACCATCTACATAATAATTCTCTTAAAATTAATGGGTGTGTTTTAAAGGGTGTGATTTATTAAAAATGGCGTCCTATAATAAGTAGGTTGCTGTAGTGGCTGAAAGTATTCGTTGTCTAGGTCAAGAAACAGAACAGTACGAAGTTTGTTCCCCTGAATTTAACT
The DNA here is from genome assembly GCA_947044365.1 of Petrosia ficiformis. Lineage (NCBI taxonomy): Eukaryota > Metazoa > Porifera > Demospongiae > Haplosclerida > Petrosiidae > Petrosia > Petrosia ficiformis. Next base: position 5,784,243 of record OX345636.1, read on the forward strand.
TAAAATATATTTGTATTTGTGCTACAACTACTTTAATAGCTCCAGAAACATAGAAATCTATTTCTATGAAAAAGAGGAATAGTGAATAATAATAGTGATTTGGCCAGTTTTGCTACTCGCCGGATCTCTACATTAACAAAGATCTCTGGACATCTACATAAAATGTATTTTTAGTCATAAATTTACTCAGTATTATAAGCTTTATGTATATTTTAACATATCTGTATTAGATTTCAGCTTACCACTTGCAAATGCATGGGCGGCCATTTTTTTCCGGGCCATCCCTACATAGAGAGTACTACCGTACTCTCTGATAGGAACTTAGGAAGCCAATATTATCATGTTTTAAATGGAAAAACAATTTTTACTTTCCGTACTATGTTCCTAATGGGAAAGTACAGATGTTTCATCCACTTAATAACATAATAATTGTACTTATTTCTGTTATGATAATTATGTTCCTAATTGAAAGTAGAGTGTTGTGATAGATACATACATACATGTAAGGTGGATGGAAAACATGAATGCAACTGATTACAATCAGACCAACTATTTGAAACAATCACTAATTTATACTGTGTAAATACAACATTATTTCATGATTCCTGAAACCTTATCACAAATTATTTAAATGATAATAATACAAATCAAATCCACATAATAGCACTACTGAAAACTGAAATAATATACATGTACAAGTATTACAGTTGTGGTTCATTGGTCGACATGCAAGTTCCCTTGTGAACAAATATAATTATTTTGATAAAATTAACTTTTAACTTAAGGTGGTTTACCTCTATAATTATATAGGTTGCTTTCAGTTTACATTCAATATATAATTATAATATTATACTGTACATATTAGATGTTATAATTATATACATGTGTATGTTGAGAGGTATATTGATTTGTATTGCAATACGGAATTGCAAAGTTGATATTTTTTCCTTGACACTGTAAAAAGTAATGGTTATTTCAACCTACGTTGGTTTCAATGCAATTCCATTTTTCTCAATGTTGATTTGTTTTCCCTGCTAGATAATTATTTACAAGTCACAATTCATTTGATTGTGACTACTATATAAAGTACATACCATAATATAACATATGGTTGTCATTCATTACTATGGCATGCACTTTATATACTAGACAATACACATCAAGATGAAAAATAAATTACTTCTTGTAAACAGGGTTGGGTCAAGCCCTGTAAAAAAAAAGCTTAAGCTCAGCTCAAGCACAAGCCCTGGCCCATCTAATTTGAATTGGACTTAAGTTTAAGCTCAAGCCCTTGGTTAAAAAGCTTAAGTCCGAGCTCAAGCCTTTTCTTTGGACAATTGGTAATAAACATTCATTTACAGGAAACAACATCACAATTAGATCTTATGAACATCAATTGTTCAAATCTCTAGCCTCACTGTCCGGTTGATAAATTTTACCCACTATGCTGAACAATCTTTCGACTGCTGGTGATGACACTGGAATGGTATTTCTTATTAACTGAAAGATATTTCAAGAGCTCAAAGTGGGCTTAAGTACAAGCCCAGTAATTAGCACTTGAGCTTAAGTACTAGCTCAAGCTCTTGAGCTTGTAAACAAAAAGGGCTTACAGCCCTCTCAAGCTCTTGATAAAATTGGGCTTAAGCTCAAAAAGGCTTAAGCTCCAAAGGGCTTGACCCAACTCTGCTTGTAAACATTAGCTACCAAGAAAACAAATCAAATTTAATCAATATAATTTGTTATTAATAATGTATAGAAACTCATATAACCAAATGAGGATTAAAATAATCCATTATTACAGGTATAGTGTTCATATCGATAGACTTGACGTCCATTGAGATTTTGAACATAACGAAAGTTTCTTTCCAGCTTGAATCCATTTTCGTCAGGTGTGGTACGTAGAGCTTTAAAGAAGTCTGCAGGAGCAGAAATGGGTCTTTGCAGCACTACCCATTGAACTGTTTCATCGCAGAGTGGAGTAGTAAGTGAGCCACTGTAGTAATAGTAGTCAAGATTTTTAGGAAGCAAGTCATTGTATGTGATGCCCAACACAGGTATGCTTTGATCAAAATTAGGAATGGTACTTAGTTCTCTCCATATTCCGGATAATTTCATGTTTTCATCAGAGTTGATAAAAACAGCAACCACTGTGAACCTGTCACCATTACAAATAGACGCACTACTTTGCCTCTCGTGAACAAAATGCAGTTCACCGCTGTATTGATTTCCATTCATTCGATTCTCAGAACCTTCCCAATTGTTAGCGCCCCAATGGAAATGGAATTGTAGTAGTTTGTATTCTCCAAAGTATGTGCGTGTTATTGCTACTGGAGCACATAAATCAGGAGTAAAGGTCAGGGTATGGCCATTATTCTTCCACGAACCTTGGACTGCATTGTCAAAATTTTGCATTGCCAACTCTGTGAGTCCAATATCTCTCCCATCACCTAAATTATTTGTCATGATATTGATGGGAGATTGCCTGTTCCCTCCACATTGAGAACCAGGCAAATTAAGCCAAGCTGACTGGTCGTTGTAATCAAAATGGATCTCAGCTCCATAATTTGTCTCAACAAGAAACGCTAAAATCAGAAACAAAATCAATGCAGAGGCCATGATTCCCTAGACTTGTCCAAAGTCACACTGTGTGATCACACTGTGATGAACATAATGTCAGTCCCGCCCCTAGTATGCATTCAGTACAACCACACCCAGAAATAATTTGCATAACCAGAATTAGCCTCACACCCCAGAGGCTAGTCTCAAATAGTAGGTTTGGTTTGACTATGCAAGACTGACCTTTGTGTACTGGAATATAAAAGAAAAAAATCAGAGCCAGGGGGGAATCAATTATGAAATGCACTGATACGACACACGTATGCATGTGGCATCAACTCACTAGCTGCCAGATGTGTGTCTGGCAGCTACACTCACGTTCTGGCAGCCACGCTCTTTTCCCTATAAGTGTATTCACTAACGATGCCACTCAAACACTGAAGGGGTAGTGTGGTGTACATTCCCCTACAGGAAGATCACAACTGAAAAGTTATAGCTTCAGTTACCTTTGTATGTGTGTTTAAGGGTGGAATGGCTGGTCAAGTTTTGTCAGGGTATTATCAAATACTATGACTTGCCTCCAGAAATCTCGACTACTATAACTTCAATGGCTGACATACTACTCCACTCTGCAATGAAACAGTTGGGTAGTGCTCCAAAGCTCCATTTCTGTTCCTGCAGACATTTTTGAAGCTCTATGTACGTACTACAACTGAAGAAAATGGAGGCAAACTGGAAGCCTGGAAAGCAACCTTCTTGATGTTCAAAACCTCCGTAGACGTCAAGTCTATCAATATGAAGGTGCTGCAAATCACCAGCTTTCAGATATCAGCAATTGCTGCAATATTAAGTAAACATTTTCTAAGAGAACAGCGCCATTCAAGCCAGTGGTTTAGAGATACAATACAGATTATGATGGTGTTAGTATAATTATTCATATTATTTGTTATTTTAACTGGTCTACAATTATACAGATTGCTTTCAGTTAATATTCAATTTATATACTTAAGATATTATGTTATAATATTGTGTATAATGATGTTGAGAGATGAATTGATTGCAAAGTTTACATTTTCATTTAAACATAATTGAGGTGAACAAATATAATTATCTTGAAACATTAACTACCATTGGCAATACCTTGATAGTTGAACTCTACAAATATACTATCATTACCATTAGCAAAAAAATGTATTCCACATTACATACTCTGCTTTGAAGTGTACTGGTTTTCAGTTTGTATTACACTTCATACTAGGGCTGGACGGATACACAATTATCTGGAAAATTATCCACAAACTGAACATCCGGATCTGTTTCTTTGTATCCAGGTACTCATTTAATGCTTGCGCAAGCAAAGAAACCAAACACGTAAAATCGAAATTGCAATAAAATGGCAGTTGTTAAGAGTTATGCTCTGTAGTACAAGCTTTTTTGGCTTTTAGAGAGCAGAACGTTCTGTAAATAGACCAATGCTGCTTGTATAAACATCTATTCACATTTATGCAAATGACAATTAAATTACAGCTCAGTACAAACTCACACTAAACACATTATAATAAATGACTAAGCTCCTGTAATAGGACAGTATGATAGTCCATTGTATTAACAGTATATAACTTTGTAAATCTTCATGTACAGTAAACACAGGGATATAGCAAACAAGTCCAAATACGAATATCTATGAGCAAACATGAGGTTTATACAGAAATAGAATCAATATTATCACAAACCAATCATGAAATGTGACACTTACGATCACAACCACAAAATACATGTAGCTTTAATGTTTACCTTCAATCACATGCCATTCCACCATTTTGTACAGGAAGTCAATGAAATTTGGTATCCAAAATACACTATTATTAAGCTTCTCATATACCAAATTTCAAGACAAGCAATTCATTTGATTGAAATTATTTTGCAGTCTTTGTATAATATAATTATGGTACACCACAGTCAATTTTAGCTTCACTGTTAGAGTGTTGTGCATTTATAATACAAAATGATGAGCTTTTATACTATACACTATACTGAAAAGATGATTCTCAATTTAGCAAAACTACATGTACCACTAATACTTCTCCCCAAACTACATGTACAATCATAACATCACAGATTGAGATTATTAGAGTTTATATAATAGGTAGCTAATAATATACACTAAGTAGAATCATATTATGATATATGCTATAATACTGAGATGTACAGTATATGTAAACACCTCTTTATAGATAACCAGTTACAATTTTGGGGTGTAGTTTTTGGAAACTATAGTGTTTCCACATATAGATATAACATTCAGGCAATACTTAAGGGTTGGATTATGTAGACAAGATGACTACAGTTGTGAAGGATATCATTACATAAACTTCAGCATAAAAGTAAAATGATATGTTTGATACTGTAAGAAGATGTGTTAGGAATGTGAAAGAGGCTGGATTAGCCTATGTAATATACTTTTGATGAATCTGTTAGGAAACACTTCACAAGACATGAATAAACTGATTGATGCCAACATTATTGTACTAGCTGCAGGGCCGCTGAGAGGTTGAAAGGGGCCCAGGGCGTGTGAAGCGGGCCAAAAATGTTTAAACTAATTAATTATTCATAGTGGGTGTGGTTAGTTAATTAATTGCGTGTTATTAACAATAATTGCTCATTCATGTCACTGTTTCAGGTATAAATAATTATAACTATTATTATTGTTTTATCTAGCTTGTGTTTCCTATAATTGAGTAAGCTCATCTATATAATAATGGTCGAAACGTTTGGGACCCCAAGAGAATGTGGGGCCCTGGGGCAATTACACCTGTTGCCCCCCCCCCCTCTCAGTGGCCCTGACTAGCTGTTGTGCATATATACATGTACAGTACATGTACTGTACGTATATACAATGCACATGTATATACATGCATATATACATGTATGTATATACATGTACATGTACATGTACATGTATATTAGTTATCACTCTGTAATGAGTTTTTCCCCAGGATAAAATATTAAAGGTAGAGGAGTGCATATGATGTTTGGTTGTATACTAATTCTGAGAAAAGAACAATTCACTAATTGGAAAGAAATAATATGGATGTGATGTAGCACCAAATTGAAAAGAGAATGATATTAATAAAAGCTACATGTACATATCTTTGTGTACATGTACATGTATCACTCTTAATATTACTGCAAAAATGTCTTTTTTTTCGTTTTTAGTTACAATCAAAATTTGAATAATTATTGGAACACTATTATTAAGCTTTTTAGATACTAAATTTCATTGTATTTCTGTACAAAATGGCAGAAAGACAAGCGATTAAAGATAAATATTTGATCAAAATTATCTTACAGTAAAGTGTCCCTTTTCTAAAATTAAGTCACATTTACTTCTTAACTGTGTCTTTGTATAATTATGGTACACCACAGTAGCTTCACCATTAGAGTGTCTTGCATTTATACTACAAAATGATAAGCTTTTATACTATACACTATACTGAAAAGATGATTCTCAATTTAGCAAAACTACCACTAATACATGTACTTCTCCCCAAACTACAATCATAACATCACAGATTGAGATTATCAGAGTTTATATAATAGGTAACTGATAATATACACTAAGTAGAATCATAATATGATGTATGCTATAACACTGAGATGTACAGTATATGTAAACACCTCTTTATAGATAACCAGTTATAATTTTGGAGTGTAATTTTTTCAAAGTATAAAGTTTCCACATAATTATAGATATAACATTCAGGCAATACTTAAGGGTTGGATTACGTAGACAAGATGACTACAGTTGTGAAGGATATCATTACATAAACGTCAGCATAAAAGTAAAATGATATATTTGATACTGTAAGAAGGTGTGTTAGGAATGTGAAAGTGGCTAGACGAACCTGAACTTTATATAATCTTACACACTGATAAACACAGAAGACTAGCTATATAAAGAATGAACAGTGTCATCAACAATTAACATAAAACACACTTCTTGATGAATCTGCTAGGAAACCCACCACAAAACATGAATAAAGTGCTGGGTGCCATTGTTATTGTGCTAGCTATTATACATGGAGTAATTGGTGCATGTATACCAGATGTGAGTATACCAGTAACATCTGATAATACCAGTGTATTAGCTGAAACAAGTAAGAGACTGTGTGTGATTACAAATAAAAATATTTATAATGTTTATAATTATTTTCACAGAGGGGTTGGTATTACGTGATTGTGTTGAATATCGGCAGTTGGGTGTTCATACAAGTGGAGTCTATCCTGTTAGTCCAAATGGTGAAAATATATTTCAGGTATGTTGTCTGATTAATATATTATGTACCATCAATACAGTTATCTATGTAACACATGTACATCAAGGCGGACTGTATCTGATTTATAAGCATGAAGCCCGAAGGCAGAGTGATTATAAATCACAATACATCACTTGTATAGGTGGTTGTTAAGATACATTGAATGTTGCTAGGATACGCAATTACGTCATACTGTCCAACATTGAAATGCATTCAAAATGTTGTTCGTTATTTTGTCAAGTGCTAGCCTTGCTTACTCAATTTAGATTTAGAAAGACAGCTATACCGAGTTTCCTAAGCCTTACTAATGTATGTATGTTCCTGATATGAAATTGGCAATGCTGTGAACTTGTGATATAACAGCCTTCCCAGTACCTGGCCATATGTTTCAATTTGGATGCAGAAAGACAGCTAAACTGTGTCCCTGGGTTTCCTAAGCCTTCTAACCAAGTTCCAGAAATACATTTTGTTGCTGTTGTGAACTTGTTGTATCAAAAAGATTCAAGTGTGTTTTTTCCATACCCTTCTTGAACAAACTGACTTCATTTAGTGAAATGACTCTTGTGAGGTAGAATGTAGCTATTACTCTTAGATTTAGTTTTGAAGTTTATTTATGTTTGTATTATTATTATTCTTTTCTATCACACTATTGCATTGTGATATATAATATTGCACGGTTCAGAGGGATTTGGTGGTTTTATTGCACCGCAATAATCTTAGATACCGCAATGGAATATAAATACATGTACATGTACACAGTATACCTGAAAGTAATTAGTAAAGTATTGTAGTTAACTATAACTAATTAATGGAAATGCAGGTCTATTCCAATAACTTTAATAAACTAAAATAGAAAATGGCCAATAATTATCACATTTACATGTAGTTAGTTACCTAATGAAACACCTTTAATATTATTTAGTTACATAACTATAACTACATGTACATGTATAACTATAAAATTATGAGAAGCTAGACATATCAAAACTAACTAAAGTGATCATCATTATCATACTAAACTAATACTAATAGGTATATTGCGACATGGAAACTGATGGTGGTGGATGGACTGTATTTCAACGAAGACAAGATGGATCTGTTGAATTTGATCGTGTATGGATAGATTATGAAACAGGTTTTGGAGATCTGAATGGAGAATTTTGGCTTGGACTTAATAAAATTCACTTGTTGACTCAAATAACAGGATCAAATACTCTCCATATTGATCTGGGTGACTTTGAGGGAGGAACAGCTAATGCTGAATATACTTATTTCCATGTTGGAGATGTAGATACTAAGTATCAACTTCATTTCTATAATTATTCTGGAACTGCCGGAGATTCATTTGATTATCATAATGGACTGAAATTCTCAACAAAAGATGTGGACAATGATTCATATACAACAGGTCACTGTGCTAATTACGAAAACAATAAAAGTGGTTGGTGGTTTGGCGCATGTAAAAGAACTAATTTAAATGGTCCTTATCTGAGAAAAGAGCAATTCGCAGATTGGAAAGGAATAATATGGTACCAATGGAAAGGGAGTAGCTATTCTTTGAAGTTTACAGAGATGAAAGCAAGACGAGATGTAGCACCAAATTAAAAAGAGAATGATGTTGATAAATGTTAATCAATATTTCTTTGCTTTTTTTAAAGTACCACTCAATATAACTGTAAACAATTTTCTTCCTTTTTTTTTTGTTTTAGGTCTTAAGTCACAACCACAATTTGAAAGTACAAATACATTCCTAATTTTGTATTTGGCCATGATTATAATTAAATACATTAATAACAATATGACATCACCAATTATTTTTTTGATTGGCTAACCGTAACTTTAGCTCAACATTGAGATTAAGTCGTTAGTTGTTTACTTGTTGGAGAGCATTGGTGGCTTATGTACATGTAAGACTAATATGGATACTACATATGATACATGTACATTGTTAATGTTTATTAAATTATAAATGTGTATTTACGGTACATAATTATGAGTTACTGTACATGTAATATGTTACACATACTATAACAGGCTAATTGTAATTTAGTGCATAGTAAACACCATAATTATACTATACATGTACTTGATGGTGACATAGAAGTTAAAAAAAATAATGCCTTTGTAGTTCTGTAAAAGATGCCTAAACATGTTATGTATTACATGTTTATGTAACTACTAATTTTAATTACTGTAAGTATCGATGTGAAAATGTATTCAGTCTGTGTTGCCAAGGAATGCAGCCCCTTGCCGCTCATGCAATTTGGGGGTACTATGACCACTCCCATGCAATCTGGTGGGTAGCTGATACATTTCCCTTGCTGTAAAACCTCAAATCATGGGTGTAACTGGTGCCAAGTGGAGTCATTTTGTTTGCCTCAGTTGCAGTCAAAAGAAGCATTTGAATTAATCCTATGAAGCGCTTGTGGACTTTCGAGTCCCAGTAAGCAAGTTGGTAGAAGTACTACTCCATGTCGAAAAAGCAGCCAGTGTACGGTGGCCAAAATATATGCAGCAGAGACGCCAGTATTGGAAATGGGAAGAATTTTGAAAAACAAGCTCAGTCCTCTAAGGGTTAAATCATAAGACAACGTTTATTTCAACATAACAAATTGAATAGCAATTGTTTTATTTTGCCAAAATTAATACTGAAATGTACACAATGTATTTGGTGAAACACACATACAATACAATTACTATAAACCCATGTGAAAGTACAATTACTTTGACAAAAGCTATGTTCAGCCCAGTCTATTTAGAGTAGTGATAAGACTCTATCTTGCTGTTTACCCAGGATAATAAAAATTATTATGCACTGTATGTAACTAGTGTTTATACATGTATGTATTATCAGAGAGGTGGTCCATTCATCTGAGAGGTGGTTATTCCCAACCAATACCAAACACTGTGGGCAGAACACTGACAGATTACTAAGGATTTTATTACATACTTGTGCAAACTATGTGCAGATAAAGAACATGATCATTTTAAACTGTTATATTAAAGTCTATCCACATTCATTTGTGACTGATTACTTAAATTGGAGCATATAACTTTCTTAAAATTTGAAACCATGCATAGAATATAAATCTAGACTTGCATCAGTATAATACAGTTGAAAATTAAATACCACTTCCACATTAAACACCACTTTCACATAACAACCCTACATAAGTATACATGTATATATGGGTGTAGCTAGAGTAAAGGCAAAACACAAAGAAGTGATACATATGTACATGGTTGTTATGTGGAAGTGGTATTTACCGTAAATCGGGAAATTTTCGTCCTGAAAAAATTTTCGTCGATCACCTACAACGACGAAAATTAAACAAGCGAAATATTTTCTTCGACGAATAATTAGATTAAGTTTATTCACACATGTACGTACGTGTCAGCGAGTAGTGTAAAGTGCTAGCTACTTACTGTTTGAGAGGATGGCTCTACTAAGATATATGAAGCCTCTTGATGGTCTTCCAGATCCCAAGGGACCACTCACGTCTTCTATATCTGCCCAGGCGATTGCTGAAGCAAACAAAGAAGTGCAGAAGGCAATGGGTCAGAGCAGAGCGACTGGGAAGAAACGTGCTGGCTACAAGAAGTATACTGCCCTTCAACGCTCGGAAATGGGAAAGTATAGCTGTCAACACGGTGCAGCTGCAGCAGCACGACATTTTTCGAAGGAGCTGGGATCGAAAGTGAGTGAAAGCACTGTGAAATCAATCAAGAAAGCCTACTTGGAGGAGTTGCGAAAGAGGCCTAGAACTGATGATGGTGGAGAACCGATCTCAGCACTTCCAGTCATGAAGCGTGGTAGGAAACTTTTGCTTGGAGATGATCTCGACCAGAAGGTACAGATATACTTACGCAAGGTTCGAGAAGGAGGAGGTGCTGTCTCAGCTAGAATTGTCATTGCAGCAGCTAGAGGCATTGTGCTCAAATACAATCCATCCATGCTTACAGAGCTTGGTGGTCCAGTGGTTCTCAATGAATACTGGGCTCATTCACTAATGAAACGAATGAAGTTTGTACGAAGGAAGGCCACAACTTCAAAAGGCAAGCATACAGTGACAAATTTCACACAGCTTAAGAAAGCCTTTTTGGATGACGTAGTTGAAGCTGTTACTATGGAAGATATCCCTGCGGAACTGATTCTGAATTGGGACCAGACTGGTATTAAGTTAGTCCCATGTTCATCTTGGACTATGGAGAAGCAAGGAGAGAAACGAGTGGATATGGTGGGTGTAAACGACAAGAGACAAATAACCGCGCTCTTTTGTGGCACTATTCTCGGTGATTTTCTACCCATACAGCTAATATACAAAGGCACAACAAACCGCTGTCACCCACGATTTTCTTTTCCACCAGAGTGGCACATCACTCACTCACCCAACCACTGGTCAACAGAGGAAACCATGCTCCAGTACATTGACCATATTATTGTGCCTTACATAGAGAAAGTGAGAGAGGATATTGGTGCTGGCAAGACAGCTCTTGTGGTGATGGACAATTTTAAGGGACAAGTTACTCAGTCTGTCACCAATCTTCTTGAGGACCACAACATTCACATCTGCTTGCTTCCACCCAACACTACAGACCTCCTCCAGCCCATGGATATATCAGTAAACAAACCAGCCAAAGACTTTCTAAAGCGGCAGTTCAATCAGTGGTACACCGATCAGGTGATGAAGCAACTAGAAGGGAGAGATAATAGTTTAGAAGCAGCAGAGATACAGCCTATCGAAATGGGAATGCCTTTGATGAAAGAAAATTCAGCCAAGTGGCTTGTTGATATGGCTGAATATCTATGCAACAATCCCCTGTTCATAGTTAATGGCTTCATACGCTCAGGAATTTCTGGAGCTCTAGATGGACTGCAAGAAGACACAGATTCTGGAAATGAATCCAGTCAGAAAGACTATACTAGTTATGAGAGTGATATAAGTGAAGAAGATACAATCATATCATAGTGTTATAATAACAGCGTAATTACCAGTTATTGAGTTGATTTAATATTTATTAATATTTATTATATAAATTATATATAATTATATATTATTTTTATATACATATATATATATTATATTGCTACTTCTTTGACATTAACTGAACAAGTTTTTTGATTTCTTTAGCTTCTCCTTCAAATAACAATAGAGAGGGGATCTCCACACCACCTTGTGGTAAATCAGTGGAGTACTTTCTTCTTCCAGTCACTTGACAATGTATTGCTCCTCCTCTTCTAATAAATAATGAACATATCCTAGAAATCTTTCGTGGTAAGTGCCCAACGATAGTACAGTCTTTGATTACTGCTACAGCATACATGTCTGTTGCATTACCACGCTCCCGTTGACACTCCAGCTCCTCTCCAACAACTGCATCCCAAAGCTCTCTGTATATGTGATACCCTCTGACACAGGACTCCTTCTGAAACGTCTCCATATTCTTTTGACAAGTAGCTATAATGCCTATACTCTTCGTGAAACGTGGGAAGAAAAATTGAAATATTTACGCATAATTACAATTACGTTCACGTACGCATGCGCATGTAAAATTTCGCCCTACACTAATTTTCGTCGAGTGATCATAGCGACGAAAATAAAACCAGGTGAAAATTTAACCGGCGAAATATTTTACCAGCGAAAATTTCCCAATCTACGGTATTTAATTACCGTTCCAATCTTGTTCTTGCGCTTTTTTCACATTCTAGTTTTACATTGTGATATGCAGTCTATAGCACATGTGTAGATTTGCAAAACAGTAATAAACATTCAATTAAAACATAAGTCATTAGGGACCAATCTCCCATAATGACAGTATGACAGTCCATATAAAAGCAATCATAGAAATAGCCCAAAACGTGCAAGTACAAGAACCTCTATGAGCAAACATGAGGTACAGTTACTACAGTACATATCACATGTAGTTAAAGAAGTAGAATTGATAATTATTATAACAAAAGAATCATTTAGTCTTTAATCATGTATGCTTTTATACTATACAATATACTGAAAAATGACTTCCCATGTAATAAAACTACCACTGATAATTCTCCCCAAACTACAATTATAACATTACAGATTGAGATTATTAGAGTCTATATTGATAATTGATCAAAGTACACTAAGTAGAATAATAATATGCTTCAACAGCTGTATGTTGTAATAACTACATAAACACCAAATGTCATAGATGACCTTATTATTAGTCATCATTAATTTGGTGCTGTAGTTTTGTTTTTAAAAGTAAAGTTCCATACACAGGTAAAACATTATAATTATAAACATAGACAAGAAGACTACAGAACTGAAGGATATTATTATTATTATACAGTAAACATCTGTTTGATAAAGTAATTAGTAGTTGTGTTAGGACTGTGAAAGAGGCTAGACGAACCTGAACTTTATATAATCTTACACACTGATAAACACAGAAGACTAGCTACGTATATAAAGAATGAACTGTGTCATCAACAATTAACATTAAACACACTTCTTGATGAATCTGCTAGGAAACCCACCACAAAACATGAATAAAGTGCTGGGTGCCATTGTTATTGTGCTAGCTATTATACATGGAGTAATTGGTGCATGTATACCAGATGTGAGTATACCAGTAACATCTGATAATACCAGTGTATTAGCTGAAACAAGTAAGAGACTGTGTATGATTACAAATAATAATATTTGTAATGTTTATAATCATTTTCACAGAGGGGTTGATATTACGTGATTGTGTTGAATATCGGCAGTCTATCCTGTTAGTCCAAATGGTGAAAGTACATTTCAGGTATACATGTACATGTGTGTTATTTAGTTAGCTATAATAAATTCCTTTTAGTAATTGAAACATTGTAGTTAACTGCTATATATCACTGTAGCCAACTGAAATGGAAAATGACCAGTAATGATCACTTTTAGTTAGTGAACTAAAATAAAATGCGATTTTAGCTAATTAATTATAACTTAAACTAAAATTGTGAGAAACTACACATACTATAGCTATAACTAAAAGTGGTCATACTGAAACAACATGTACATGTACATGTAGGTATACTGTGACATGGAAACTGATGGTGGTGGATGGACTGTATTTCAACGAAGACAAGATGGATTTGTTGAATTTGATCGTGTCTGGATAGATTATGAAACAGGTTTTGGAGATCTGAATGAAGAATTTTGGCTTGGACTTAATAAAATTCACTTGTTGACTCAAATAACAGGATCAAATACTCTCCATATTGATCTGGGTGACTTTGAGGGAGGAACAGCTAATGCTGAATATACTTATTTCCATGTTGGAGATGTAGATACTAAGTATCAACTTCATTTCTACAATTATTCAGGTACTGCTGGAGATTCATTTGATTATCATAATGGACTGAAATTCTCAACAAAAGATGTTGATAATGATTCATCTACAACAGGTCACTGTGCTAAATACGGAAACAATAAAAGTGGTTGGTGGTTTGGCGCATGTAAAAGAACTAATTTAAATGGTCCTTATCTGAGAAAAGAGCAATTCGCTAATTGGAAAGGACTAATATGGTACGAATGGAAAGGGAGTAGCTATTCTTTGAAGTTTACAGAGATGAAAGTGAGAAGAGATGTAATATCAAATTAGAAAGAGAATGATGCTAAAAAAATATTTTGTTGTTTTTAAAATACATGTACAAGTATCACTCTTAATATTACTCCAAACAATGTCTTTCTTTTCTCTATTATGTATTACAATGTACTTTTAAAAATGTATAAGTCAAAATCAAATTTTGAATATTAAATGTATTTTCCAAATTGTGTATATTGAAATGATTATACACATGAGTTTACTCATAAATAATTATGTTAAGAGTATAAAATTGTGACATCACTAATTTTACAGGCTAGCCAGAAATATGGCTTAACACTGAAATGAAGTCACAAGATGACTCTTTATGTGTTAGAGGACATGGGTGGCTAGAGATACATATAAGGCTAACATACAAGTACATGTACATGTAGCTATACCATAGTTCACATGTATGTATATCAAATTATAAATGTACATGTATAATTAATTATTATACAATGCATGTAATTATGAGCTAATATTTATAACATTCTTAATGGATAAGAGTACATGTATATGAACTGGTAATAACATAATTATACGTATTGTAATTTATACAATGTAGTTGCTGGGTCACTGCATTAATCCAAACTCATACCACCAATAAAAAGTGATCATGTTTGTTTGTACACACAGGAACATTAAGAGATTTCTTATTATTGCTATAGCAATCATCTTAAATTAAGTTAAATGACTACTTACGTATATCAACCAAAACAATTAATTTTAATTAATAAAGGTTCAATACACAGTACAGAATGGAACAATTTGTACTTTTATCATCGCGTTAAAACAGTTTAATTGCATTTTAAAGGTTTAATTGATGTTTGTTATTAATTAATAGTGGAATGTGGGCAGGGTTAATGAGCTAAATGGCCAAAATTTACTGCTAGATTCTCTAGGAAGGATGTACAACTAAACACAGTTGATATTCCAGAAGCTTAAGGCTCTGTCCACCTTCACCTGTAGTCACAGTTCTATATTTCAAGTGGAAATAGCAAAACGATTGTCTTGACAAAGATGGGCGTGACTGCTAAAAACGGTTGGGTTGCATCAGATTTTCCTGCCTTCATAGATGTTAGGATAGGCTTGAAGCTTGCTTCAAAGTTAGCATAAGGACTGGTGAGTATGTAGACAACTCCATAAATGGAGTCATCCAAACGTGAAATTTCAGTTTTCTTGCTGAATATATACATGTACATGTACTTGACGGTCATTTTTTTCTGTCAAAAAAACGGACATTTAGCATTCCGTATACTGGTTATACAATCAATCCACTGAATAATTAATTACCGTTTAAACTGAGTTTCAGTGAAAGATTTAGCATACTACAGTCCATACTACGATCGTAGTACAGAAATGGAACGTGAACTTTTTTGTTGTCTACTGTATCATACATGTACATACACCTTGATTAGAATCATACATGTACATGTAACTACAAGCTTATTAGTACACATTCATAACAGATTCCTACATGTACATGTAGCTATATACCCTAAATTACAACACATTCATGAGGGGCATGCACGGGACCTCTGCTGATTCCCCACTCTATCAAGTACATGTACTTGTAGTAAGAACAGTATACAATATATTTATAATTATGCATACATGTATGTACATGTGTATGTATGTTAACAACACTCACCTATTTGTCCTGGCTCAGTCAAACGTGATTTTACAACTGGTAAATTCATTTTCTTGTAGCTCATATTGGGTGTATGAGATAGTGGTGACAGGTTGGTGGGTGTGTCTGGTGTTGAACTTCCACTACTGTGGAGAGACTCCATAGACTTACTCAATACAGGTTTCAAGACGTCACAGTGTGAGTGTCTCAATCTTTCTTTGAGAGCCTGTTGGTGTTTATGCTGTTCGTAATTACCATCATCATTAGTTAAAATATGCTTGGAATGAAGTCCTAATGTTTGCGAACTCTTGTTTAATGAGCGAGGAGTTGAACTGGGAGGGGGTTTCCCTTTTGGAAAAGTACTTCTTTTGGCAATAGTTTCCTCCATATTGCTCCTGACTTGATTTCGTTTTGTGGCTGGTTTCATACGCTTAGATCCAAGCCCTTCTTCAAGTTCATCGTCAGCTTCTATTTCACTTTGTAGTTGAAAGAGTTCTGGAGTGGGTGTGTCTAGAGGTGGGATACATACATTGTATAACAAGATATATGGAGAAAAACATAACACTATATAATTGCTTTTATGCTTTGAGGTGTCCAGCATTCAATAATCATAGTTGACTTTGTCATGCCTGAATTGAAAGTTACATGTAGAATTCGAAACTGCCGGAAAATAGTTAGCAACTTACATGTACAATACAAACATTCATTCCTGATTGTGCATTACAAAATAATTTCTAGTTATTTATCAACCATTCATTATTTTTGATGGAACAATACTGTTTCTTCAGGGGCTCATATATGGAGATATTGTGGTGGAGGTAGGGGTGTGATGCCCCATGATAACTTACACAAAACAATTTTGACAAATCTGTGCGGGTTCTGTGATAGATGCATTACCAAGTGGATCCACTGGTGACCCCTTAACCCCTAACACTCCCTTCTATGTGGATCCACTGGTGACCCTTTAACCACTACCACTCTCTTCCATGTGGATGAACTGGTGACCCTTCTACCACTACAACTCCCTTCCATGTTGATACATTGGTGACCCCTTAACTGCTGCCACTCACTTCCAAGTGGATCCACTGGTGACCACTTAACCATTACCACTCCTTTCCATGTTGATCGACTGGTGAGACCTTAACCACTACAACTTCCTTCCATGTGGATCTACTGGTGACCCCTTAACCACTACAACTCCCTTACATGTGGATCCACTGGTGACCCCTTAACCCCTACCCCTCCTTTCCATGTGGATCCACTGGTGACCCCATAACCACTACCACTCACTTCCAAGTGGACCCAATTGTGACCTATCAATCGGTTCCCTCCCTTCTACTAGTGATTACTCTTCCCTTCCATACAATATGCAAAAAACGAATACATGTACATGTACATTTACAGGTACGTGTACATGTACCATTCTTTGCATAGCATAATTTATTATAATTTTGTTTTCTCTTACTTGTTTCTTCATTTTCATGAAGACCAGACATGTCAAGACTTTCTAATCTATTTATTATATTTCCCTCACCAGTGAGAGAAGTCTGTAAAACAAGAGAATCATAATAATAATTTAAAGTAATACATATTATTCTAGCATATTACTCATACAGAATAAGAAAAACAAGTCAGATGAAAGATGGTACTATAGAGTGGGCAACGTATGGTGCATTTTTAATTGCACTTTTCCCTATACAGACTAAAAATTAGGCCTGGAATGAATACTTGATTGTCTGGTAATTATACATGTATCTGCGAACTGAACATTCATTTCTTTGTATCTGAGTACTTGTTTGATGTTTGCATATGTGCTGCTTGTATAAGCATCTATTGTATTTGATTACAGCAAAAAAAGGTGAGGTAATACTGTATACATGTATTTCAGTGCAAACAAGTAAAGAATTTTTTTAGAGCAATTATCTGGGTACCCAACCGTAATGGATATTCGAATAGTAAAAGACAGGATCCATTACAGCCCTACTAAAAATCATGTATGAAACTGTGTATACGTACGTATATACATGTATGTACAGTTGCACACACAAGCACACAATCATCCACAAACACACAGACACAGACACAGACACACACAAACACACAGAAACACACAGACAGTACTTGTACTGTGCGTACATACAATGTACACACATGTACATGTGCATTTGTGTATATATAAACAGATACACACCTGACGATCTGTAATGAAGAATGAACTGTCAGGTTGCTGATGAATGACACTTCCATCTCCAATAGGAAAGTCCACCTCCTCCTCCTCATCATGATCATCAGTATCTTCGATAGAATTACTCCAGCTAGGAGGTTGATCAGTTGGAGTGACAATATTTCCATCCAAATTATCTTCATTCACTGATGTATCGTCTGTCTGTTCAACCCAAGCTTCTACAATGAGACAAAGTTAAAATGTTTTATCTCATGTAAATATACATGAACATGTAGTAGATAATTGTCCTACAAGTACATACATTGTATATACATGTATTCTCGTATAATCAGAATACATGTACTTTAGAATACATGTACTTTACCATAATGTACTATACTGTACTATATTATTATACAGAATACAAGTACTGTACTGTACTATATAATACATGTACTTTACAATACTGTGCTATACCAAAAGTTCCTCACCTTTTAGCATTGTTACTAGAGATGGAGTTTTAGCAATAGAGATGGCAGAGTCTCCATCATTATCCATAACTGTTACATCAGCTCCTTTTGATAATAAGTACTGAGCAGCTTCTTTATTTCCCTTACGAGCCTATAAAACAAAATCATTCTATAATTATAAATACAATAATTTAATGGAGGTTATAATGACAAGAACTGGCATTATTAGTATGCTTATTACAATATCGGTTACATATTCCAAAAATAACTGATACAGATACTAGGAATAATGGTCGATATAATGGACCTATACTGATTACTAATTTGATTATCAGTGCATCCTTACTTACAATAATGTTCTGACACATGACATCACCCAGTTTTATTTACATACATGTAGTAAGCAAAATCTGGACAAATTCTATAAAGTCATATTAAAGTCTGTCCACATTCATTTTTGACTCTTGTGTACTTAAATTGGTGCATATAACTTTCTTGGAATTTGAAACCATGCATACAATATGAATTTAGACTTGCATCAGTATAATACAGTTGAGAAAGAGATCAATATAAAATTTGTTGCAATGTTATAGCGTTTAGCAAGTATAAATTATTGGTAATTTCCTGAGGGCCAAGTAAATGTGGCAGATTTTGGTGAAGAGCTTACTGATATCATAAGGGGTGTGTCTCCCTTCTCTCCTCCTTTCTGATTCACATTTGCATTTCCTTCTTCTACCAATGCAATGATGATAGCTGTGTGTCCTGATTCAGAAGCAACATGAAGAGGTGAGTACAACTGATCGTCTGGAACACCTGGGAAATGAGAAGAAAAAAACATTGACAAGCAAAACATTACAAGCAATTTGATACATGTACTTACTATTCAGCCTAACTGCCTAATGCCTGCATCAAATCCTAATACACATTAGTGTTGTTTTAGCAAGACTATAATGGCCACTTTAGTTATAGCATGCCCAGTTTATCACAGTTTTAGTTTAGTTATAATTTAATTAACTAAAATAATATTAGGCTTACTAAAAAGGTTTTAGTTTTAGTTAAGTATCTAAAATTGGCCATTATTTTAGTTTCATTTTAGTTAGGTATAGTTGCTACAGTAGACTTGTAATTTAGTTTTAGTTTAGCTAAAAGTCAAAGTGCCTTACTAAAAGAGATTTTAGTTATACTTATAGTTAACTAAAACAACACTAACCTACATTTGTACATGTACATGTACATATACATGTACTTACATGTACATTGTATAAAAACACACAATCATGTACATACAATTGATTAGTTCCAAACATCCAACTTTAGTGTTAGGCTGGGTTCACATAATGATGCAAAGCCTTACGTTGCATCTGTTGTGTTGTGATAAAATTCTGAAAACAAGCACAATGCAGCTCATGCAAAAATAAAATCACATCTTATTCTAGCATTGCATTGCATTACAGTGCATCTGACTGCATTGAAGGAAGCATATCTTACATGTATGAATACATGCATTACTACACACGGGACCATGTGACACAAACACAACTGTGAGTTATTTTGTTAACTCTATGAGTCTGAAATATTTAAAAATACTTCCTAAGAAGGCTAAATGGAGATACCGAAATGCTTCTGCGTTCGAAGCCAGAAGGCAGCTAGAACGTAAGCAGGAGAGGAGACCTTCTAAGAAAGCCCTATATACCAGAAATACCTTTGCAAGTTGCAGAAAAACAGTAATGTGAGTGTTTGAATGCACATCACACAAGTGCTTGAGAAACACGCACACATGTGAGTATGCAATTTGTCTCACGTGTGTGCATTGCATGTGACCTCTTGGAACTGTAGAAGTATATGTAAGTGATATGTTTGACCTGATACATGTATAAAGCAATCTGATTGGTCAATTCGCATGGTATAAGTATGATCACTTACTAGCATCCCCTCCATTTTGTAGTAGAAGTGAAACCATCTTTTTTGCTTGTATACTTTCATTGGTTGCTACAAGATGAAGTGCACTTCGGCCCTGTTTGTCACGTGCCATTATGTCACTATAATAACAATAATAACAATAATAATAATAACAATAACAATCTTATTATGAATGTAGAATAACTTTAAGTCAAAAGTGAGCATTTGAAAAATTAATTTTGATTAAAATTATTATTATTTGTTATTACAATAATTATAGGGTACTCAATTGTTACTTTTACACATTTTTCAGGATAGGGGTGTTGTTGTGCTGTGCCTATTAGCAACCTACTTCCCAATACTCCCTTCTCCTCCCCCCCTCGAAATGAAACCATGGTGTGTATCACTCAGCAGAAGTAATACAATTTTGACTATTTTAAACACTGTAGTACAAAGTTCCATAGATTAGTATTCACAGTGGTATGGAAACAGCCAGTCATGCAGGACATTGTCCGATAAATCTTGTGAATGTCTGGTAAATTGAAACTAAACTGTATACAAAGTACATGTATATGGGGGGCAGGACAAGAGTAGTGAAAATAGGTCAAAATGTTCGCCAGTTGGCTCACTATTTCCACATCCTGAGCAATCATAATACCAATAATTTTGACAATTGTTAATTATACTACATGTACATGAATGTGGAACATACGCATGATTT
This sequence comes from Petrosia ficiformis, assembly GCA_947044365.1. Classification (NCBI taxonomy): domain Eukaryota; kingdom Metazoa; phylum Porifera; class Demospongiae; order Haplosclerida; family Petrosiidae; genus Petrosia; species Petrosia ficiformis. The sequence goes on from OX345636.1 coordinate 5,805,607, forward strand.
CTGATGAGTTGTTGCATTACATCAACTGGATTATAGTCTGTTTGCATTGCATGTTGAACTGGAGAGAGAAGAGAGAGAGAGAGAGAGAGAGAGAGAGAGAGAGAGAGAGAGAGAGAGAGAGAGAGAGAGAGAGAGAGAGAGAGAGAGAGAGAGGGAGGGAGGGAGGAGAAGGGAAGAAAAAAGAGAGGGAGGGAGGGAGGAGAAGGGAAGAAAAAAGAGAGTAGTACATGTTCACAACTAATACACAATGTATATGCACATGTACATGTACAATGTACTGTGATTAGTGAGTACTACATCAAAATTAATAGTGTTTATGGCTATCTAAAGAGTTATGAAATAATGTATAGTCTCGTATAGTCTCGTATAGTCTCATATGGTATAAGAAATATGTTAAGTGTTTTTTCTCACTTAAGCATGAAATTATTGCATACTGTGGTTGGTATAGATAGGTATTACACTAGTTTGTTAAGGTATATAGCTACAATACTATCCTTATATGGTATACAGAAATTATATTATGTTACTAATCATGTTCATTTTATTCATACAACTACAACTTCCTGTCCCGCAATAACTCTGGAACAAATTCATGAATGGATACAAAAGCCAACATAACTACTGTATATTGTGGAAGGACCGGAGGGCTGGGTTATCAACGGGAAACATATCCCTACCCAATACTTGACACTCCACTTTTCTGGATATTATTAAAAAAACATACATGTATATACATGCACGTACATGTACTGTAGATGTACAGTGAAATTATTATTAATGAGATGATAGTACATGTAGATTCGTAGACGCACCAGTAATCATGAACATAGTGAAACCTAGTTTTTCAGGTTTTCCTTCTTAATTAAACTGTTAGTACACCAAATATATATAGGAATTTTTGATGTTACTAGATTACATTACAAATTAAGGAAAAGAAAAAATGACATATTCAATAGCAGTGCTCGAAATAATTTTATATTTGAACGTATTCAGTATAATATTCTGAATTTCACTGACAAGGTATGCATTTTGATTGGGGACAAGTCTGAAGAACGATTCGAACTTGCACTGTACACAACTGTAGCTTACGAGAAACAGCATTAACACCAATAATTGTTAACCTCACTGTGAGGATAATTTACTTATATGTATTCTAACATATCAGAAAATGTGTCTGGTCAGATGCAGTTTAGTTCAATGTACGTACATTTACATTGTACTGCAGGATTGGTTATTTCTTAATGTCACGAAATAATGTTATATTTATATAGTCTCGTATATTATAACAAGTATGTTATGAAGTATGTAAGCATTGTTAGGGTTGTATTTATACTCACTCAAGCATGAAATTATTGCATTCCGTGGTTTGTATAAATACATGTACTAAACTGGCTACAATACTATCCTTATATGGTGTTTATTTATGTACTGTCACTTGTTACTAATCATATTCATGATAATTGTATTCATACAACTACAACTTCCTGTCCCACAATAACTCTGGAACAAATTCATGAATGGATATAAAATCCAACTTAACCACTGTATATTGTGGAAGGTCCGGAGGGCTAGGGTTATCTACTGAAACCATATCCCTACCCAATACTTGACACTCCACTTTTCTTTTGCATTTTTAAACATACAATTACATGTACATTTACATGTAATGTAGTGTTGTTTTAGTTAACTACAACTATAACTATAACTAAAACCTTTTAGTAAGGCGTTGTGACTGGCCAATAATGGGCACCTTTACAAAACTAAAATCCTTTTAGCAAGCCTAATACTATATTAGGTAATCAAACTAAATTTACAACTAAACTAAAATTGTCAGAAACTAGTTATACTATAACTACATGTATAACTAAAAGTGATCATTATTCCCACACTAAAACAACACTAGTACACCTGTACATGTACATTGGAAATATATACATCTTGAAGTAATTAACAAAGAGTTAATACTGTCAGTTACAATGATTATAATTAGGGCTGCAACAAACATTTGCTCCGTTTGGATATTCGCTCGTTATTTTGGTATTCGAATGTATTTTTAGCATCCTGATATTCGTTTAATGTTTGCACATGCTCAGAAATTCAACACGTGAAATTATAATTGCAATAAAATGGCCGCGGAGTAGTTTCTTGCTCCATGTTACCGGCTTTCTACAATAATAGTGTACTGTATGGATAGTTTAAACAACTTTGGTTATTGTAATAAACATATATAGCAATTGCAAACAGCAAGATGGTGAGCTAATATTTGATATCTCACTAGAAATGAGTTATGACAAAATGTCTCTGAAAGCAACCGAATATCATGATATTCGTTTGTTAAACTAAGCAAATATCCGGTTACCAAAACTACTAGCTATTCGTTATAGCCCTAATTATAATCATGATTAAATGTTCTATTCGTCCCAAAGAGAGAACTGTGCAGTGCCAAATAAGAAGTTCTTTGGGACAATGGTGCACCACTTGAGCTTCTCAAAACACTGGCTGGATGTTATTTCGATAACTGAATAGTCAGCAAAATGTCCTATACAAAATTAATGGATTCAAATACCTTTATCAAACAGTGTAATGTCTCTTGTTACTAACAACAGAGGAGTGAGTCCATCACTATTACGACAATTCACATCAATCCTGTTACCAGTCTAATATAAAAATGGAAATGAAACATTTAAGGAATGACATACTATCAATATTAGAAAGAAGGATGAAACAAGATATACTGTATAGAGACAAACATATCCATCTATAGGATTGCTTTCTGAAGACCAAATTATTGCTAATGACTTTGTAATGTTCAAAATATTATTATAGTTCCATATAGGTTCTAAACATTCGCTAGAGTGGATTCTTTCAAGTGATTTTTGAAGGCGGATTTTAGAGGTAAATAGCACACGTTGAACCAGAAATAATTATTTTCAACGAAATTTGAGGGTGGAGAAATCAATTTACATTGCTGGAAAGTATTTTTGTCGGATTCTGGAGATGTAGTAATCACTATAGATGATCTAGAAACAATAGGTATATCGCTGAGAGAAGAACAAGTAGTGGTCATCTTTTTCTGGTGACCAAATTGACGTTTTCCACATGAAGCAAATGGCTTAAAGTGCCTTAAATGGTTACAAGTAAAAACATAATTATCAATAATACTAAAATACAATTCCTTACCTGGCCACTTATTGTCCATTCTTTTCAACTCAGCACGCGTTGTCGAATTTAGAGGGGAATAGCGAAATTAGAATATTATAAAATTAATGAAGGAATAGAATAAACAATGACCAAAATTATATAAATAATTAATTATTTTCGAATTTGGAATAGCGAAATTTTAGAACCTATGACGGTACTTCTTTTTCCACTCTTATTGAGAAATTTCCAAAGTGTAGGCCTAACAACATTAGAAAATGTCAATAGATTATAAATTACATATTATTGAGATAGAAACACTTCCCTATTGTTTTAATGACCAATAATCATTGCTGATGACTTTCTAATGTCTGAACCCAACAATATTATAGTTACTTGTTTTCCATTCTTTTTGTATTTAACAGTAAATAAAATCAGCTTGTGTGTAAACTGGAATTAATAGCTAAAATACATCACAAAATGTATACAACAACTGTGCCCATTGGTAGTAGACTGAGGCGCTGGAATGACGCAAATTCCTTAACATATATATATTATATATATATATATATATACATATATACTGTATATACATATATATATATATATAAATATACTACAGGTATAATTATGTACATTAAATCATGTGAAAAGCAATCAGGAATGGCCCTACAATCCCTAGAAATTAAATTATTTTTTTAAAACAGAATGCCATTTAAGTTTGTCATAATACACATGTATTACTGGAGAACCTCAGAAATACGAACCCTAGAGTTACAAAATGACCGGTTAACCAAACGGCAAAAATCCAATGCAATGTGTTAGCCACACCTACAATTAGCACATGCCCATGCACAGCTCATACTGATACAACATGGCTACTGCTGCAACGTTGAAACTTAGAAAAAGAAACACTATAACTATCACACAAAAGATAAATATTATTAAAGAAATAGATCTCTTTCAACTATTACCACACAGTATGGAATTGGAAAGTCAACTGTTCAAACACAAAGAAAGGCCAAGAAAAAATATTGGCATTTGCTAGTGAAGTTCAAGATAGCTCTGGCCTAAGAAGGAGATGTATCATTCAAAGAGCAAATGATGATGCATTTGATAAAGCAATGTACATCTGGTTCCATCACAGAGGGCAGAAAGGCACTCCAATAAGTGATGTATTGGTAATGGAGAAGGAATGTAAAAAGATTTGATGTACAGTAATAGTGATGTAATTGTTTCAGATATATGAACATTTCACAACTATGAACATGATGCATTCCAAAGGGTTCGTAAGTCTCAGGTTCTACTGTATGACAAATAAAGCATGATAATTATATATGTAGCTTTTGTAAAGAAAAGTGACAGAACTTAATAGTGTTCTGCTCACACTGGTCAGGACTAACTATCTCTGCAAATGAATGAACCACCTCTCAGATAATACATACGTACATAAGCTACTGAGACAGAATTAAGAATATATTGGGTAAATAGTACAAGCTAAAGTCTGACCACAACTCTACATAGTCTGGCAGAAACTGATTTAGAAATGGAACATTCAACTCACAAGAGATTTCTTAACAGAGACAGCATCCCCTAGCCATGCAGAATGCAACAGTGATTGACCATTAGATGTGCCAGTTATTGAAGCTAAAATATAAAAATATAATAATATATTAATAGTATTATCTACGTATATGTGTAATATAAACACATGTACAATGTTGCTTTTTTTGGCCAAGTAGGGAGAACGTTTTACACTATGGCTTCTGCCAGAATGGGGCTAAATTGAAATGATGAGTATACAAAATTTAGTCAATTCTCCTCTTTTGTAATAAAAGATTATTTGCTGAGTAGACAAATGTTTTATATAAGATGGCAGAACTATGGAAATATCTGGGGGCAAATTACACAAGCAGACATTTTCCACATTAATTTATAAAATAAGTAAATGCATCATGAGGGATTGTGCTTGCTCGTAATAACCAGATTCATCATGAGCAGAAAGCGACATATTTGTACAATGCATTTTATCATTTGTGACGTAATAATAAAGCACGTACACAGAATTTGTTTTCTTATTATTTGTGGTGCTACGTCCAGTACAGTCTCTCCATTGTCATTCTGCAGAGTACAGTCTGCAGAATACTTGAGAAGAAGATCTACAATCTAGGAAAAAATCATAATTATTAATACTGTCTCATCAAATGGTTGTTACTTCAGGGAGTCATGAAATAATGTTACATTGATATTTACAATATAGTCTTGTACAGTATAAGAAATATGTATTTGTTCTTACTCAAGCATGAAATTATTGTGTCATGAGGTTTGTATACAGTGTTTTCCCCAAAGGGTGGTACAATGTCACTCCCCCACTCTTTAATTTCAAAGTTTATGCTGTTTTATAAAACTGATTGAAAATTGTTGACCGAACGTCATGTACCACTGATGCACACCAACCTGGTTACTATTTATTATGGAGGAAACACTGGTGTAAAGATGGGTGATATACATGTAGCTACAATACTATCCTTATATGAAGTGACAACTAGAATTATTAGACAAATATTATTAATTGTTGAGAAATTTAATAATTAAATTTGTAGAACATGATTGAATTGAAAAACAAACCTTCTTGTGTCCATTTCTGGCAGCTGCAATGAGAGCAGTGTCTCCAGTACTATCACACTTTAAATTAACAATCCCTTTCCATTGTTGCAGAATAGTGTTCACCTTCTCATGATCATTACCCTGTGAAGTGGTTGTGTGTGTATGTGTGTGTGTGTGTGCATGTGTGTGTGTGTGACGGTGTATGTGTGTGTACATGTATGTGTGTGTGTGTGTACAGGTACATGTACATGTATGTAAGTGTAGGCGTTCCTAAAATCCTGTTTAGACATAATTACACATGTACGTATGTACAAGTATAAGTAAGTAATATACACAGTGTTTGATAAGCTCATATGGTGCACTATTGGCCCAAAGAGCTTCTTATTTGGCACTGCACAGTTGCCTCTTTGGACCAGATGGTACAGTTAATTATGATTATATTGTCACTAACAGCATTAACTGTTTGTTAATTAGCTGAAGATGTATTCCCAATGGCGGCATACACACTAATCATTGTTGATCCAATTTGGCTTCAAAACTTATCAAAAACAAAAGTTGTTAAATACATGTATATGTAAATGTGTCCTTTCCATAATATTACTATCAAACAGATGAAATTAATATACTGTAATGTACAATGCTCGCCTAGAGTGCACAAACACGCTGAATATTATAATTATAAATGATGTAATCATAAAGACTTTTGACAAACAATACCAGTAACAAACTCAATGACAATGCAAATACCTATTAACACATATTTAATACTATGATGAATAGATAAAATATATCCCACTGCAAACAACACCTTCCATAACTAGAAAATGTTAATATTCATTAGTATATAGTATGAATACAATTATAGTGCATTGTGGTTGTCATGGTTTTGTGTAAACAACTCACCTCAGCAGCTTCTAATAGATCAATAACTGCACTGTTAGGTCTAAACAGAGAATGAAATGAACTATCTATAATATACATTGTAACATAAAAGTCATTAACATAAACTACTTGTTTGTTGAGACTTGGGAAGCACTGGCTACTATAACTAAACAAATAAGGGATTGACATGTACTTTATAAATTAAATGCAATAATCAATAATTAATTATAGCCTGAATGTAGTTAAGAGCTTCCTAATATTTCTATATGGTCTAGAGGGTCATTACTATCATTAATTTCCACGGATTAAATTAATTATAATTTATATAATTTTAATTATAATTATGTGACCTGAAAAGGGACACTTCCCAAAATAATTTCAATCAAATGCTTATTTTCAATTGCTTACAATTCCGTATGGGAAGTAGGTATCCAAGAGACATTGTAAGAGCTATTATTAAGCTTCTTAGACACTGAATTTCACTGATTTTCTATCAAAATGTTGTAATTGTAAACAATTTAAGATCAGCATTTGATCGAAATTATTTTTGGAAAGTGTCCTTTTTTTTGAAAATGACAAAAAATGAATGACAGAATGGCAAACGATTAAATGAAAGTGTTCAATCAAAATTCAATTTGTGGAAAAGTGACCCTTTTCAAAAATTACATGTACAATGTAGGTCACATAATTCTACTGTATATAATATTTATATGTAGCAGGGTTTCATACAGCATAGGAGTGGGGTGAATCTCTCTTTCCCCTACGCTATATGAAACCCTGTTCATTAAATATAATATTAATATTTATTTGTGTCACATATGCATTGCATAAACAGATACACATGTCTGGGTAATGGTGCATAACTATAACAGACAAACAAAAAGAAGCAGCTTGTGAAAACTATAGCTGTTGTAGCTGAAATATATTGTAAACATATATAAACAAGAACTGCTAAAATATATGGTGTTCTTCCCACACTGGTCGGCACTGGTTAGGAATAACCACCGCTCAGCATGAATTAACCACCACTCAGATAATACATACAGTGTACATGTGTATATAGGCTACTGAGACAGAAATGAGTATAAACTTGACTAAATGATCCAACTACTACTCAAAATATCCTGGCTAGAACACTGAATATTAGGAATGGGATGATTTATCAATTAATCAAATCGATATTGAAAATTCTTCTGATTATTATAAGTCTGCGATATCGATTATGCTAACTGTTCCAGAAAGACATACTTTTCAAACACACAACAGCAGATAATGTACAATATGTAAGTGACAGAAAGCCATTTTGATCATCAAATTAGTGATAATCGATTACAGAATCTCAACCGATTCCCACCCCTACTGAATATATTATATCATGCTATAATTATAATTATGTTGTTTGGTTTCAGACATACAAAAGTCATCCATAATGATTATTTGTCATCAGAAAGCAATCATGTATGTACATCATGTACTCAAAAAGTATATTTTAATGCTTTTATGTGTTTATTATTGTTTATTTTGTATTGTGATGTAATGAAGCATAGTTCACAACTGTCATGACACACGGGTCAATTTTGTAATTGTAAACATCAAAATATCAGCAAAATTTATTAATATTCATGACTTATTTACTATATCGATACTTTTCATCTGAGAGTCAATAATAATTTAAACTAACAATAATTGTTATCGACTCTTTGAAGATATAGTAAATAAGTTATGAATATCAATAAATTCTGCTGATATTTTGATGTTTATTAATATCAAACTGACCTGTACTTCATGACAACTTTTTACATCATAATACAAATAAACAGTATTCAAACACACGACATTGGAGACAAGTTTATAAACAAAGTTGTATGGCTATACAGAGTTCTAGCTAAAGAGTGGAAGAGAAGTGCCGCACCAATGTATGCAATGCCATTTCCCTTTGATGTGGTCAAAGGAATGCAATTAAATTAAAAAATATGCTTTGATTTTTGTGTGAGCACCTCTCTGTTGAAGTGTGGCAATTTAAAACACTGCTAAAACTCAACTGGACATCATTATTTATTATTCATTATTATTTTTTATTTTTTTTCTTTTTGTTATTTTGTGTGGCTGTACATGTATGGTGCTTTATTTCCTCTGTGCTAGGTCACTGTACACATGATTTTCCATGTAGTTATGTGTAACTAAAACTCAACACTATTACAATACTATTATAATTGTACAAGTATGTATATTATACATACACTGCATAAATTAATTATGGAGCTTGTCTCCTTGCTATAACTATAACTTAAACTGGTATATGAGAAACCAGGTATACTATACCTGCCAGTAATACTAATGGTAATAGTTATGCAACATTTACACACAAATGTAATATTGTCTGACTTTTCAACCAAAAACTTTTAAGGATTACAATAATAATTATTGTAGATCAAAGTAATGAGTTCATTACAAGTATAGTCTAAGAGGGTTGTACCTATAAACCACATTGAACTTTCTAAAAATGATTTTTTTCATTTCTTAAAAAAAGTCCATACTGTGATCATAAACGTTTATGTACATGTATATGTGTGTAAACAATGCTATATACTTTAGCTTACACTGTGTTGGTCAAAGGCTGGTCTCACTTGGCTGGAAAAATGAAGTGTCAAAATTTGATTGCAACAGTATTACATACACAGTACAGCTTAGTAACAATTACGAAGAAAAGCAATATTGCTTTGATTCACATGAGAATTACCAGCCCAGTAGGACAAAATATCGGTTAATTTACCAAGAAAATACCACTCTTGTGATTATAAAGAAATGCATTATTTGAAAGACTTATATTTTTTCGGGGAATCATGAATAAAGATATAATTACTTTTCCATGAGAATTACCATCCCAAAGAACGAAGTATTCGTAATTTACGGCCAGCTATGGGATTTTAACAAATGCATTACTTAAGTCTTTGATTTTCGAGGAAATTAATAATGAATAAAGGTGTGAGAATTACCAGCCCACTGGGACAAAATATCGGTTAATTTCAGTGGAAAATGTCATTTGTGTTATTATTTTAAAAATACATTATTAAAGAAATGTTTTTTCGGGTAATCATGAATGAAGATATAATTATTGGTCCATGAGAACAACCAACCCCAAAGGACAAAGTATTCGTAATTTACGGCCAGCTGTGGGATTTTAACAAATGCATTATTTAAAGATACACTTTCGTATTTTAACAATCATGAATATGAAAAATTCTGGCCCATTATGACAAAGTTTTGACTAATTTGTTACTGTGCATTATTAAACAACATGGTTTTTGGAAAAGGGATAATTACATGTATAATACTTTTAGGAATATTATTCTACGTATGGTATGCTAGAGTCTACACTCTGTGTTGAAATATCATTACAAAAACAAATATCACATACGTATGTACAATGTAGTGAGTGTGAGTGTATACATTGTATATGTGTGTGCTCATATGTGTGTTTATGTGTGTGCATGTGTGATTGTGCATGTGTATGTGTATGTGTGTGTGTGTGTGTGTGTGTGTGTGTGTGTGTGTGTGTGTGTGTGTGTGTGTGTGTGTGTGTGTGTGTGTGTGTGTGTGTATGTGTGTTTACATGCGTGTGTGTGTGCCTAGTTGTGCAGTAAAATGGCCATTAGTATACTAGCATTAGAATATGAGCACAAAGTATGACCTCAATATTTCCTAATAATGATACACATTCGGTTTAAGTATTATATTGCATGTATGTATGTATGTATGTATGTACATGTATGTATGGATTCTATGTAATTATCATATTGGGCAGCCATGTTTTTTTCTGAGCCATCCTCACATAGAGTACTATCGCATTCTCTGATACTGAATATACAATACATAATACTGCAATATTCAATGGAGTTATAATTATTATGTATATGAGTATATGTATGCAAATTATAAAAAAAATATGGTGATTATTCATATCAGTATGGTTAGGGGGTAGACACCTGGAAGGTACGTATATGTGCATTTGACAGAACAACAAAGCTATTTAGAGATTGAAGGATATGATTCGACAATGGAATGGAATAAAACTAATTAACTAACAAAACAAAAAATCATACTTTGTAAACTCTAAATTGCTGTTTCAAAACATCTAGTATATATATAATTGCACTTACGTATATTAATTTTAACAAGACATCATTAATTCATGAGTCATTCATAAGTAACGACTACTACAAGTATTTCACTAGTACCAGTTATCTTCCAGAGTTTTCAAAACTTTTACTTTTATCTTGCATAATTTTGCTAATAGTTTAAATTTTTTGCACACTTAAATGCTGCATGATACAAGAGGCAATATGAAAAATGGCAAAATGCAAAGCATTGTCTAGCCTGTGTGTTACAAAAAAAGAAAAAAAAAACCTGAGCAGGAATTGAACCAGCTCCTTCTGTTGCGAAAGAAAAAAAAAAGAGGAAGTAGCAGGAGTCGAACACTCCAAAGCGTACAAACAAACAAACACCATTGGTTCATTCAATGTTTGACACTAAAGGTACATGTAAGTCCCAATTACACTACAGCATTAACAAACTATTCTATCACAACTATTGAACATGTATTATATAGAATGAACATATGAATGAATGCGTGTGTGTGCTAACCTCAAAGGCTTCAAGGCTTCTGCAGCAAAGTGATGATACTGCCCCAACAAATTCCGACGTGCACTTGTCATGACTGAGTTTAAAACTCTAAGTGCAAAAATAGAGTAATATAATCATCATTATAACATTTCTGTAGCATTTTGTTTTGATACAAGAAAAACATTTAAAGTACTACATTTATACACTACAACTACATAATATATACAATTACTATAATTATGGTAGGTATACTAACTGAATTATATATCACTTACTATGCAAAGATATTATAATCACCCTGATTCAAGATGAGGAGAAATTTGAAGAAATATGACTTCTTAGAAGATAAGTGAGTCGAAAGCTTTTTAAAATATTACTCCATCTGAATAATAATAATCAAATTATATATTACAACATGTAGTCATAGCAACTGCTTCTACTCACAAGATATATAGTGTTTCCAGGATTAGAACTATTTATGTCTATATGATGCAAAGTTTGCCTTTTTATAAAAACACTGGCATGTGTGACTCATAATAATTAAAATAGGGTATATCACGATAATGTAACAATCAATAAAAGGTTCAAGGTTCAGGCTATAAATATACAGTAGGACAACAAGGTGTGGTGATGAACCCGTTTTAATAAACAGTGCACTCTTAACCAGCAAAGCACTCAAAGCAAATCATAAACAATTAATGTTACAAAATTAATATTTAACAACACTTTTACATTGCCTGATTATCACACATATTTGATGATGAAAAAGTGAACACACAAACTGATCTACAACATATTTAAGAGGTGGTAATCAGTTTATTGTGTGCTTTGCTGCTGAAGTAAACAATATGTAGCACAGACAATCATGGCACTACTTCTTATATAAACAACTATGTCCATATAATAATAACCAGCTTGCATATGCCTGTTTGCATAAGCAAAGCATGGCCAGTTACTCAGTTGTAACAGACTCCATAGCTCACCTGTTATAGTCGTTTGACTTCAAAATGAATAGTTACTGAGTTTTCCAAGCACTCAACACAGTTCTACAAACTACAAAATGGATCAGATTAACGATCTCCACCCTTACTACAGTACACTGCAATTTGGCTTGTTCACTCATCCTTATAAGGAGTGTATGAATTCCTTATTAATTGCAGGTATGTAGATTTAAAACCACGCCCACAAACAAAAATTTAGATCTTGTCGGAATGAATTTGCAGGAGAGTTCAAGTGTTTCAGTCTCAGAGCAGCCACGAAAAAAACTTGTTGGAGGTGCAGTGTTACGATTTGCAGGTGCCATCGTGTGTCTTATTGTCGGAGTAATATCATGTGAGTATAATCTTCATAATTAGCTATGCATTCATTCGTAAATCCCTTTTCTGGGGCACCCATCATAGACACTATGAGTTAACCTTAAACTTCTTATCGCACTAACATGTAATAAATTATATTTGTTAATTTTACAAAAAATATAATAATGGGCGACATCTACAAGGTGAGGTAAATTGATCTGCTATTATTACTTGTTTGATGAATTAACATAATTATAATAATATATGCAAATCATGTATCAAAACAAAGTCTTTCTTGTGCTAATGTGCTGAATATATTCAATAAAGATATAGCAAGTTACTGGACTACAACAACTACTATCACATGTCATTTGAGGTCAATGCAACTTCCTGGAGTATATATATATGTGACCCAATTTGCTAATGACATTAAACAACAGAATAATTATGATGTGCTAAATGACCTTCCCCCCCAAGCTGTTTTCACTAATAGTTACGCAGAAAGTAACCATGGGGCAGCTTAAATGCAACTCTTACTTTATATGGTCCTGCCAGCTATCAGACATCTACTAATGTTATTTGGGCAGATGTACCATTTTAAAATGGACAGCATAATAGTGTTAATTTTATTCATTTTAGGGATTGTAATGGCGGAATTGTTACAAGGACTATTTAAACAATATCCTCAGGTTAGATGTAATTATTATAAGTATAATTATACAAGTATTGAGCTGCCACACATTTGATCAAATATCACCTCTAATGTCTCCCCTCCGTTACTTTGTGTTCAGAAGTTTTGTATACAATTTTTCTGTGAGACTGGCTGTTTCCTCACTGCTGTATACGCACATAAAGTATGTTCACATTGATGATTACCTCAAAGTTAGAATGATGTACTATAATGTACCATAATATTATTTAAAGATATGAGTAATTTGTGGTTCATACTATAAACAAATATTTATAGGAATATTTATTATAGTGCGGGAAGAACTCATTGATTAACAAGGTACTCCACAATGTCATAACAAACAGTGTCGTGTGGGAAACAACACCTAGTTGAGCTAGTATCAGGAAACTAGCTAAACTAGTATCTATATAGTTTCATATGGGATTATTATCATAAGTCTGACATAATTATTATTATTATGTCTATATTAATCTGATTTAATTAGCTTGTTTGCTTGTACAATAGTTAAAAATTATACTTTTCCTTTTTTGTAATTAGATTGAAATCAATATTACTTTTGCCAAAGTGTTCATGATGACCTTCAAAATTAGGTTATGATAACATTTATGTATAATGTCATTAGGCTATTACATCATTGTACTGTAACTCATTAATGATGGAATGGATTGAAATTTCACATACATAAAAAAAAGAATAGGAACGATAATTATGCGAAACTTTGTGTCCGTATAAAAAGGTTGTTGGTCATTCCAAACTTAAGTTATGGACATTTTTTTGATGCTGTGGTAAATGTGAATGACCTTTTCAGAGCAACAATTTGTCGAAACTGAAAGTAGGAGCTTGTTATGATAGTCATGATGCTTCAATGAAAATGTAATCATTCATTTAATTCAATATCATTAACTTACATATTGAAATATTAGTAGTATTGAACATCTGTTGTGTAATGGGGAATAGATATAGTATATAATAATTACATGTATTATAACTTATATATTGTGATTGCAGATGAGAAAAGGGGTCTTAACACATTTTAGACTTCATCAATTTGACCACAGATCTAGCAAAATGTATATGGAGCTAAAGTTCCAAATTTGCTGCACAAGTACCTGATACAATATACATTCCACTGATTAAAATTAAATTGTAGTTCCTTTGCAAACTTAACTATTAATGGCCATAGAGCAAGAAAAATCTATAATGCGTTAAGACCCCTTTTCTCATCCACAGTAAGTATTGATGGTTTTTTGTTGTTGTGGTATAACCCACAGACAGTAAACTGCCTTAAAATGTGTTTAGGTTCAGATAAAAATAAATTATTTGTAACAGTTTTATGCTAGTTGAGTTTGGATTAGTCCACTGTGTTTCTTATTAGCATGCATGCAGCCAAGTACATAGGTACTTGTACTTAAGTCCTTTCCTCGTCAATACAAAGTACTTATATTTGTACTCAAGTCCAGCATTTCCAAGTAGTTAAGTACTTTGAAGTTTTTTCAAACATAATTATCAAAGCACATGTTAAATATTATCATTTTGTCGTAATTGAATAGAATTTAGATATTTCACAATTCAAAAGTTTTACATGTCGCCTTTTTCAATTACGAACAACATCAACGTGTAAGTATCAAGTACTAATCCTTTGTTTTCTGAGCTGGAAGCACTTGTACTTGTACTTAAGTACTTACAAATTACTTGTATTTGTACTTGTACATGTATTTAAGTGCATTGCAACTAGTAGAACTTGTACTTGTACTTGTTCTTACATTTATTTTGTAGTACTACTTAAATGCTCACAAATTATTTGCCTAGTTATAGTTACTTGTTTTTCCATTCTTACTTTTTAACAGTTCTTGTATAAATTTTGAAATGTCTAAAACAGCAGCTTTTTAGTAAACCTTATATTATTATTTTTTACTTAATTAAACTATAGCTTCTGACATTACCAAAGTAACTCACTCATATTATCATAATAACAGAAATAGAAAGGGTGTTTCTTTTCTCAAGACCTGGAGTTGTACTGATCCATCTCTTAATTCGTAGAGGTTAACTATATAAAACATTTGTAGTATACGTGTTTAATATTGTATTGTACACGTACTGCACATATACAATACATGTTTATTAGCAATAATACATGTGCATGTATTATGTATCATCCAATTATCTTTTGATTCTAATATGGTTGGGCAATAGTATACTATCGTGATATTAAACTGCTATCACTATCACGATATTAACTATTAGCATTGTCTCCAAAATTAATGATGAAAGTACTATTTCCCTAATTGCATTCAATTTGTAACTACTATATATACTATTATTATACAGACATGCTTCCTGTAGCCCTCCTGTTTGTTGATATAAGTAAACCACAAAGCCTAACTACAAAAACTGTTGCACTGCATGGGGTATATAATGTGGTTTACATAAGTTTACATAGTGCGCATGCTCAAATCAACACGTGTTACTATAACAGGGAATTCCTATTAGTAACCACATTCGTTATTAGTTGTGGTCACTGTGATAACAGTCACTTCTAATGACTAAAGTATATACTAGACTCTCATGTGTAAGGCTATAATGATAGTGAGAGTTCTGCTGAGTTTCCTTAGTAACAATATTGTACTATAGATCAATACCTTTTCTCAAGTTAAAAATTTAGGGAAAGCAGGTGTCGTTCTAGGGGAAAAGGATGTGGTATGTGTCAGTAGGGAAGTCTAGGGACAAAATTGAATGCTATTAAAGAATTAGTCTTTCATCATCTGTAGACACTGTTTCGTATATATAGTTATGTGTAAAGTTAAGAAGTGAGTACAAGTGACCTTTGACTGATTGCAACTATGTATACTGTACATTTACAATATAGGTTCATACATGTACATGTATATCTATGTATACTGTACATTTACAATACAGGTTTATACATGTACAGTACATGTATATCTATGTATACTGTACATTTACAATACGGGTTCATTAGTATAATACATGTACAGTATGTATACTGTACATGTATAACCAGGAGCCCATAATGACGTTGACCAGAAAGCATAAGAGTAGGAGCGGCAGACGACCACACATTTAAATAAATTGGTCAAATTATCTGTCTGTTACTATATTTAGAACCCATGTGAATACACCTTCGTTAAATATGACATCTACACATTGACAATATCCAAGGTTAGCTATGAAACAAACACGTCTGGAAGCAGATGGAGTCACCTACTATAAGGAAAGTGAGAGCATACTTTGGGGAAGCCGATAAACAACTGTTTAGTCCTATTCAAGAGTGTTTGACATCATTACCTTCTTTCATTGAAGTGAATGCAGTGAAGGCTTCCTACTACTTTTTCAATGGCTTCACTAGGAACATCTTCACAGTCTACATGAGCCAGAATATCACTCAATTCTTTTCGCTGCTTTACAGGAAACATAGTCAATGTAGTACATGTATATATTAGCTGTTTGTTTTCTAGAAGCCAGATTTATTGAAGGTGTATACACGTGGCTTCTAAAAATAGTAACAGATGCTCAGACAAATAGTTTGACCAATTGAATTAAATGTGTGGTCATCTGCCGCTCCTATACTCTCGCTTTCTGGTCAGTGTCATTATGGGCTCTTGATATAACTATGTATACTGTACATTTACAATACAGGTTCATTAGTGTACATGTATATTTCATTCTAAGTAAACTGTACATGACATGTTATTTTTATGTATAACTACATATGACCAGCTGCCCTTAATGCAACTAGCCTTTTTGATACATATAATGTACATTATCTTTTCAATCTAGGTATTTGTATACATATGTATTGACCATTATTATTATTATAGTTGTACACTTGAATAATATGCTAAGCTCGTAATAGTATTTGAAAGTGTTCAGCAGAAGCATTCAGACAAAACAATGTTTGACATTCAGGTTGTGAAGTTTGTCAGAGAAATAGCAAGTCTCACTAACCTGCACTGCATCCATTCATGATCCAAAGAGATGTACATTTAGAATTAATCCACTAGGCTATGACTGCTCTTGACTAATAATTAATCTTGCTGTGAAGTTACTGTACTTATTTTGATTATTGTTATGTAACTAATAAGACATTTTATCTAGTTGAATTTGGACAAATAGGGGAAATCCCCAATTGCTGTATGTTATTTCCAACACTGAACATGTCATGTATAGTTCACTTAGAATGAATAGATAATTGGATGATAAATATACATTGTGCATGAACATGTACGTACATTGTAATGAGCATGCATTGTACATGTACAATACATGTATGTAGAAGCTATACCATACCTCTGAATGCCACATGGACTATATTATCAATGTGATGACACCGGGGCCAAGTGTGTGGCGTCATCACAGTGACAATATATTCCAAGTGTACACAAGGAAGTATGCTATAACTGTTTCGTAGCATGGAAACAAAGCATAAAAGTATCCTTGTGTGGAATATTACTTTCCATACTGATCTATGGATTAACACCTTTTCTTGGCGAATATAGAATCCCATCTTGATGCATCGTCAGTGCCAAGATTTTTGGCACCACGGTCGTAGCAACATCTGCACTGTGGTTGTGGCAACATCTGCAATGTGGTCATGGCACATCTGCATAGTGGTTATGCCACATGATGTTGTTGATATTGAATACTACATGTACCATGCTACAATGTACAAATATTGTGCATTAATTTTAAACAACATAACTACATGTACACATGTAGGTCTGTATGTACATCCCTCTTCCCTCCCATACTAATTTAACTAGATTTTGCAATTATACTGAATTAAATGAAGCCATGCTACATAGCACTTTTCAATTATAGTCAGCATGATTGTAGTTGATTATGCATGTTGTTGATTGTGCCACATGACTAGTGTTATGATACGCTTACATGTACATGTACTTTCTATTCACTTTGTGTTTGGTACCTATGTTATGGAATAGTAACTACATGTAAAATCATAGTTTTTGTTACGTTTTGAAGTATGGGCTAAATTGGCTCAACAATGGTTAGTGTGTTTGCCATTGGGAATACATCTTGAACCATATTATTAAAGAATTAATGCTTTTTGTGACAATATAATCATAATCAACTGTGCCACTCCTACGTAGCACTTACAATTCACTTTTCCTATAATTATAATTATAGTGTCATAAATTATAATTAGTACATGGTTGACTATACATATCTTGTGATAACATAATTTTACATGTTTTTCACATGTTGCCACATGACTATTGTTGTGATAATCTACATGCTCATGTACTTTATATTGACTTTGTGTTTGGTACCTACGTATGTTATGTGTTTAAATGGAATAGTAAATCAGAGTCTTTGATATATTTTGAAGCATGGTCCAAATTGACTCAACAATAGTTAGTGTGTTTGCCATTGGGAATACATCTTGAGCTAATTAACAAAGATTTAATACTGTTAGTGACAATATAATCATAATTAACTGTGCCACTCCTACGTCACACTTATAATTCACTTTTCCTATAATTATAATTATAGTGTCAATATAATTATAATTATAGTACATAGTTCACTATACATGTCTTGTGATAACGTAATTTTACATGTACTACTATTACCTTAAAATCAGTATATTACTATTAATTATCACTATTACTGCCTAAATCAGTGTTACTGTTATGGATTACTATAGCATTGAGGTTTCTTTGAAATTCTTTCATATTTTAAACCATTGCAAAGTCTGCACCTTTCTGGCCACAAACATTTCCCTCCAATACTAAAAAGCTACACTGGCCCTTCTATAAATGAATGTATTACTTAAGGTTACTTACAATTAATACCTCAACATAGAGATTGTATATTACTAATACTATTACTTGACTGTCTATTACTGTTACCTTAAAACATGTAATCTTTACTATTGTTATTATTATTATCTATTACTATTACCCCATGTCTGATGTGAAACATAGTATCTGTTCTATTAACTAATAATTATATTATTATTTTACAGCCATATTTTCTAGCTTATTGGATTCATAGCTGGTATGCAGTATGTTACATACTATGGAAAGTCTGGCGTGAGTTTCCTGGTAACTGTCAATGCAACTCATCAGGAGATGGAGCCTTAGACTGGAAGTAAGTGGATTGGAATCTTTTATTTCATCGAGATATGTTTTATTTGAATATCATTCTGTAAAATTTGCAATTTGATATTATAATTGTGACTGTGCATGCCAAAATCAGTCTTATTTGAATTTTAATTCTTATGGCCCACTGGATTTAATATATACATGTATATTATATATAATTATATATATATATATATATATATATATATATATATATATATATATATATACATATATATATATAATTTATATATATATATATACGTATATATGTATGTTTGTGTCACTAACGCAATAATTGTATACTAAGTATGATCATTAATTGACCGAGCCCCCGGAATTACGCAACTTCCTTAACTACGTATACAATGCATACTCATGTAAGTGACATGGACATACATGTACGTATACATGTATATTATATATATATATATATATGTATAGGTTATATCACAGCACGAGTGCTATATCAGATTTCTAAAAACCAAGCCCGAGGGCGAGGTTTTTATGAATCTGATATAGCACGAGTGACTGCGATATAACCAATATATGTCACGAAAGACAAAACCTTTGTTGATGTCTGATGCTTCTCCTACCTTTTTGTCGGCACTTTGGAGAAGGTAAGCGTTGTTTTCTTGTAGTCTGTTTCGATGGCAGGTGCTATATCTGACCGCAGGGTGCTATATCTGACCACAGGGTGCTATATCTTATATATAAACCTGTGGTTTACTTTGATGTTTCGCCGTATCAGGATATATATATATATATATAAACATACATCAAACCCGTGGGAAAGCAACCATAGGGATGATCTTACCGGCCATAACAAATAACTATAATATGCTGGTGAGTTTCAGACATGGGAAACTCAGCATTTATTTTTGGTCATTACAAAGCGATCATAGTGGTATACTTTTTCTCTGTATAACATCATTTTTGTAATAATAATGTACAAGTTATTTCATTTTTTAGGAAAGCATTCTGGGTCAGTGCAGTAGTTGGTGTTTTGGGACTTGCATCAGCATACTGTTGGTATTTATCTCTAACAAGAACAAGGTACATGTACATGTACTTACTGTTAATTGGAATAAATATGGTATTTAACCTAAGGTCCATTTACTCACCATGATCATATTATATCTGAGGCAGATTTAGGAGTGAGGGTAGATGCACACCTCTTCCTTATAGTATAGATAAAATTAACTCACTTTGTAATAAAATAAAATAAGCCAAAAGAGATTGCTGTAATTGTTAACTCGTTTGGACTAATTACATATTGATTTGATTCTCCAAAGGAACTTCCAGCGATTTTTACAAGAGCTTTAGGGATTAGGCCATGACCATTATGAATATTAATTATCAAGTTAATCACACTTCATGCAATGCTTATTTTGCATCGTCCATTGTAAGTTTCTGGATCCAAACATGCATACTGTTACAAGTTACATGTAATTTGAATTCCGTTCTTATGATTGCAGTTAATATTGTAATAGTTATAACACCTCTAGGTGGGCTGTATCTGATTTACAGTAATCGAACAGGCAGGCCATGGGCCTGAGGGCTAGGTTGCTATATAGCCCAACTAGAGGTTGATTTGTTTATGTTGAGTGGGTGTATTTGGTATCTAGCTTCATTAAGAAACTACACTATCTAAACTAATTAAAATTTATTTTATATAGGTAGGTATATTATAACTGTATATATAACTGGCTGTTGCTTTGATACACCCACTCAACATTATACAACAGTCTGTTGTAGCATGACATTGTATAGTGTTCCAGTTAGCACTGTTACATGTATATATCAGTCTGCTATATGTTGTTTTTTTTCATATCATTATGGTGTTGCAGTTAATACCGTTATACATATACATATATATCAGCTTTTGCTTCACATCATTGTATAGTATTCCTGCTAATACTGCAATATACCAGTCTGCTGTAGCTTTTGTTTTTGTGTTGTCTGTGCCTATACTAAGAGAAAGAATCACTGCTGTTAAGGTTAGTGGAAATGTTAATTACAAGTTGATATTACACGTATATCATTATCCCTGGCAAGCTACTGTGTGTTGTCCAAATCTTAGAATATTATGTAATTAACCTTTAGCATCATAGTTAAAATATACATTTTTATTTATTTAAATATACACTCACATATGTGGGTGGAGCGCTTAATATTTGATATTTTCAGGTCTCATAATGTATAATGTATTGCCACAAAACTCCATAATTATTGTTATGAAAAAAATAAGGCTAGTCTTGTCCCCAGCCTAACTCCGCCCTGCTAGCACTACACTAGAGAGTCTGATATTTAAAGTCCTAATGTTTGTCACAGTGGAATGTCCTAGGTGAAAATATGTAGTTACTGACAAAATGATACAAAATGTAACGAACTAATCAGATTGCATAAATATTAGTTCTGCGATCTGACTGGCAGTTCCAAATTCCATGCCAAGAAATTGTGAAAACAAATGTTTCGATTTTAAATACACTACCTAACTTTCTTTCCAAGTGTGGTGGGCCCAACAGAAGAGAAGCTGGGGACGAGACTAAGAAATAACATAATCGTGTGACTAGCTCTAGAATCAGTACTTTTATTATTCAATTCGTGAGGCAAAACTCTCTCTTTTTGTCAAAAAATGTAGTGGGTGTGGCTAATAAATACTAGCTTATCAAATCAGTAATACAAATATATATATATAATAATATTAATGTTTGTATATGTACCTGTAATTGTAGTGATTCATGTACACAGTACACCTACATGTGCATGCTTTAGTTGGCCACTTGAGCTAGTTTTGACACACTTCAAATGTATAGAGAGTGTAAATATTGTATTTACAATAGTATAAAAGTTTGTGTTGAGCCATAAAAAGTTGGTGGTATAACACTACCACCAAACGTATAGTGAGAACCCTGTCTATGCCTTGAGGATCTAAAAAATAAAATTATAGGATTTCTTTCATGTATTAATAAAAATGTAGTTGACAATTGTATTTGTGATGTAATTTTGGAAAAGGGACACTTTGCTGTAAAATTATTTTGACTGAATGTTTTCATTGAAATGCTTATCATTCCGCCATTTGTACATAATGTCAGTGAACATATTTCATTGATTTTCTGTACAAAATGGTACAATGGCGAGTGATTGAAGGTAAGCATTTGATTCATTATTTAGTGTACCTTTTCAAATTTATGTCACATTTATTTAAACAATAAATTATGAAGATGGCTGAGTAATTGTTTTAAATTAGTACTCTCTTATTCAACAGGTTGTGTCTGTTATATTTGCAATGGTTGGCGTGTCCTTGATATCTAAATTCTCAGAAAATGATAACTCATCTTCAGTTAAGAATACCGCTTTAGGATTTGTGGTAAGAACTTAACAAATCAAGATATACATGTATTAAGAACAATACTTTGAAAACAAAATTATCCCTATGATTGCTTTACAAGGACCATCAATCATAATTACTAGCGTCTTTACTTAACTGTAGTTATGAAGTTTTGTAACAGATCCTTGATGTACATGTAGCTGGAGCATGAGTTGCCTACCTAATAATTAATTAATTAATTAACCTTTTAAGGCCCATAATTAAAGTGGTTGTTTTTGTTTACATCACCAAATTAAATTATTTTTAAAATTGTGTGGGCAGAATGTCTAATAAATAATTCACCATTACAGTTCTATAACTCTCGAATTTTATAAGACTCAGATTTCTAACTTACATTGCTGCAAGGAGAGGTACTAAAAAAGCCATCTTTCTTCATTATTAGCAGGAAGACAGTAAAGCGAGTGCTTCGGTCTATAGGTAACACCCACTTCTTTACTCACCTGTATAAGTTCTGCATTTTAAGCAACACTGAGTTTCAATTTACTTTATTTCAAAGAACACCTTCTAGGAAAGCCATAGATACCAAAATCATGCTTTGTTAGCAACCAAAAAGTATCATGGCGAGCGTTTGATATTGCTATTGTCAGTGGCAATCCCCATACTTAGTTTTTTCATCCCTTTTAACTTTGGAATCTCTAACCGTGTACCTTCAATATTTGCACTGTCTTATAGCAGATTTAGTGCACTCTCTTGTGTATACATTTGGTAGAAAAATATTAAAGGACCTCTAATATTGCACACGCAAATGCAAGGTGTGATATAATTATGCAAATATGTGCTTATGGTAATGTTGTGACACTAAACAATTACGCAATAAAGCACTTATGGAGATGAAAGAGTTGACTGACCCTGTTGAATGATCCGACACAACGTCTTAACAATATTGCATAGAACATGTACATATGTATACAATATTATACTGGTCTGTAGCACTGCAAAAACACCACACCTTTAGTAAGACAATTTCATCTTAGTTAATTAACTAACTAAATAATGACTTAAATGTGCATTGTTTCATTATTTTGATTAGAAAACCAATAAAATTTAACTCTTTCTCATCTATAAGGGGCTATTTCGTTATTAACCAAATTTAATTAACCAAAAATGTATGGGCGGAGTGCTTCATTTTTTCAACTCTATAATTCTCATATATTGTGTGGGCGGAGCACTTAATAGCTAATTATTTTCAGCTCTATAACTTTCATATTTTATAAGACTGAAGATTCTAACTGACTTTGCTTGACAGAAGAGTTGCCAAGAAAGCCTATGTTGTGAAATTTGTACCTCACTATCTGCAGGAAAAGAGCAAGGCGAGGGCTTGTGTGTATAGTAGTCCACAGACAACGCACACTTTTTGTCTGGTCTGTATAATGTCTGTATTTTAAACAACAGTGACTTTTAACTCACTTAGTTAGACAAAAGACCTTCTAAGAAAGCAATTGATATCCAAAACATGCTTCATTACCTGCAGGAAAGCAGCAAGACAAGTGTTTGAAAGTGTAGTAGACATGCAGTGCTGACACCCATACACATTTTGATTTGGCCTGTAACTCAACGTTTTCACTACTATTAACTAAGTAAATGTCTTCTTCGTAGTTTGTGCTTGATAGTTTCTCATATACTTAAAGTGTATTTGCACTTTGCTATTTAGGTTGCAAATTTGTAATAAATTGTTGCATATTTGCAACCTTCGCCAGGAAAGGGGTAATATCCTGGTCTTACTGGAAGATCAGTCATCAATCATTCTTAGATATATATACAGTATACAAGAATAATAAAAAACATTTTCAATAAAATTAAAGATGTAGGGATGTTAAAACCCAACTCATCACTTGCAATTGAAATGTATGGGTGGCCATTTTTTTTCCAGGCCATCCCTACGTAGAGAGTACCGTACTCTCTGATTAGCTTCCTATAACCTTTAAGCATCTATAATTAAACCCTATCAAAAGCAATCATAGGGATGACCCTACGGGCCAAAACAAAATCTAGTCATAATGTAAGTCATATACTATTGGTCATACTATAAATCTATAACTAAAAATGGTCACTATTGCCATTCTAACATAATAATAATTTCACTCTTTCATTTAATTTTCATATCCAAAGTATTTAGTGATCAGTACTGTATTGTACGCACTACTTGAAGTAGTTTTCAAGAAATGGGCTACTTTTAAAGGAGATCCTTCAGCTACCTGTAATGGTTTGAGATTTGTGGGACTTATGGGTATACACTCGTTACTATGGATGTGGTAAGCAGTATTCTCTCTATGGTCTTTTAGTGGGGTACATTACAGAATCTCACCCCCTTGAACCAATAGCAGCAACACCGTCATTGTCTTTCAAATTAACTTTTACCTCCTCACAAATTTTGTAGACGATGGTAGGAATTTTTGAGAGGATATTTTGAAGAATGGTCACCAACTACTACAAATGTTGGAAATGTTGTTATATCAATCTTAAAATTTTACTATAAAGCTTAAAACCTTTGTGTGTAAATCTGTATCTGCACTATACTACTTGCCCACACCTACATTTACTTATACAGCTATAGCTTGGTATAGGCACGTGTATATACATTTACCTATACCAGTATAGGTAGTATTAGGTGAAACAACTTATAACTTTGTAGTAATCATTATCAGGGCCGGAACAGACACCTGATTATCCAGATAATTATCTGCAAACTGAACATCCGGATCTGTTTCTTTGTATCTGGGTACCCAATGTTTGTGAAATCGAAATCACAGTAAAATGGTAGTTGATACAAGTACATGTATGTGTCTTGCTCGTTGTTACACTGCAAAAATAAAATTGTTAAAATAACAAATTTATTGGTTAGTACAGTTGCAAGGAATCAGGGGTGCCAACAGGGGTCGGGGGGGGGGGGCAGCAGGTGGGGCATTTTGCCCTGGGCCCCACACTATAAGGGGGCCCCAACTAAGCCAAAGTTTTACAGTTATTAAAACCAGTTTGCAAATTAAATTGAATGGGACCCCATTTTGAAAGTTTGCCCCAGGCCCCACATGTCCTGTTGGCTGGCCTGCAAGGAACACTGTTATTTAATTAGCCGTGTAGCTTGTTATGGATATACATGTAATTATAATCCAATAATTGTAATTTCAATGTCTAATAGATGCACAAAGAAGGAGAATAATAATTTTAATTGAGTCATTTTAGGTTTCCAAACCTTCTTTGTGCATCTATAATTGGTACAAATATCTTTTACATATTTTAATATAATTAGTACAAAGTAGCTATGATGCATAAATGTATTTATCCTGAATACCCAACTAATTGTTAAATCTTTGCAACTGCACCAACCAATATATTTGTTATTTTAACAATTCTTCTTTTGCAGTGTATACCAGCGTTTTTGGCTTTTGAATTACAGAATGATATGTAGAAACACTTGTATAAACATCTATTGCAATTCATTACACCAAAAAGGTGATGTAATACTTTTTATTTTAGTGCAAATGCGTCATGAATTTTTTAAGAGCAATTATCCGGGTATTCGATCGCTATTGTGAACATATATCCAGATAGTAAAGGACAGGATCCGTTCCACCCCTAATCATTATTATGACATCCTATATAATTCTCACAGGCCTCCAATATTAATTCTTCACTATACTTTTCAACCATTTTGCTGGCCATCACCAGGTATATTACATTGTAATGAGTATATACATATATGTCACATGTATGGTTTTCATTTGTCTGGTATAAGAACCCACCGAAATTCATTTCAAAGACCAACAGAATACCAAATTTAATTGGTTTCTATACTGGCTCATAGATTTTGATATTAGGGGTCAGATTGGTGCCTGAAACACATGAGCCTATAATAGTTATTAGTTTAATTATTTACTCTGTTTACCTTTTAAAGAACCTTGTAGAACTTTAGGAATATATTTTAGGTAGAATAGCTAGCTATTAGTTCCAGTTTCTACGTAAGCTACACAGCTTTCTTTCTGCTGGTCTGTAGAGCTTGAGCGCGCATTCTTTTACGTGTCACGCCCATTAATTGACCGACCCTCCCGGGAATTTCGTAACTTCCTTAACTATGTATACAACGCATACTCGCGTAAGTGACACAAACATATAAATATACAGTGTATAATATATATATAGTTCAAACCCGTGGGAAAGCTATCATAGGGATGGCCCTACGGGCCATAAAAATATGTGTGCAGAGCACTAACTTTGTAACACTGAAGATTCGTAACTTACAATGTACATGTACTTTGCTGGAAAAAATAGTTGTTAAGACAGCCTTGATGTCAAATTTATGCTTAACTATCAGTAGAAAGTGAGTAAGGTGAATGCTGGAAAGTTTAGTAGTCCCATGTGCAATGCCCACCTTTATACTCGCTTGTATAACTTCTGCATTTTAAATAGCAATGACTTTTAACTAGTGATGTATCGATAAGAGATTTTACCGATGTTCCAATAAAACTATAATTATTTGTACCAATTAGGGCTGGTGAAAAGGTTTGAATGTTTCAGAGAAGTCGAGGCTGTTTTGTTGGCTGCTTCTGTCTCAGTAATGTTAAATCCATGTAGAAACAGCAACTGGAACAAGACTTGTATGCATTATACAAGCAATCTATAGCCACTCAGGATAAGTGCAACATTGATAAATACACATGTGAACTGTGAATATTCGTTCATTTTTGCTGACGAAGCTTTGAATGTTGTTTTGCAAACTTTGTCCCAGCCCAAGCACCAATAACCAACACTGATCCGATATTCTGTTTACCTTCTGGTTTCTGGTTCTTTCAGTGTGGATAATGAGCATTTTCTTAGCAAATAATGATGTAATAATCACAAGAAATGACATTATTGGTACACTTTTTAAAACATCAGTTACACCATTCAGAAATAACCGATACTGATACTAAAAATAATGGTCGATAATGACAGATACAAATTACTGATCCGATTATCGGTACATCACTACTTTTAACTCACTTAGTTAGACAGAAGACCTTCTAAGAAAGCCATAGATACTAAAAACATTCTTCATCACCTACAGGAAAGCAGCACGGTGAGTGTTTGGAAGTGTAGCGGTCAGTAGCAATGCCCATTCTTAGACTTTCGTTAGCCATGTAGCTTCGAATTTTGTACTACTTTTAAAGTAAATAAATGTATTCTTTGTAGTATGTAATTGTCAGTTTCTTTATATTCAATGATTTTATCATGTACATGTATTTGCACCTTGGTATTTACACTATTTACATGTATGTTATATACAAATCTGCAACATGTGTTAATTATGGCAATTTCGAAATTGTTCCATATTTGAAGAATTAGCCAGGAAATGGTTAAAACAAACACTGCATAATTATAGTCGAATTAAAAACTTTAAACACAGGCATTCAATGATTGAAAGTAACTTCTTCTATTACATACATAATTGCATATAATTACATGCGCATGTGTATCACTGGTAACATTTGTTTTCTTGTTCTTTCAGAGGTTTTGAAACTAATGTTTGTGAATGCTGCTCTAGATATCTTCTTCAATTGTGCTATCTTCTTGTGTATAGCATTGTCATCCCCCCTGTTTGCAAGGTTAGTATTGTTTCACAATGTACGTACAGGGTATGTGTGTGTTCGTGTGTGGTTGCATGCATATATATACATGTAAGGTTAGTATTGGTTCACAATATGTGTACACATGTGTGTGTCAGCCTGGCTGTCTGGCCGAGAGTGTTGGCGTGTGTGTACACTGTATGTGCAGTGCAATAGTGTAAGGCTGGGACAATTGTGCTATCCTTTGAAATCTTTGCTTGTTTAACCCTTTCATGTCTATAAATTAAATGGGCATTTTTGTTTATTTAATTACCCAAAAGGAAATGTGTTGGCAGAGCACTTAATATCTAATTCTCATATTTTGTAAGACTGAAGACTCTAACTTACTTTGCTGGATAAAAGATTTGTTCACAAAACCATTGATGTCAAATGTACATATGCTTCGATTTCAGCAGGAACAGTGCAAGGCAAGCACTTGAAAGTATAGTAGCTCCACGGCCAATGCCCACTGCCCACTGCCTGTATACCTGATGCTTTTTAAACTCATCACTAAGTTAGACAGAAGATCTTCTCAGAAAGTTATAGATACAAACAAGATATATTGAGAAAAAAGTATCCCTATAATTGCTTTGTGATGACTAATAAATAATAAAGGTAAACACAAAAGAGAGGTCTCACCATTGTCTCATTCGAAAGTACCAAATGGGTACCCATCACGATCCACTGGCAAAGGAAGTAATCAGCGACATTCTCCTAATTTGGTAAGTAGTCCAGAAGTGACACGATCAAGAAGTAGACAAGAAAGAGACCACAACACAGGAGACACAAATGGTTTTGATCATCCTGTGTCTTCATCACCTAGACTGGTAAAGAGATTGTTTAAAACACATTCTGAAGACTAGTGTCTCTACCTTTCTGCGTACTCAAAAGCTGGGGCCCAAAGAAGTAAGTGTAAGCCTGATTGCAGTCTATTAAAGTACACAGATATTTGATGAACTGACTGAAGTACTCCTTCAAAATTCTAAATGATGACATCCTCATGTCTGAAACTCAACAAGTTATACTTACTTACTTGTTAAAAATTCTTGCATAATATTTATACTGTTTCTCTGCTATATATAACAGTTATTAGCAGTTTCTGAATCTTTCTGTGGTCTGTAGCTCGAACGTGCGTTCTATTACGCTCAAGCCCCATTGATTGACTGAGCCCCCCAGAATGACGCAACCTTTTTAACTACGTATACAACGCATAATTGCTCAAGTGACACAAACATATAAATATACATATATATATATAGATATATACATTAAACCCTGTGGAAATCAATTATAGGGATGGACAAACAGTTTAAACAACAAGCATTTGATATAACTTCTCTCCAAATGGTTGTTTTCACAAACGTGTTCATATTATTAGCTGTGTTGTTGCCCACACTGATTAGGAATCCCACATCTGAACTGAATTATAACTACCACTCTTACAATATGTAACATGAAAACTATGAGGACAGATTAACATCACATAAAATAGAAAACTGAATTATGTAAATGTGACCTAATTGTCAAAAAGAGACACTTTGCCGCAAAATAGTTTTGATCAAATACTTACCTTTAATTACTCGTCATTCCACCATTTTGTACGGGAAGTAAATGAAATTCAATAACTAAGAAGCTTAGTAATCATTCTTCCTGGATACCTAGTTTCATGACTTCCTATTCTAAATAATCGAATGGTGAGTGATTGAAAGTAAGTGTGATAAAAATTATTTAATGGGAAAGTGTCTCTTCGAAAACAAGGTCACAAACGCTGTGTCATGGGGAGCTTCCCAGAATGTCTAATCCCAAAATGTCTACATGGTCTAGGGTCTGGGTCTAAGGTCTAGGATTTCCATTTTTTGGGATTAGACATTCTGGGAATGATTCATGTCATGGTCATTCATATTATTTCCCTACAGTGTCGGTGTAGTGACTGCAATTCCATTATCAGTGGCAGTGGATTTCGTTATTAATAGAAAGACTGCCAATTGTCTTGTATATTTAGGAATGGGACTCATTGCAATAGGATTTGCTGGATTTTGTATCTCAGAATTTATTGCAGCTAGAAAAGAATCAAAAGAAGAACTAGAAAATGTGAGTTTGCAACACAACTATTACTGAACTCTTTATCTAGTGTCTATAATTAAAATGAGCATTTTTGTTTATTAGCCCAAAGCAATTTTAATTACCTCAAAAATAAGTGTGGGCAGAGTGCTTAATATCTAGCTTTGTAACTGTCATACTGTATAAGATTAAAGATTCTAACTTACAATGTACACTATTTTGTATCAAATTACATTGATTTCCTGTACAAAGTGGTGTAATGATGTGTAGTTTCTTGATGTAATCATTTGCTACTATAAATAAAAATGCTTAAAAACCATACCCAAACCTAAAAATGATACTGCCTAGAATAATTTTACGTATAATGATGATGTAATCCTGCTGGGGTTGCATGAAGAAACAATCAAATGTAAGCATGAATTTCATTGAAATTGTTTTACAGTATACATTTTTTTTCAAAAATTAGGTACAAATTTTTATCAATAACTATGAATATAATTATATGCTTTCTGTTCATGAAATATAATTATATTTATTTTGAGGGTTCTGCACCTTTTGTTCATTCATTATTTTTAACCCTCACCATGTAGGCTGTGTATTAATAAAATTTCTGGACAGCTAAACAACATTGGAACTTCGTTTCAGCTATCAACTGACTTGAAATTATACAAGGATCAAAACAAGATAGGCTTTTTCTTTCTAAAAACGTTCGGTTATAAAGTTATAACAATGTTTACAACTTACAATTACCATTTTACCACCATCAAAAGACTTCTTATAGCAAAAAATGTAGAGCACATAGAAACACAACTCATCTTGTTTAAAGGCCATCACTGTCAAATTACAGCTTAAAATCAAGTACAATTGAAGTATTGGGTGCTACAACATCGAGCTGGCTTTACACATTCTGCCATGACGGTCATGTTTTTAGATCTGCCTTTTTTATTTCATGCACGTGGTTGAAGCCACAAAAGAGTTTCCTACTTACGCTGTGTTTCTTATACTTATGCTTATTAGTACTTGGAATGTACAGTAAGTTGTAACACAAACGCACATATAATATTATCTCAGTATAATATTAATAATTATTATTTCAGTCAAGTATTATCTGCAATTATTTTTCGTGTCGGTAATCATTCTTGTTTCAGTCCCATTCACACTTGTGGCAAGGGTTCTGCACTGTGAGTGCACTCATTAGTACAGTAATATGTCAGTTGTTGGAAGGTCTGCTTCATAGTATTAATGTTATAATAATACGTATACCCATATAATCCTCCAATGCTTAGATTAAAGTCTTTATATCAAATATGCCTAATTTTCAAAAAGAGACTTTCCTGCAAAATAGTTTTTATCAACCGCTCACATTTATTTGTTTGGTATTCTTCTATTCTCTACTGGAAGTCAATACAAATTGTTCGCAGTAGTGTTATTTTAGTTAACTATAACTATAACTAAATCCCCTTTTAGTAAGGCACTGTGACTTTTAGTTAACTAAACTATAACAAGTCTACTACAATAACTATAACTAACAAAATGGCCAATAATGGGCACTTTTAGTTAGTTAACTAAAACTAAAACCCATTTAGTAAGTCTAATATTAATTAAACTACAACTAAACTAAATTTGTGATAAACTATTCATACTATAACTATAACTAAAAATGCTCATTATTGTCATACTAAAACAACACTATAGTTTGCAGAGAAAATTAGTAATAGCTCTTCCTAGCTACCAAATTACATTGGCTTCCTTTACAAAATGGTAGAATGGCGACTGAAAGTAAATGTTTGCTCCAAATGTTTTTGTATTACCTCAGTTCACATGAATTTGACATTTTACAGGATATAGAGTCATCAAAATCATATTCACAAGTAAATGGCAGCTCTAAAATACAAGACATTTATAGTAGCATAAACTCAGGTAATGAGAATGATGAAACAAGTCATCTATTGGTTTCCAGCCAACAACAAAGATTCAGAGGGAAAAGAGACTGGAAAGATGTGGTTTTAAAATACGTTGTATAAAGTTTAAGATATTTTTGTGTGTTAATAGGTAATCCATGTACATGTGGTTCAATACTTAACAAAATCATTAGTTATTTTTCTCACTTTAATTCTCAATTGTATACTATAATTATGTCATAATTATTTTTCAATTGTCTATAATAATTATTTTAACTTATTTGCCTATATGTATATCATAATTTTTGTAAACATTCTTTGTTAGTCAATGCGACATGAATTTGGGGTCATCTGCTTATGCTATGTATATATAATATACATAGTTTTGATAACTTTGAAGCTTGGGCCAAATTCGCTCAAACATGGTTAAGTGTGTGTGCCATTGAGAATACATCTTGAGCTAATTAACTAAGAGTTAATGCTGCTACTGACAATATAAACATAATTAACTGTGCCACTGGCCCAAAGAGAGAACTGTGCAGTGCCAAATAAGAAGCTCTATGGGCCAATAGTGCGCCATATGAGCTTATCAAAAACACTATGAATATTTGGCTTTAGAAGAGCTATGTCCACAAGAAAAGCAGAATTGAGAAAGTTACCAACAAGAGGGAACTATTCCATGGTACATGAAATCATAATTCAAATCTAATTTATGATTCATAATCAGATGTGGGGTTTGATACGCAATTTGGTGGCCAGAGTTTGTAGGGTGAAGCCAACTATTTCACATTCTAATGCTCATATATACAAATGCACTATATAGGCAATGTGAAATATTCCTCACTAAAGTCATCACTGGAGATAGTTATATATAATTATATAGCAATTAAAGGTTTGCAAATGCCTCCCTTGAAACAATTTGAAGTGGTCAGTTGTTGTCTCACGTTCATTATATGATACAGTTACAGTTGGTTCTCAAGTGTATATGACATATCATAAGCAGAAAGTGTGCATGTGTCATGCATATATACTTAATATGTTAATTACTAGGTCATAATTATTAATAGATATAATATTAGATTTGTTATAATATTACAGTTCATTGAGTTCAAATGTTTCTTATATTTTCATTACCAAAAATATACTTGATTTAGCCATTATATCCCAAGCATTATTATTCCATAATTCTAATTGAATCATACATATACAATAATTGATTATTCAGTGACTTCAGCCGTTTGGATACTGAAGTCTTATCTAAAATATTAAATACTCCAACACATTCGAATAATACAT
This sequence comes from Petrosia ficiformis, assembly GCA_947044365.1. Taxonomy (NCBI): domain Eukaryota; kingdom Metazoa; phylum Porifera; class Demospongiae; order Haplosclerida; family Petrosiidae; genus Petrosia; species Petrosia ficiformis. The sequence goes on from OX345636.1 coordinate 5,839,199, forward strand.
TTGCACTAATGGTCAAAACACAATCACCACAAATGACTTACAGTACCATACTACTAATATGATATCAGTTACCTAGCATGTCTACCATGTTCTCGGACATTAAAACTAGTATTGTCATACAAATATGTGTTTATCTTTAGCAGTAATACAAATTAATACCATTCACAACAAATTTAAGGCTATTACAAAAATACTATCATTTGAAAGAAAATCAAGATGAATCAAAATCACGAGCTTTGCTATATTTCTTTATAATGCTTGGTTTTTTCAAGAATTGCTTCACTTCACTTGCTGTTTCACTCAACTCCATTGATTCCAATACTTGAAGAATCTTCTCCCATGTTACATCAGATGACACCGCCTCATTCCACTTTTGAAGAATCTGGTCCAATTTTCCATTATCTCCCAATTGTATATCATGTTGTACACTGGTACGAGTGCTTTCATCAACTTCTAATGCTATGGCAATCTCATCCCATTTAGTCGAGTGGCTCTTAGTTAAATTAAAAACATCACCTACTTCTGGAGATTTCTTCAATATTGAAACGTATTCTCGTTCATCATCTAAAAATGATATAATGTAGTTAACTATAACTATAACCAAAAATTTTTTTAGTGAGGCATTCATGTTTTAATTAATGAAACTATAACTAAATCGTCTACTGCAATAACTATAGCTAACTAAAATGAACATTGCCCAATAATAGGTTAGTTAACTAAAATTAAAACCCTTTAGTAAGCCTATTATTACCTTAGTTAAATAAACTACTATGAACTAAATTAAATGTTTGAGAAACTAGGCATACTATAACGGTTTTTTTTTGCAGTCTTACTGTTTTCAGTGTTCTCCCTCGTCTGAGAGACATGAAGTTTCCCAACCTGTGTGACTTCAGAAGGATCACCAGTCTTGGTAGGTTCTTTCTGCTGTGCTTCAGAGAGAAGACTCCATACTGGAGGTTGATTACATTTGATGGCAAACTCATGAGCTCGATCCAGATCATGGATATTATTGATGAGGACCTAGGAGTTGAAAGAGACAAAGTTGGAAAGAATAGAAAGAAAGATAATGGAGAGCATAAGGAGATAAATAGAATTCTAACCTTAATTGCTGAAGTATTGTCATTGTGCTTCTTGAAAATAGCAAAAGCTTCTTCGTATAACTCACTGCTGATAGCAATGATTGCAATGTCTGGAGCACTGTAGTTGTTCAATTGTGTAATATACTTCATAACACGAGTTTGATCAGCTTTGATTGCAGTCAGAATAAGAAGGTTTTGAAGGTTACCATTTTCGGAAAACTCAGAGGTCTCATAAACAACCTTCTCGAGTAATCCTATCAACTCGTTTGGTAGGTCGGCCATCATGAAAGCTTTAACTGTTGCTGATATTTCTTCTGGGTCATGAGTCTCAATAGCTGTCTGGACCACATGATCAATTAGCTGACGACGATATGCATTGTCTGGTGAAAGAACATCAGCCCAAAGATCTAGGTCACGACGGTGGACCAAATATCGAGCTTCAGTTTTAAAGAGAGAGTTCTCATTGCAAACCTACAAAAAATAAAAGACAGATAAAACAAATGAGGGATGGATAGATCCAGATATAAACAACCTTTATCAATTCCTCATCAGCTTGTCCTCTCTCATAAGCAACACAGGCCATGTGAGGATCAGTCTTCTCACAATATTTTCCAACAACTTTACTATCATAAAACTGGTTCTCTCGTAGGAATTTCTCTGGATTGTTGTTGGTATCGAAATAGATCTTAGCAAGAGCGTTGTGTGTGGCTGGTTCTTCCACACCCTCGTGAACGTGGGACTCGAGAACAGGAAGGAGTAACTTGAGCCTAAACGAAATAAAAAGTAGATGTACTTCATGGGTTGCTAAACTAACAGACATGTAGACAAACTAACATGTTGTACCTGTTTCTCTTCTCCACTTCATTCACAAGTTCATCTGTGGAATATGGTCTTTGAATAGAGAGCAGCAGGTTCTTGATGTCATATTCAGAACAGCCAGCATCAAGAAGACCACCAACCACAACAGGTAAACTACAGAAATTCACCTAAGAGAGTAAGAAAGAGAGAGTGAGAGAGACAGAGAGACAGAGAGACAGAGACAGAGAGAGACAGAGAGAGTCAGAAACAGAGACAGAGAGACAGAGACAGAGAAGTGATATCCAAATGCAAATACAGATGATTAAAACCAAAACTACCAAAAAAGGAAGATAAAAAGATCTTATTTACTTTCTCTTCTTGAAGCCATTCTTCTATCACATTGATCTTGGCATGTGCAACAACAAATTTACACAACTCCAAGATCTCATACTCATTCAATTGACTGCTCTCAAGGATGATATCAAAATATTGAAGTAAAGGAGACTCCTGATCAGGAGGAAATTGGACTTGTTTGAACTGCTGAATAGTATTTGGTGTACGCAAAACACTCTAGAAATGAGAAAGATAAGTGAAATATATATATATATATTAAATTTATAATACCTCTGGACTAGTGGCTGCAACTTTAGCTGCTTCGAAATACTGTTTTTGTGCAAACAACGTATTGAACTTACGAACAAAGAGTTCTTCATTACCAGTTGGAGGGTTTCTTGCAGCAAACCTGACAGCTAGGTTGACATTCTGGAGTTGTTTGGTTATAAAAGGTACAATATTTGTCTTGTCAACAGCAACAATAATAACCTAAATGATCATCACTAAGTGTAAATAATTAATTATGCAAAATCATGATATAAGTTACATACATGTAATTGGCATATCTATCGCTGTAAGGCAAGTTTCTAAACATAACATAATTGGCATATCCATTGCTGTAAGGCAAGTTCCTAAACATAATATAATTGGCGTATCCGTTGCTGTAAGGCAAGTTTCTAAACATAACATAATTGGCATATCCATTGCTGTAAGGCAAGTTCCTAAACATAACATAATTGGCATATCCATTGCTGTAAGGCAAGTTTCTAAACATAACATAATTGGCATATCTATTGCCCTTCTATTCTGTATAGCATTGTCTGTTACCTGTCCTTTTCTATTGACACCAATGATACCATTGGAAGCTTCATGAACTGCTGTTGTGAAAATAACATCTGCGCTGATACGATTCATATAAATACATATGCCTGACTCAACATCATACAAATGAAAGTATCCAAACTTTGTGATAAGATAGACAACACCAAACTTCTCACTTACCTATGAAAAAGAGAAAGAGAGATGATAAACTACAAATATTCATTCATATTCTTTGTGTGTGTGGCAAACACAACATATACAATAGGATGTATACATCCATTATTTGATACTAACTTCCATTGCAACAGGGAAGTCAGCTTGTGCTTCAGATGGGAAGGAAATATTCGTCACTGTCTTGTGGAAAGGTTGGCTATATTGAGCAGATGTACCAACCTCAATAACATGAAACTGAAGAAAAATAAAATAATGTTTAATGATAGAAAGGTACACACATGTACGCACACACGCACACACACACATACACACACCTTTCCATCACCAGTTACATTACGAACAGCAAAAGCAAGTAAAGTAGATTCCTTCTCATTTCCTGGTAATTTGAATTGTGCAAAAGCAGCTGCATGTGCTTCAATAGGTTGACTGATTTTACGATCCACAGAGTATAACTGTACATTCCCTTTTACTCGATTTTGCTCTGATGAAATGCCAACCAGGAGGAGCCATTTGAGACTGTTGTCAGTTTTGTAGTTGATGATCTGACAGCCAGCAAGACTATGATGACGATCAAACACTTTTTGAGGTTGTGAGTCACCTGAGAGAATTAAAATGGATTGTAGTATAATAAATTATTGAATACTGAATACTTGATTTGATAGTGGACATAGGCTTTAAGGCATTAATTATGGTGTTCCAGGTAAAGTCAAAGATGCAAATTAAGAAATTCATAATTTGATGATCCAGTAAAAGTACAAATTTTGTCTGTTTTAATAATCCAACACCTATACTTGTCTGTGTTGTCCTTGTGTATTCAATTCATAAAGTTATGATTATATGAAAGGACAAATCCACAGTGTAATCAGGCATAGCACATGAAATTGAATTTAAACAACTCAACAGGTGGTGCTCATATGCTTGCCTCATTAATATTGTGCTTGTATAATTATAGTACCTTCAATTGACCAGTGAAATACAGATGTCTCTGTCACAAGGACAAGAGTAGTAAGATTGATCCATCTCCAGTAGATGACCTTGTCTGTCATTGTGTGAGTTCCCATGCGGGTCTTCAAATCAATGTTGAAAATTTGAAGAGTCGTTCCAGCTAATAGAAAAGGATAACATCATAAAAATACATCAACATACCTACAAAATAAAAAAAATCATGGCTTTATTTATGTGGATAAAATTTCAAGGTACAATTTATAAATATATACAAAACCCAACACCTATGAAGCAAGAAGCAACTGAGTCCAATGAATACTATGAGAATTAAAACTGGACTTAAATCACAAGATTACTACTCCACTCTGACTTTATGACAATTACATGGACAACCAACAATCAGACAAAGATGTGAAATGGGATAGCATCTGACTCACCTCTGACTGCTATAACTTTAGAAACAGGATTCATAATTACTGATTCAGCAGTAATTGGGAATCGGATAGGGTTATGAGGATCAGCTAAATCGATGATAACCACTTGAGAGGTATCACCAACTTTCTCCCTCATACATATGTATTTATCTGACTCCATTGTCAAAGTGGCAAAACTAATCTGGTGTACATCAATACCTACATTTTGGAGCTGTGTGGAGAAAAGGATATTACAGTGGAACCTCCTTATAAAGAACACCTTGGGACTAATGGAATGGTCCTCAAATGGAGGAGTTCTTTAATATACAGATGCATTCAGATATTGTATTCAACAAAAACAGTGAATGAAGGCGTACTTTATCATAACTTACATTGTACTAGTTTTGTTTATGTTTATAATAAATATACATGCAAATATCTTATGACATTGTTACAATGCTAAAGAGCAGCTTACCTGTAAATGTTCCTGAATGACAACAGGCAATTCCATTTTGCAAAACTAGACCCTCCCCCAACTCCAAACATTTAATTAAAACAGATTTAATTAGCCAAAATGTAACTCCTACGCTTATAATTTACTTTAACTACGTATACAACGCATACTCGCGCAAGTGGACACAAGAAAAAAAAAAAAAAAATTAAACCCCGTGGAAAGCAGGATGGCCCTACGGGCCATAAAAATTATTGTAAGAGGTTCTGATATAGAAAGGGCTGTATTTTATAGCATGGTGGCAGAGATACCATCAGGACCAGAAGAGGTGCGAGAGGGTGATTGAGAAATGAGATGCTGTATATCAGTAGGAGAACAGAGAAGATCAGGAGGACAAATAGAAGATATAGGAGACAAAGAAATGTTGGCATTTGACAAAGGAGGGGTAGAAGAGTTGAAGCATCGACAAAAGAAATCATTTGGATTCCACAAAGGCAAGTAAGTTGTTTTAACTTGTAAAGAGTATATATAGAGTAGAGTAGTTGTAACTTGTTAAGAATTGAATTTGTGGAGAGTATAGTATATAATTGGTTTATAGCTCATTACTTCTGCTGCACTTTCTCCTGTGGAGGCGCCTCTGAGACAGACTCAGTGTCGGTAGTGAGAAAGGAAACCGAATCTGTGGCTGCAGTCTCGCGAGACTATATAACCTCTGACCAGTATCAGTGACACACATTTTTCTCTTAAGCTATAATATAATGGGAACATCGTGTGACTCGAATTTTCAAAAGGGTGATGTCCTTAAGAAAAAAACTAGAATATGTGGAATAGACATGGAGCACCATGCATTACATACTGGAAAGGGAATAATACATAATCCAAACAAAAGTGGTAAAACTTTGGAGCAGCATCTGAGTGATGATGATCTAAGAAAACAAGGGTATGAGCGAGTTGACTGTTGCTTTTATAAAGAAGAAGCAATACGAAAAGCTAGATCAAAGATCGGAGAAGTCGATTATAATCTCTTAACCAACAACTGTGAACATTTTGTAAATGAATGTATAGGTCGGAAGCATTCTACTCAAATACAACATGCTGTTAACAATACAGCAGGAGTAGCAGGGGCTGTTATAGCAGCTGGAGTATTTGGTGTTGAATCTTTTGGCATATCTTACACTTTGGAGGCGGTGGCATGTGTTCATTGACTGCACTTGGTTTTACAGTGGCTACATTTACAAGCCCACTTGGCTACATTGCATGTGGTGGTGGATATGCCATTATCATGGCTTATACTCTGTACAAGCGGGCTAAAACCTCACTCTATATAATATAATAATTATAATTTATATTAAATTTGTTGTTTTCTTTACCTTCAGTTCAGTTTTTGACCATTTGCTTGATAAAATCAGCTATATATATATAATGTCTATGGACCGGAGTATGTTTTTTTAAAGTTACGCTACTGTTTATATACATATAATATAAATATATAAAATTATGCACAATTTTATATGAAGTAGTTCTATGTTGTATTGAGGTTGGACACCCTATCATGAAATCTTTTATAATTTTACAAAGGCTACTGAAATATACACCTGTATTAATTTTTTGCATGTTGTCTATCTAGAAAATTCTTTTGTGCCACTTGATATTTGTAATTATGTTTGTGTCGCACATATGCATTGTTTGCATTGTTGAAGACATTCCAGAGAGTTTTATTATAATATTATTAGTGACAAGAAAGGTCACTATCTACCTGTTCTATTGTGGAACTGGACTATAGTCAGCGAGTTACCACAAAGATCACTGAGATACACATCTACACACACACACACACACACACACACACACACACACACACACACACACAACAGCATCTGTAATAGTAATAGCCTTGCAATAATTTTAATTAATAATTAAAAAACGCCCACCTAAGGTTAATTAGGAGAGCACATGTGTATAAGCACATGGTAGGTAAAGTTTTCAAGGGAGTAGGATCTTTTGTAATCCAGTAGGAATGAGCTATTGTTTGACTTCAGGGTTTTGTAAGTAAGTTATTATTACATGTATTTACTGGTGCATTGGTGAACAGGACTCTATAAGCATTTCCAGATACGGATAGAGAGGGGAGGGTTGGGATCCCACCAAGATGTCTTTAACCCCCACTTCTGGATCCCAAGGCCAGACTATCCCTGTCAAGAGTCTACTAACACCAAAGCATCAAAGCATATGTGAATATGTTAAAAGTTAAGATTGTTAAATACTATTTATGAAAATATTTACAAGTACAAATAAACCTGCTCATGTGACAGCACTGGAGGTTGTCCCACAGCCCCTAAAGCTGTTGGAAAAACGCCTTAAATTTAAGAAGCCCAATACTCATGCTAGCCTCGGGAGAGAAATATACTTCTCTGTGGGGAAAAGTCAGCTTCCGTGTTGTGAGCAATAGACAGCACTCTTTGTTTTTGGTTGGTATCAACCCAAGTGTACTAAGCCACCTCTGGTGCAGCCAACCACACATTGATTTTATATCAAACACACACACACACACACACACAACAGTTTTGTAAGTAAGTTATTATTACATGTATTTACTGGTGCATTGGTGAACAGGACTCTATAAGCATTTCCAGATACGGATAGAGAGGGGAGGGTTGGGATCCCACCAAGATGTCTTTAACCCCCAGTTCTGGTTCCCAAGACCAGACTATCCCAGTCAGGAGTCCAATAACACCAAAGTATCAAATCATATATGAATGTGTTAAAAGTTAAGATTGTTAAATACTATTTATTACACTGCTTTATGTTAAGTAGCTAATTACTAAATCTATACCATATTCTACTATAATCACAAAAGTATACAGACTCTTTAACCCACATGCTAAAAGAATAACCACAGACCATCAAATAAAACATGGAAATAAAAACAAAAGTACTAGAACGGAAGAGAGACCTATTATGCCTGTCTAGTTTCTTAAGCTTAGCACTTTAGCGCGATATAGATGAGATGAAGCAAGTGTCAGATACTCGTACCACTGAAGCTTCAGAGGAGAAGTTACCTCCTGACAGAGTGAGGTCTGTCATTCAGTTGGAAGTCAGTCCCCGTACGGCCGCCTGTTCGTTCAGTTGATGGCTTGAGGATCTGGTAAACATTAGCTGTCTCATTTTTTCTAAACACACTCACACACACACATACACACACACACACACACACACACACACACACACACACACACACACACACACACACACACACACACACACACACACACAACAGCAGCATCTGTAATAGTAATAGCCTTGCAATAATTTTAATTATTAATTAAAAACGCCCACCTAAGATTAATTAGGAGAGCACATGTGTATAAGCACATGGTAGGTAAAGTTTTCAGGGAGTAGGATCTTTTGTAATCCAGTAGGAATAGGCCATTGTTTGACTTCAGGGTTTTGTAAGTAAGTTATTATTACATGTATTTACTGGTGCATTGGTGAACAGGACTCTATAAGCATTTCCAGATACGGATAGAGAGGGGAGGGTTGGGATCCCACCAAGATGTCTTTAACCCCCACTTCTGGATCCCAAGGCCAGACTATCCCAGTCAGGAGTCCAATAACACCAAAGTATCAAAGCATATGTGAATAGATACATGTACCTTGGAATTATATGAGGGAAGGGATATAGCTATGTTACTGACCAATGATAGTCAATTAGGTAACCAGAATCCCAATCTTAGCTGCTAAACCAATGTTTACAAACTGAAGAGCATATTAATTTAGTATTTTGGTTTAATAAAGTTCAACCAATGGTGGGGTGTTGGAGGTAAGAACCGGTGGTTTGATACTCTTAGAGCAGATCCATCGTCCAGTAGACAGAGACAGGTCTGTCTACAGTGTTTGTTGGTTGGCTGGAGAGTGGACAAGTACATTAAGGCTACCTCTGTAACCGCTTTCTCCGCTAACAATGAGCACACCCACAAAACACACACACACACACACACACACACAACAGCATCTGTAATAGTAATAGCCTTGCAATAATTTTAATTATTAATTAAAAACGCCCACCTAAGATTAATTAGGAGAGCACATGTGTATAAGCACATGGTAGGTAAAGTTTTCAAGGGAGTAGGATCTTTTGTAATCCAGTAGGAATGGGCCATTGTTTGACTTCAGGGTTTTGTAAGTAAGTTATTATTACATATATTTACTGGTGCATTGGTGAACAGGACTCCATAAGCATGGCCAGATATGGATAGAGAGGGGAGGGTTGGGATCCCACCAAAGATGTCTTTAACCCCCATTTCTGGATCCCAAGGCCAGACTATCCCTGTCAGGAGTTCAATAACACCAAAGTATCAAAGCATATGTGAATATATACATGTACCTTGGAATTATATGAGGGAAGGGATATAGCTATGTTACTGACCAATGATAGTCAATTAGGTAACCAGAATCCCAATCTTAGCTGCTAAACCAATGTTTACAAACTGAAGAGCATATTAATTTAGTATTTTGGTTTAATAAAGTTCAACCAATGGTGGGGTGTTGGAGTTAAGAACCGGTGGTTTGATACTCTCAGAGCAGATCCATCATCTAGTAGACAGAGACAGGTCTGTCTACAGTGTTTGTTGGTTGGCTGGAGAGTGGACAAGTACATTAAGGCTACCTCTGTAACCGCTTTCTCCGCTAACAATGAGCACACCCACAAAACACACAACAGCAGCAGCATCTGTAATAGTAATAGCCTTGTAAGAATTTTAATTATTAATTAAAAACGCCCACCTAAGTTTAATTAGGAGAGGACATGTGTAGGTAAAGTTTTCAAGGAAGTAGGATCTTTTATAATCCAGAATGGGCCATTATTTAACTTCAAAGTTTTGTAAGTAAGTTTTTATTACATGTATTAACGGATGCATTGGTAAACAGGACTCTATAAGATACGGAAATAGAGGGGAGTGTTGGGATCCCACCAAAAAGGTGTCTTTAACCCCCAGTTCTGGTTCCCAAGGCCAGACTATCCCTGTCAGGAGTCCAATATCACCAAAGCATCAAAGCATATGTAAATATGTTAAAAGTTAAGATTGTTAAATATTAATTATGAAACTACTTAAATACTCAGCTTATGTGATCTAAGTATTGCCAATTCGCATAGTGTACTAAATTGCTAATACTACAGTGCCAACGAGACAATAGATGGTTTAACAGTTTTTTTGAGCTCCAGTGCCAGTATGGATATTACAAGACACTTCAAAATGTAGCTGTTGAGGCCGCTTCTGTTTGAAACAAACAGGCACGGCCTCGGGCTCAACCCTTCTGCGCACATCTCTGATGAGCATGAGCTATCATCTGCTTACATACAAAATTGTCTTGACTTCCTTTACAAAATGGCCAAAACACGATAATTATTTCTCAGGACAAGGTCCCTCTTTGAATAATAAGTTGCATAATTATATATTTGAAAATATTATAGTAGGATAGCTGCATAGTTATGATTTGTATAATGTACATCAATACAAATATTTCCTACACAAAATTTATTTTCAAAATAAAGCCAATTATTTTTAATGATTAAATGTTTATATAAATTAGATTTAAAAACATTAGTTAATGAAAGTATATATTTACAGATTCACTATTCAGTTTTGTCTTCATGCACAAACTTACTTTCATTAATGGAAGTTTTCTTAAACTAATAAACACTGAATCATTACAACTAATTGACTTCTTTTACAAATAATTTGTGCTAGTAATATTCATTAATACAACGATTATGTAGGTAGCTAGTATAGATAATAGCAAATAGTATCAAAATCAGTTTTGTACAAATTATATCATTCACCTACATGTATAAACAAATGTTTTTTTGTATAACAGAAAATCAACAGTTGATTTAAAGTTTGGTTAAGTTTATGGACACAAGACTGATTTTAACTAGCATAGTTGTTTTTATTTGCTAAAACATATAGGGGCATGCTACTCGGTGCATATGATTATGGAGATAAAACGGTAATAATTATATATAATTATTATAATAATGGTTCATAATTACAATAATTAGCATTGTATTATACCTAGGCTAGTGTAAACATGTAGGATCTGTACACAATTTATTTTGGTAATAACTTCAATCAAGTTTAATGACTTAGTGTTTTTACAAATACGTTTTCAAAACATTAGCTAATGGAAGTAAGTTTATGGAGATAAAACAGTTGATTATTGAATTTGTTGTATACTATAGCTATACGTCTGTATAGAATTATATGAAAATACATGGTTGATTTAAATTTGTTGCAATTGCAATCTTCTTGTTTGATACAAAACTTTAATAAGATGCAGTTTCTACAATCTCCTTTGTTCCTGTTGTCTATAGCTCAAGGCTTGCACACATGTATGTTATGTGCCATCACCATTATCGACTGATCCCTTTAGAGTGATGTAAATTCCTTAACTACATACATGACGCAAGAATGTCATGTCCATATAGCATGAGTCATCAAACGTTTAACCATGTAGGGGTTTTCATTTACTAATGCATAATTGCACATACTACCTCTAAAGTTAATTTTTAGATGTATTTCTATTCTCTGTTCTTTTCTCTTTCTGTATGTGTCTTTCTCACTCTTGTATCAAGTCAGAAGTCTGTCCCATCTTGTCTGCATAAATTTATGGTTGCATTATTCACCTGAAAGTTTTATAAATCCAGTACATTTTTAAAATAGTTTTTCTACATTTAGTATTTTCATACTTCTTACACATGTATGCACCACACACACATGCAGGCATGCACACACATGATAAAGTGAGCAATAATGGTGATTCATCATAAGAAATACACTTTTTTGTGTATTTATCTAAGGCATCTAAGGTATTATTCTTTTAGTTAAAATTAATGTTCAACCAAAACAATAATGAATACAGATAAATATTATTAATGAATAGTCTGGAGTAGCCACACTCTTCACATAAGACTTGTGCACTTTATAACTCTATGTGAAGAGTGTGGCTATGCCAGACTAAATATTGAATGTACCAACCCTCACCAGAAGTAAATAGGAAACATACACTCATAACTATTGACAAGAGCACATCAATGAAACAAGATATATATTATGGAGAAAAACGTATCCACTTTCATTGTGCTGGTTTGTACACCCGGTCTGGAACACTTCTTGGATCGGCACCCCATACTGGTGTCATGAAATTATTGGTCCCCTCAAAAATTGGTCCTCCGGACAGAAAATTTTGGGGAACAATGAAAGCAGGAATAGAGGAATGATATCAATAATTATTGATAACTGAAACTATTTATTAGTTATTAATTAATTAATCACAAACACATGGTAGCTAGCCGCAAGATGGCTGAGTATGTAGATTTAACAGTTAAACTTAGCAGTTTCATTAAATTAAGAAAGTTGTGATAGTGAAACTGAACTCGGCATTCAAAAGAGAGTAAAAAATAAGGATGATGATCTTTTTATACAGATTTGTGACTGCTAAATGTACAACTTTGCATTTTTTTAATTGATTTGCAGTCCAGCCAAAAACGACGATGTCTCAGATTCAGATGTATATGAATACTCTTTTTTCAATGATGATCCTGAACAGCCTTGCTTAGTTATTCCTGCACCAATTTAGCCAGTCACTGTATTTGATCTAATTCTAAACCATACCAGTCATGCATGCAAGAAAAAAAAAACAGACTTTTTGGAACAAGGCAGCAGTGTTCTGGGTTTATACCACTCATCTTGGTTGTTCCAAATGATCTTAAAGCTGATGATCTAGGGGTATGGAAGCATAAAGGAAAGCCTGTAGGCAAACAAAAATTACTCATGCCCCTCAATCCGGTATCGTTTATGGATCTGATCATACCCAAGAAGACAGAAGTGATGATTACACACTCACAAGAATTTATTACCATCATAAAAATATCCAGAATTTCATTTTTTTTTTACATCCATGGTAAGCATTTACAATAATAGGTATAAATTATTCACTTGATTTTTTTAGATCAAAGTGGCCAGCACCTTCCGGTAACCATTGTGCAGTACCTGTTTGTAAATAGTGTGGAAGTTCAATGTCTCCTCATGGTAATTACAAGAATAATTGTCAACCATATCTTCGTACTCAACGCAGCACTTTGGAGTCAGTGAAGTAGAAACTTGGTAAAATGAAGCCAAAAGACATAGTTGATATGACTTACTCAAATTCTGGTGGTGTATTCAACATGAAAAGCGCCAGTGAAGTATGTAGAGACCATACTCAAGTGTATAACATGAAAGGCTATAGCAGTAGCACATCAAATTTGACATCTTCATTGCAATTTGACTTGAGCCAATTACAAGAAAGATAGAAGTCCATTTCTTCTGGCTTTTTTGATTGGTTTGCCAAAAGCGAAGCTGACCTAATGTGTTCATTAATTATTGAAGCTGTTCACACTTCTGCCGGCCTTGGTAACCCTCCAAAGTCATTTACCATGAACAAAAATGAGTCTTTAAATCATTTACTTAAACAGAAAGCTGATTAGAAGTGTAATGCGTGGCCAAGTTACTTCGAAATCTTTGTGAACAACAACAGCGTGAATGTGCCAAGTCGCTATTTGGCGAGGCTGAGTAGGAATTAGTTGAAGATTACAAACACTGGAAGTACCTCACTCAAAATGAATCAGCATGTCTCCATGCAGAGCAACGAAAACAACATGTTGAAAAGGTGACTAAAATTTCTTTTGGTCAAAGAGTACCACTGCCACTTACAGCAGCAACATCAGTTTCAACAAAGCAGCTTGATATCAAAGTAGAAGATACTAAAGTACATCATGTTTACTTTGAAAGGCTTCAGAGTATGTGGCAGAAAGCAGAAGAACTAGAAGAGCGAGTAAACGTCATTCACGTTCACCTTGCTCTCACTTTAGTTTAGAATGACCAACAATCTTAATAGCTTTTTACCTGTACCATTTTCATATAGTTATCCTTCCCGTTCTTTTTTGTGTATATCAATTTCAATCCATTGTTTTGTTATTGAGTTAAAGTATAATCATGTATTAATCTTATGACATTAATTAATACACTATATTACATATAAAGTCATCACATATAATTTTGAGGTTATCGTGAATGTGAACAGAATATAGTTAGTTTGTCAAACCAAGGAATGAAGAATGTCCCCACCGGATTTTGTGACTTGTGAAGTATATGAAAAATGGAACAGAAGCGAAATGTGATTGCTTAGTGTATTGTAGTATTCCAAACATTTGTCAACATGCACTTGCTGTAGCTGAAGATATGAAATTACTGAGTACCTACAATGGGTCCAGCATACCATGAAATCCCTAATTTGTCATTATTAATTTCTGATTCCATCCCCCAAAACTGTGTGTTAAAAAGTGCTTAGAGCTATAGGCATATAGGGCCTCCAAAAAGTAAACTAACCAACTCTGTGGACTAACCAATGAACGGTACTACTTCATGTACTCCTACATGTACACCATCCACTCCTCCACCAACCATACCTTCTGTGACCACACCACCACCGTCAAATACACCAAATTTTCAAAGTTTTTACCAAACCCCATGATTCAGTCAGTTCATAACCTTTTATCAAACTTAGGGTCCATCACCTTCTGTAGCTCAATTCCAATCATCTTCATTGTATCCACATAGTTATGTGACACCAGTCTCTGACCCTATAGAGTGCCAATTCTTGGAAGGTACACATATAAGAATGTGTTATGGTAACCCCATTCATAAATATACATCAAGCTGTCTCAACCACCACATGACGTAGTTATTGCATATAAGGAAAGAGATCATATCAAGAGTCTAGAGTGACTTGAGACCCTCATATTCAGTCACTGAAACTCACAACTACAGCAGAGAATACATATTATCACTTTACCAGAAAGTGTATTGAAAATTGAAATGAAGCACCCCAGTTTCAGTAAGCTACATATTTCCACCTTTTTTATTGTGGCACAATTCATAATGCATCATAAGATGCAGTTATGTGATGAATTCTCTTTAAATGCTTAAGAAGAAACAAAAATGTTTCTGAATAACATGAGCCATTTATCAATTTTTTCCTTATTATAGTACGTTTGTTATCAGTACTAGTATTCAATCACTATCTTCATTGAGGAATTAGCTACCTAACATTTTGGACCTCGTTGAGTTATCATGAAATATTAATAAAACATGTTTTACTAATAAAAATACTATTGCAAACTGAGTCAAAACAGACAGAAGGTGCATTAAAAAAAATTGTGTAGTTGTGTATATAATGGGGAATAAAACGTTTTGACTTCTGTTCCTCATTCCATTCCTCATTCCTCACTTCCTGCTTTCATTGTTACCCCTCCATGCAGGTTTATCTATATAATTATTCACATTGCCTATAAATTATAATTATAAATATATATATATATGTATGTATAATATATATAATGAATTTGAGGTGTATATGCTAAATATACAACCAGTCAGTGAGGAAGTTTTAAAAAAATATAACCCGAGGGTGATATTTTTTTAAAACTTCTGAACTGACGGTTGTATATTCACCGAAAATTCATTGCATATACTATATAATTATAATTATTTTGAGTATATTGCGTCGCCATTGTGCACGTGTGTTCGCGCATGCGCATATGTAGTTTAGACAGCCACTTCCTACACGTGCATGCAGCAGAAGATAAAGATTATTCCCCTCCACCGATTAAGAGAAGGTGTCTTTCACTTTCCTTGAAAAAAAAAGGCAAGACCAATGAACAGAAGGACAGATTTGCTGGGCTATCAGAGATCGAGCTAGAGGAGTGTAAGAAAAAACATGGCTGTAAAAACACCGACAAATCACAATTATGGACTTTTTGTGTTTTTGAAGCGTGGATTGAAAATCAGTGTGATAGTGAGCCAGACGATGATCAGATCAGGTACAAGGAATCCGATTTGTATGCTGAAGATGCCAAAAGAGTGTGCTCCATATTGTGCAAATTTATAGTAGAGGCAAGACAACGGAATGGTTCTCCATATAGTCCTAAAATGCTGCTACAACTTGCAATTAACCTTCAATCTTATGCTCTCAAGGTTAAAGCAGGTTCATGTCGGTTCATGGATATTAAACCCAGCATATCAAATCATCCATTTAGTCAGTATATCACAGGACTGTTGTTTATTATTGTTGAGTTTTTGATTATTAAAATCAAAAATTAAAATGCAAAGAACTGAGAATGAGCAGTACGTGAGGTTGTATATGCAGTGCTTCAGCTAAATATATACCTGAAAATAGGTGTATATACAAAATATACTACCTGGGGCATTAAATGGAATATAGGTCAATGCATGCAATTTTATCACGTGGAAATATACTCATGATATATATATATATATATACATAATATATATAATATATATATAATTATTACCTTAATCAATTAACTTACTTAGTGCCAGCTTTGATGTTTAAAATATTAAAAGCAACCTTCTATGTTATAAATTCCTTTACATCGTACATTATACCAGGTAGTTAGATGTAAGGGTGGGTTACAGTTTTCTATTTATAGCAGCAAACTATTATAGTTCCTTGTTTTTGTGAAGCAGCAAGCCTAGTCACAGGCTTCAACTACCATGGTAGTGTACCAGTATAGAATCGTCGTGTTACTAAAAAATAGTTGATTAATAGATAGACAATTGCTGCTAACTTGATGATTAGTTGTTATTATTAGACTGCGGCCATGCCGGCACTGCTTTTGCCATGCAATTGATAGAATGACTTTATTTTCTGCCTTTTCTTTTTGGCTATGAATGCGTATGTAGTGATGGATACTAGAAATAACATTACTAAAATTTAATGTTGAACTAGCTATTTCAATCAATAAGGATACATCTTTGAAAAACAGGGTTAGTATCTGCTTTGTATAATAATTATATAGGACGATGTATTGATTGTCTCCTGTCAGGGGTGTATCTCTTATATTACAATTTGTAATTACAACATTTTATTTTCATAACATGACCTTTGGGCAGCCGATACCAGGCCTTCGCCATTTTGCGTTCAAGATAGGGCGTGGTCTTCAGGCTACGTGCGCGTGATGACCGTGAAGCTTTCTTTGATGACTCGCTACTTTCGCTAGAACATAATTTTTCAACTGGGAAAAAACATGTCCGTGGGACATACTTCCTGATCATCCAATGCTGAAGCAAGCCGTACTGTGTGGCCATATTTCATTTGAGAAATACACTTCAGGTACATTTGACTGTTGAGGATGCATTTGGGGAGAGTGGTTGTTGTGTATGAAATCTGTATAGAAATCAATCATGCCAAACTTTAGTTAGCATGCAGTGACTTCTTCAACAGTCCTCCATATTTTGTGGTTAATAAAAAGCTGTCTTTTAATGCTAATTTCTTTCACATTTAGAGCAAATTGAATGTAACGAAATTGAGTCTTTTTTTCAGAATGTTCTTGTGTTGTTCTTGAAGTAAAGAATGAGGAAATCCTGTTTGGGCAAATCTGGAATATCTATGTAGAGAATGATAAATTACTGTTGCTATTAAATCTACTAAAAACAGTTGATTTTAGTGGACGCTAACTATTTAGCTCATCACATAGATACAATCTGCAAAATGTATTGTAATGAAAATTATGGAACAAAATATATTTATCAGTAAAGCTTTGGCTAGAGTAAGTTTGTAGGGGTTACTTTGACACTTTACATGCCTACATGGTGATGATGGTGTTGTTGTGGTAATACTGATCTGCACCAGTTGGGCAATATATGACATCCAAAATCTTGATACACTAATTAAAACCAAAAAAGCCAAAAATAGACAAGCAAATTCATCAATAATTATGTATAGCATATAGCCCTGGTTGGAGGCGGCATATAACACCTGCAAGATAATTGGTTGAGGGCATATATAGCCTGAGACAATTATCTCAAGGGTGTTATATTATGCCCATACAGCCTCCAAACAGGGCTATATGTCATGCATGGTAACACAAAAGTATGCAATTTAATCACTCAAGTAGAAACCATAGTTACTCTACCAATTAGTGATTACTGTAAAAACTGTGAAAATACAATTATCTTATTCTTGTCATATTGTATGAACATGCTCATGATATTGTGGTTTCTGTATATAATATAAGATACTACTGATAGTTTTTGAGTTTTGTTGTAAGTCTAGTTAGTGAGTGTTAGTGTTGACTTATTGCAGGTTATAAAATACTACATAAATCTTCCTGTCTACAGGCATATTGTATCTGTCGCGGTCATCAAAGGTTACCATGCCGATTGCTCACGCACTGTGGTATAAATTATAAAAATGCTCAACTGATCTAATAGATCTGGATATATGGTGAATACATACACATCCACATGCAATGATACACAGTAATAGTATTATCTATGCCATGATACTGTAAATAAGGAATGGTTAAACTAATCAAATTATGGTTATCACTACATTACTTGTGGGATAAACAGAATCTCCAATTCATAAGTAATTACCACAGCTGCATGTCTAGCAATATCAACACATAAAGTAATCTATTTCTTGCACATGTACACTGTAAAAATTAATAAGTTACTCAGTTTTAATACAATAGTTATCCTACATAGACTATATAAATCAGTACATGATATTATAATAATATACCACATTTTTTAGCTATAATACTATGCTATATATATAATATTATTTTGGCTATTATGTTTTATTATGACATGTACTTTATGTACTAGTCAATATAGAATGAAACTACACTGCAAAAACCAATAACTAATTTATTTGTTAGCACAGTTGCAACACTGTAAAAAAACTGTTTGTTGTTTCACTCAATTCGGTTGGTTTGTTATATACAATGTCATATGTCTATAAGTATTACAGTATGAATAATGTGTACCGGTACTATACCCCCTATCGTACAAACGTATGTGACAAAAGTTTACTATAACTGTCTCTCAGTATGAATGATGACTTGTTTTATAGTACATAGAGTTATTTAGCAGCTTTTACAGTGACACTTACTGTCAAGCAGTAGGAATGACATCTAGTTTTGCATCTTGTTCCGCTTGGCTTCATAAAAATTATTTATGTTTGATATTTATAAAAATAAAACTCATAATTATAACTAATTAAATTGTTCAAAATAACAAATCAGTTTTTACAGTGTAGATTGTAGCAAGAAAAACAAATCAGCATTGAGGAAAATAAAATTACATTGAAATTCCTGTAACCAACTTAAGGTTAAAATAACTGTAATATCTTTCAAAATTGGAATTGGTTGAAAAGTATGACTAGGAAAACTGACAGAAATGATTGTCCTTATATAAAATAGACTAATAGATATATAGACATATGACAAATGTGAAACCTTATAACTATAATACAAATAGAAATGTGTTGGTTACAAAGTGAAACAACAGATGTTACTTGCTCATTCCAGAGTAATTATGTACATGAATTTGTACTTATAATAGCAAATAACATCCGTTGTATTCCACAGGTATTTGAGAGTCAGCAAATGTATGTCATTGCTATGGGATTTCCATACTATATGTTAAAAATACATGTACACTCTACTGTTTTTGTTACCATTCTTTATTATGGCATGTAGTTTATATACTAGATCAACATCAAAAGAAATAAATTACTACTTGTAAACATTAATTGCCTAGCAAGACAAGCAAGCAGCATTGATTTTTACAGTGGTCAGGAGAAAATGAAACTCATGGAAAAATAACCCATTCATTTTTACAGCGTGAGGTAAGCCACTCTCATCCATCCTTCCTCACAATCACAGTAGGATCCATCCATGTTACAATAGACTCTAATTATGTCTTCTTTGCCTGTTATTATATTGTAATAACCGGAAGGAGCATATAGGCTTACTCTATGTATCACTAATACTGCAAAAAGTAGTGAAAATCATTAATTCAGTGGTTAGTACAGTTGCAAGGATTTAACAATTAGTTGTTCAGAATACATACATCTTATACCACAGATACTTTGTAAAGTAAAGTACATGTAATTATATTTGGCCATCAAAAAGGTTTCATTTGTAGTCAGCAGGGCATTCCAGTTACTTGCATGATCTTGCATTTGTATGCATACCCCAAGTATGCCAAGAAAAAAGAACAGCTTTATATTCAACAGAAACAATATTAACCATGTTCACTGTGCAATCTGTATAGCTTACAAGATAATCTGAACTAAATATTCAGCTTTATATAAAATGACTTTGCTTGAAAAACACTTATTCATCTCTTGAAGAAGAATGGAAAGCAAGTGACTATAATATGAGATTTTTTTTAGACATGCGTGAGTGATCAGCAATGATTATTTGTCATCACAAAGCAAATATATCCCTTAATATCTTGTTATATGAATCAGTTTCAAACTGCTTTTACGAAGTACATACTTCATTATGCACACATTAAAATTATATATAATGTTTATGAATAATTATAATTATTATACATAATTTTAATTGTTCAGTGTCTGTATGAAGTATATGTAGTTATTATATGATTGCCAATATTGCCTGTACATAATTTCAAAAGAAAGTCGTTATAATGATTTTTCAGTGTTTATACAGATTAGTTTAAAAAAACATCAGCTATATATATAATAATGAAAGTATAATAAAACTGTTGACATAACCTGCTCATTCCAGAGTAATGTATATGAATTTGTGGTAATAATTTATATCATTGTACTCCCACGGATATTTGAGAAGTTAGCACAATTATTATATATATGATATTTATGTTTGAAGTACACATTGTCCATTCTTCTGTACCACATCAACTAGTGAAGAGATCAAGATTAGAAGAAACAGATTACTACTTGTAAACATTACCTACTAAGAAAAGAAGTTATTATTGATTTATACAGTTTAAGGAGGATATTATTAATAATTACAGTATTGAAACTGATATGCAACAACAAATTTATATACCTCATGTCGTGTGTTGCCAGGTATCTAAAACAGAATCGTGTCCATATGTCATGTGATGCCAGGTGTATTCGTCATTTAGACACCTCATCACATCAAAGGATGAATATTCATTTAGGTATAATCATAATTCTTTATCATGCATATTGCCATAACAACGTAATTATGTCAAACTAAATTACAAATTTAGGCTATTCACCTTCAAATTGCAATTTACACCTACTATACTGCTATTTTTAACGAGCACCGTCAGTAATACAAACTATACTTTTTGTTCTAAATATAATATGCCAAAAGATTATAATAATCATTGCTCGTTTGTATGGTCAGTACCTAAACGCGAACATACTCACAACTATAACCATTGGTTATTTTAACAATTTAATTTTTGCAGTGATATATTTATTAACTTGGTGACTCCCCATTCCTGTCAACACCTCGGTGGAACCCCACACCCTCTCTTCGATTATAATCATGTGTCTTAGTTTTTAGCTGGAACATAAAAGTCAGACCGATAGACCAAACTCTCTCCCTATCAAAAGGTGCATTATAGCTAAGTGGGTTCAACTTATTATAACTGAAGGATAATTATTTTATTTTTCAAAACTAAGTTGATACATTCTCATGCACAAGTATTACTTATAGTATTATAATTATGTACCATTTCAGCTAGAGTCACACTGCAAAATTAAAATTGTTAGTACTGTTGTAAGGAAAAGTAAATTATAATAGTTACCACTTATAATTGGCAGTTTCAATTTTTTTATATAATATTATACTGCTTAATATATGTACACAAAGGCAGAATAAATGTTTTAATTAAGCTTTCCAAACCTGTCTTGTGCATCTAATGAGATATTAAGTACAAATATCTTGTGCGCAGTCATAACAACCTGTACACTGCAAAAATAGAATTGTTAAAATAACTAATTTATTGGTTAATACAGTTACAAGGAATATTGTTTAATTGGTTGTGTTACAGATATACATATAATTATAATTCAATAATTATAATTTGAATTTTCTAATAGATATACAAAAAAGCAGAATAAATGTAAATCATTTTAGGTCTCCAGACCTTTTTTGTGCATGTAATGAGATATTAGGCACGATAATGTATTATTAATTGGTATGTATAATTAATATAATTAGTACAAAGTATCTGTGGCATTAGATGTATGTATTCTGAACTACAAACTAATTATTAAATCCTTGCAACTGTACTAACCAATACATTTTTTGTTTTAACAATTTTATTTTTGCAGTGTATTTGTACAATTCTATATTTCAGTGCACATTTTATTATCATTCATTCATGATTTACTATATCTCAAAGTGAAGGGGCGGGTACCCAGACTAACATTTCCTCAGTTTCAGGATGAAATAGAAGTAATCAGAAGCTATGAAGGTTGGTATTACATAAAATTAGAGTCATATTTTATCATTTTATATTTTGAAACTGATTGGAGTTGCATCCACTCACTCCCCAGTACCACCATAAAATAGCTAGTACAGTTGCAAGGATTTTAACAAATAATTGGTTGTTTAGAATACATAATCTAATGCCATAGCTACTTTGTTCTAATGGAGCACTATGTTTATGGCAGATATTGTACGTGTATACACAATACACGAATATTTACATGATATCATTGTAAAAAGTAAATAGATGTACATACACGAACCATCAAAAAAGTTACGATTATACTTCGTGTATTTTCGTGTACTGTCCACCATTTTCTAGACACACCTATTTTTAATTAGTTACTATAAATTATATCACACAAAATAATGTAATTTTAATAAGTATACCTTATTAACTACAAAAGGAAACTTGCTAAAGCACCTGCAGGCAATGCTCTGTGCGAACACAGAGGAGAGACTTCGTTTACTGAAGTCAAATCAAAGCTCTCTCACTACCACTGGTTTTCTAGTGAAGAAACAGTCAGAGTTCAAAAATCAAGATTATATACTTACCTCAATTGTTCGAAATTTATGTGGAGCTGGTGGACTGGCTATTGGAATAGTTGAATTATTATTGTTTTTTAATTAAGTAATAATTTGTTTACATGTGTAATGTGCATGTTCATAATAATTTTTTTGAGTCATTCATTTCAACTAATGAAGTAGATGAAAATACAAGAAAGTAGATGAGTAGTTCAAAAGTAAATACAAGTAAATACACGAGAAATTAATTTAAGTGGATGTAGATATAGAGGAAAAATAGGTAGATGTGCCAACAATTTTTATACTACTAAAGTATGTGTAATTGTATCGGAAACCTGCAAAAAACATAAGTTAATTCATTCCAGTACCTTGTGCACATTATGTCCTAGTAACATGTACATAGCATAACAACTGACAAACTAAATTGAAATTTATATGCTATTCCTTGCAACTAACCAATAAAACAGTTATTTTAATGCAATTCTTACCTTTTTTTGTCATTAGGCATATATATCTGTGCACCATGTATAATTAACTGAAGCCAATTTACAAAATCGTCTAGCATGAGGTTGAAGAAATTTAGCTAATTTCTTTATACGATCTTTGGATACTTCTGGCCAATTATGCTGATACCCAACATAGTTTGACTTAGATTGAGAATTTTCTAAATAATACTTTGTTCCGACATGTTTAATTGTCTTATTTCCTAAGTAATGTGGAATATTCAAGAAATTCTCAATCCTTGTAAGTTCTCTTTGCGGATTAACTTTCAAATAGTCACCATTCACAATCAGTATTTGTTCTTTTGAAAACCATTTTAACCATTGACTATAATTATCATCATACAGGCTAATGTTTATTTCTTCACAATCAGTATTAATCCTGTTTCCACGAAAGAATTTTTTTCTGAATGTACTCAATGTCTTATCAATTTTTCCCGTTCGGATTTTCTGCAAGAAAAAGTAATTAGATATAGTTCTATATAATGGATTTCGTACTATCAACAGTAATTTTACATCAGAAGAAGCAAGTTTAAGTCTTTCTGGAGATACCGTTGATGCAAAGTAATGAGGGGATTTTTCAAGTGTTAATTCACCTTTCTTTGTTAGTGGCATTTGTGCAATATACCAACTTATGCCACGCTGATAATGATCAGGATCACTAAAGTAGAATATTTCCTTTTCTGCTATTTTAATCAGGGGATGCTGACTTAACATCTCTCGTAGAACTGATGTTCCAGATTTTTTAGCACCAATAATAATTACATCAGGGAATCTGTGTTTAAGCTCATTCGTTATATTTGATGTTTCACATTCGGTCAAACATACAATATCTTGAACACCTTGTTGAAAACCCATAATTTTTCTGAATGTTCTCAGATTTGTATTATCAGAATACGTTTGAACAGAAATCATTACAATCAGAATTGCCAACAAGCCAATAACAGGCAGTAATAGACTCACACTGAATTTCATCTTTTGTAGCTCGCTCTTAGTTTACACCAGACTATACTAGCTTGCTCTCAAACTGTGGCGTCTCTGTGTAGAAAAAGATTGGAATGTAGGAATCGCTTGATCATGTGATCTGCCGCAGAAATGTTAATTATTCATTGTCATGGACGCAAAGAGAAGGTAGTTGCTGTTCTGCAGAATCAGACTGGGATACCAACAGGTAAAAAAGGAGCAAGAAGCAGTTAAGGCATTTGTAAGCGGTAAAGATGTTGTCGTTTGCCTACCAAGTGGTCTCACTAATTATTGTTATATCTCGCCGCGGTCATACGACAGTCAATATATTCATTTCCGCATTCTGAGTGCAAACGTTTTCTACACAGTTTCCCCAAACCATTCCTTCTCCAGCGAAGGGGCGTAGCCTCGATATCTAGGCATGCCGAACGTACTACATAATTATGATGAAGGGTGTGGTTTATTTTATGGGTGGTGCTCAAGCGGATACGGGTTTCAATAATTAACAGTACTTCCTGTTATTCATGATTCATTACTTTACACGTTTTCCACCACAAATATTTGATTATTGTGCCATGCTTAACCAAGGAGGCTGGACTGTCAGCAACTACTAAAATGTGATTTCTGTTAGTTATCACAGAGCTAAAATGTATAGGAGAGTATTCAGGTACATATCGCTCTGTTCTAATACAATGTATGGCCTCGATATTACACTTGAAGGGAGTGAAGGTGTCTGCCCATCGTTTGTTCAATCTATTTTGTCGAGAAGTTGTCACAAAGAGTGGGAATTCCACTGTTTGTAGCAGCCATTCTTACTACAGTGAAAATACAAAATTAAATAGAAAAGTGGCCTGAACACTTTGTAGCCCTATTGAAGGTAAGCATAGTTTCAGATGTATGTGATCCATCATGCTCGAGCTCTTTGTAATTTGGTTTATAAGTATCGGATAGCTGAGAAATTTTAACTGAAAAAAGCTCTTCCCAAGATCTGTTTAAAGGAATAGTTATCTTATATGTAGCTGCAATACTTTCTTCTAAAATAATAGTAACTAAAAAAAAGTCATGAATACATTACCGAGCTAGAGCGCCATCATACAATTGCCGTTAATTAGGCCCTATATTGTCATGATAATTATTCATTTTGTGGTTTATGTACAAGCAGAGAACCAAAACATGTGGGCGAACAATTGTATTTAGCGATACTCTTACGTTCTGTGGATACGTGATGAGTGTACAATATCTTTGGAACAGGAAGAGATATCAAGAAATATCTTTATAGAATTATTGTAGATCCTAGTAAGTTATTCATGTACAGCGTAACACCACAGTAAGTTAATTACGATTACTATGATTTCTGTTATTATATGAATAATATAATAATAACTATTATTAAGCAATGCCTTTGTCTACAAGTAACCATGGTGATATACATATCATATCCAACTATTGTAAATGAACTAATAATTCTTGTTTGTCAGTTTATTTATTATGAAACTGAATGTGGTCATAGGGAGAGTAGAGAGGCAGGGAGATGATCAGGAGAAGATGGTTCTAGGGTAAGGAACAAAGTATAGAAAGGGTAATTATGTAATAGTAAATGAAATTTAGAAATGTGGATTATTTGTTATAATAGGGAGTACATAATGATTAAGTTAATATGTACATACTACTGTTTATTAATAATTAATCTGTAATTAGTTGTTTTGTTGCCATGACGATGTTTGGGCCAACAGGGTGGTCTCATAACGATAGCTACACATAAAATTGTAAATTCTAATCATCCACCAAAACATAAATATAAAATGTGCTGCTATATCAAATTCAGTCTTCGGATGATCATTCATCCACTCATTTATCTTTCTATCTATCCACCTTCCATCCAGTCATTAATTCAGATGCATGTTATGATTCATTCCTCCGTTAAAACTTGTTGACAGATTTATTAACTCAATGAACAGATGTTTAGTAAAAAATGTGCATTAGGGAAGCAGGTGAAGTCGAACTTCAGAACGAAATGTCATATATATATGCAGTGTACAAAGGAATAAGTATATACTCGAGGGAGCCTGTTGTCCTGTGTTTGAGTGTAAGTTTGATACAGCCCTCCTATGAATTCTATGAACTTTGAACTCTGTTACTATAGTGTAGGGATCATGATCTTATGAACTTTGACCCCTGTAGAGTGTGATTATTACTACATAGATCCTATGAACATTGATGCCTATTAATGTCAACCATCATTGCATAATTATTATTCATCTCGTCTAAGTACTTACGATAGGACGCCATGTGTATAAACCATACCATGAATTTTAAGATGGATATGGATATCAGATCGTGTCCTATAAAACATACAATTTAAGTATTATACATACCGTATAGCTAGAAATTTTGGAGGACAGAAATTTTGCCTAATTTGGCGAATTGGATGTAAAATGCCAAAATGTAACTCCAATATTATAATTATTGCAAAGTTAATTTTAATTAACTGATTGACACATGTTACGTACAACACGTGGCACGTGTGATCTCGACGAGAAAGATGGCTGGTATTTTAAGGTATTTCAATAGAACTACCGATCTTCCCGACCCAGACAATTCGTATGGTGAACGAAAAGGTGAAGCCAGAAATGGAGAAGCTGAAAAATGGTAAACGAGGCCCATATGCGAAGCTAACCCCGTCTCAAAAGGCTATGATTGGCAAGCGAGCAGCAGAGAATGGAGTAACAGCAACCCTAAGTCGTTTTTGAGGGAGGTATGAAGGTTGCGATTTGAAAGAGACTACCGTTCGTAGATTCAAGAATGTAGCTGTATATGTAACATAGTATTGTAGGTGCGACATGTGTGTGTTATTATTGGTATTCCCATACTAACATCTACGAAAATAACACGTTACTTCCTGTAATTAGCATAATTAAGTACATGAATTTGTACTTACAATAGTAAATAACGTGTTGCAGTCCACAGATATTTGAGAAGCTAGTACATGTATACATAATTTATGTTTGAAGTACCTTTTATTACCACTCCTTACTATGGCATGTACCTTATAATTATGCTCAAAAAATAAAATACTACTTTTAAACAATACCTGGCAAGAAAAGAAATAAATATTTATTTATACAGTCTGATTAGCATATTACTAAAATTGTGTTGAATCTAATGAGGGTTAAAATAACCCATTAATTTTTACAGTGAAGAAAACTCCATCGTACCTGTTTATAACTGTTAATCAACTTGAAAGTAGTGTGTTAACAAGACAGAATTGTAATGCCACTAATTGATACATATATGTATATATTTATTATCTCTGCTTAATGTGCATAAGAACTTTAAGTGAGGTAGAAGAATCGCCTGATGCACAAACGTTTCCAACATGTACAAGATCTTAATTGTTCAAGTAGTTGGTATAGTGACTGCAAGTAAGTAGTAACACCAATGTTAAGCTCAACAATAAAGCAGAATTATTTTTGGAATAGCTAGCTACCACAAATATACTCTACTATTTTTTAAAGATCAAATCAGATGATTGTTCCATTCCCTTCAAAGAGAATTTAAATCTCATTGTATTAAGTGCATACAACAATATAGGTGAAGCAGAAATAAAGATGTTGGCAGGGCCAGGCTGGAGGGTGCCGGTGCAAAGCACGATGCGAGATTGTATTGCTTATTACTTATTCCTAAGGTGTGGTTTCACTGTCAGCATACACATTCAAGTGTAGTACAGGTATTAATCATCTTAATTATAAATTGTACTGACATACTTCCAAACAGGTACATGTGCTTGTATTACTCATTTTAAGGCTATAATGTTTCTACACATTTGTCATACTTTTACAACTACAATTTAATTAATAAATATCACTTTTACCTGTGTCAGGTCACTTTGGCCATGGTGTAGCACCACAAGTGTAAAGCAAATTCTATACATAATCTCTAACAATACCACAAAATAATTTCACTTTGTAACTAACATGTCAATGGAGTTACTTTCCATTGTATATATAAGCTTCAATCCACCTATAGAAATGGTGGAAAACATGCAGGTATTCTAGTAAACAGAATGGTATACAACTTACTTTTGATTTCCTTACACAATTTTTGTAATACTAGCTAATACTCTTTGGAGTTTTAATAGAGCAGCATTAGTGGGAGAGAATATCTAAATAAACAAAGATGATACCTCAAACTAACTCAAAGGTAACTACTCCTATATACAACATAATAATTATTATATTCAGTACTGCTCTGCTCCATGAATAACGATATAAAATCCAATATTCCTATAATTATATATAAAATGTTATAGAAATTAATATAACACTCATCACTCACAGAATTATGGATATCGCAACTCCGCCTATTACAGTAGTCGCGGGAAATTATGAATATTGCAACTCCGCCTATAGCAGCATGGACAAAGGTTGTTGTGGCATAGAAGCTGGAGATACAGCATGAACTGTGAAGTGAAGCAATAGTAATATACAACACAAAAAATTTATAATGTGCTACAACACAAAAAAATTATATTGTGCTGAAGAGTTTGTACCACCAGTGCTCATTCTGTGAGAGAAAATACACTAGAAAGGATCATTTAAAAGAACATGTTTGAAAAAAATAATATTGTTTTGGCAGATAGGACTAAAACATTCTTTTGTCCCTTTAAATGTGACAGTGGTCCATTTAGAACATCAGGTGATCTTTTGCAGATAAAAAACATCCACATCAACAACCCTCTAGGAAGCTGGGGACACAATGCATCTCCAGAATACATGTTGATCAACTAGAGAATGGAACATTTAGTGTTAAGTACATTCCATCACATACTGGGCATGATATTAGGCCTACTGAACTTTCATATCTACCATTACCAAATTCAGTAAAAGAAGAAATTGCTACTAAGATAAACTTGGGGATAAGAAAGAATTATTGATGGTAAGTTGCAGCACTATACTTTTAAGTCCATCTGATTGAGATTTCTGTAGATATCTGTGAGGGAGTTGGAGACAGGACAAGAAGAAACGAATTCCACCTGATATCATCTAAAGGTTTATGGAACATAAATCAGAAGATTTAAGGTAGTACAAATCTCAGTGATGATGTGAAATCGGTCACACTACGTGTAAGACAATTACAGCAGGAGCCATTTAATACCATCCTCATCTTTAGGGAGTAGAAAGTCCTGATCACCCCACAATAGCAAAGGATTTATTCATCTTTGGAATTCAGACCGAGAAGTGAACTGCCATTGTGCATTGATTCTACCCATGGAACTAATGCATTGCATATGGGTTTAAATTAATTACATGTATGGTTGCTGATAGCTTTGGAAATGGTATGCCAATAGATTACAACTATGAGATAATACATATACATCTTTATATAGGACAACCTGTAGCATGGTGCATTTCAAATCATGAAGATACCTCAGTTATGACCATTTTTCTCCAGTCGGTACAAGATAGATCACCAGATACACCTATCATGGTTCTTATGACAGATGATGGTAAACTAGGTTTATACAATCACATACTATGCATTCATAAAATATAATTAGTGGTTTACACACTTTAATAATATTTGTCAGATAACACAGGATGGAATGCAGCAAAAGAAGTTTTGGAGATGGATTGAAGCACATTCTTTGTCATTGGCATGTTGATCAGTATGTGTAAGAAGAAACTAGTATAATTATGCTGCTTAATTAATTTCATTAGGTCATGGAAGAGGCGAATTCAAGGCGTTAAAATAGAAAATAGAGTATTGTTATATCATGGCCTATATAGTTTACTTACAGAACTCAATGCTACAACATTTTCAAGCCTAATACAGCGAATCCTCAAATACTGGAAACCAGAATTTACTGAATACTTTTCACAGTACTATGCAAACAGGCCAGGTACATTATACAATATACATACCATGAAGAACACAATAATTATGTGTACATTTAGAGAAGTGGGCAAAATGCTATCGACATTTCCAACACTGTGAGGCAGACACAAACATGTTTCTGGAAAGGTAAATAATTCATCTTATTGTTGGGATATTAATTTACAATGACAGTGTAGTTGCTACAACAAACTGAAGACTACATACCTAGACAGGAAGTCAAATCGCAGAGTGGACTATCTCCTCGATGTACTGCTGAAAATTGAAAAGGACCAGTATTTTATTTTCAAATGAAAGGAAATAATGAATCCTATTATATAGTAAGAAAGAGAGTCTAGAAGAAAAACATCATGACAATGCAATAAAAATATCAATTTCAGAATGTAAAGGTAGGAACATAAATAGATATTATCATAAAGACTTCACAACTATATGAAACAGGAAATACAAGATGGTAAATGGGAGGTGAAAAGCAGTTATGGAAACAATTTTTTCTATCCTGTCAATATGAACAAGTGGGAATGTAACTGTTCATCTGACTCAACAAAGGTACATGTATGATATCATCAATTGCCACTAGTATATACTATGTTTGGTCGCCGTTCATGCAGCTCTGTACTCAGGCAGAATGTGGCAAGTTATGCTACTACATGTATTCTTGTGATGTGATGTGCTATGACTATAACAATGGCCATGTTTGTGAGCACATTCACCGTGTTCATTCAATAATATATCAGAAAGCACAGGAATCAGCAGTACCACCTGATGTTCTAAATAATGACTACCATATCTCTACCTCAGAATCAGATTCTGAAATTGAAACTATGTCCAAAATTGACATCACAGTTCCCGCATCAAAAGGTATATCAGTATGTGGTTGACACATATAACTTATATCTGTAATTGCTTATACATTTACATGTTTACAGATCCAACAATGAAGATTAAAGCATTTAAGTCACTGATAGCAGAACTGGAAGAATTCGTTGCTCATGACAAAAAAGCTGATCACATCAACCATATAAATGCACATCTTTATAATGCAGTCTTGTCTCGTCGAGCTATGAAATCAGCCAATCTCACTAATACTTGCCCTTCCTTTGCCTCAAAAGAAAATATTGCTCCAGATCAAAAAATAGAACCACAATGGCGGTTCAAAAAGTCATTGAAAAAACCTGGGCGAAAGAAGAGTGGACTTGTTTTAAGGTAAAGTTATTAAATTCACAGGCTTTAACTATAATTAGAAAACCAAACAATGATGAGAAACAAACAATAATAGAACAAATCAGTCGTGTAAGTCAGTGCAAGGTATAATACACTTGGCTACTTAATGTTTCTGTGCATTTAAATAGACCGACATTGGAGAAGTAGAAGAGGAAAAGAAAGAGTCATTTGGTAAGAAACCAGATTAGCTATTCATTGACAAGTACATGTATTACTTCACACCTTCCATTATACCAAATGTATTATATAGTGACTGAACAATCCAAAGAAGAAGATGAAGATATCACTCAAAAGAGTGTGCTGACTACAGGTAAGTACAGCATACATCACTGTGACATGTTTAAACATACATGTATTCTCATGCAAGGAGGAAAAAGAAAATGGGCATGTGGTATTGTCAAAGTTGTAAGAGTCAAGATTGTGGAGTATGCTTGAACTGTAGGGATATAAAAACGTTTGGTGGACCAGGAAGGAAGAAAAAGAAATGCATAATGAGATGTTGGGAAAAAGAAATGTCAGGTATATAGACTCATATGTAATAAATGATACTACATTAACACTTCACTATAATTTCCTAGTGTTCCAAAGCTCATCACAAGGAATTCCAAGGTATTAACTGTAATTTGAAATCACTATAAAACATTCATTTAACTTACTTACATCTACAACACCTGAATAAATTATCAAAATGGTATTCTTGGTGATGGAAACTGTTTATTCAGAGCTTTGTCACACCAACTGTATGGTACTGATGAACACCATCTGTTTCTCCGAACAACACTTGTCCGATATGAAAGCCTCAATCGTTCTACTTTTGAAACATACTTGATACCATCAGTGAATGAGTACAGCATACCATCCCATTGCAACAAGTTAGCATCATCTGGTGTGTGGGGTACTCAAGTCGAGCTTGTAGCAACTGCGACTATAACAGGAAAACCTGTGAATGTATTGATGAATTCCTCACGACGAATCTAGTGGGAAGTATTTCAGCCAGTTACAAAAACAGAAAATCTGAGGATGCCGTCTATTATTGACGATGACAATATTCCCGTCTCCCATGCAGTAGATCATTTGGAGTTACTTTACAATAACACAACCAAACACTATGCTTCCATTCTATATAAGAACACTGGATTACCTCATAGTAAAACTGTCAGAACGCTTCGACTGTATGATACAGTTGAAGCGTTCTGACAGTTTTACATGAATGAATATATATGTAGGCGGAGGTGCTAAACTACTTTTGTGGTTGATTTGGAATGTGGGTTATCGGTACATAGAACGATTCATAAATTTGCCCGTTCCCACAGTTGCCTTACATCTTCGAATATTTTGTGACGGACAATGATTTTTCTTATCCTCTTACTAATATTTACTACTAGTATCCATATCATTCAAGGCGATTCATACTGTATTGGTCCTTGCAGTAATCCACATATAGAGAAATATGAAACTATTTGCTGCAATCCTCATAACCTTGGAGATATTGTGAAAATTAAGAGTGATAATAACCGGCAAAAGTACCTTTTGTGTCCTACTACTATACCCAGTGGTTGTCAACAACCCATGTACCACTCATGTAATGATATACAACAATACAATCCTTCTCTCCAATCAGGATATTATAACATCATACTGACTAATGGAAGTATTGACACTATCTATTGCGACATGGATGGATCTTATTGTGATGGTAAGGGAGGATGGACGAGAGTGGTTTACCTCAACATGACTGAAACTGGATCAACATGTCCCCCTGGATTGTTACACAGTAACATTAATCATGGAGTTTGTGGTCGACCTAATCCTTCTAATGCCGGATGTGATTCTACATTCTTTTCAAGAAAAGGATTCAACTATAGCAATGTATGTGGACATTTGAGAGGGTACCAATTTGGTTCAGTTGATGCATTTCATTTAGTGAGTGTAGATTCATTCTATGTTGAGGGTGTCTCGCTTACATATGGCAACAGTCCTTGTAATCACATTTGGACATTTGCAAGTGGCGAGGATGATTTTGAAGCAGGTGATGATGATTGTCCATGTAACAATGGCAGTAATCAACCTATTCCATCATTTGTTGGAAATGGCTACTATTGTGAGTCTGGCAACTCTGTACATGACTATGAAACCATGGCATATTTGAAGCAGAACAACATGGATATTCTATTCCATTACACTGTTCTCCATCCCACAAAGCATAAATGGAATATAGTAAACTATATTCCATTTATGCTTTGTGGGATGGAGAACAGTGTAATGGAATAGAATATCCATGTTGTTCTGCTTCAAATATGCCATGGTTTCTTAAAAGCCTCAGTGAAACAGTAACTGATGATATTGAGTTAAGAGTGTGCAGTGATCAAGGGTTGAATAATGAAGGAAATCCTCTGGATATTATCGAACTTTTTATAAAATGAAATGAAGAACCTGCAATTGCATCTTTTATACAAACTCAAGAAAAAAATGTTACTTTCATATGCATTCTTTGCTTTTCTATTTTACCTGCATACATAGTTTAATTGTAGTACTGTTTTATTATTTTTGTAGTACTTACAAAAATAAAACAAGGTCTTTACTTTTTGGAGCTACACTGCAGAAACAAAATAGTTAAAATAACTAATTCAGCGGTTTTAAGTATATACAGTGGCAAGGATTTAACAATTAGTTGGTTGTTCAGAATACACACATCTTGTACTACAGATACACTTTGTACTTTGTACTAATTATACCATAATTTTAGGGTGCTGCCTACTCATATTTCATGTCAAAGATTTAGTGTAATTTATACTAAAGTACATGTAATTATATCTATAATTTATTTTTAATTTATACCTTTCAAAACTTAGTGCACATTACATCGTATACATGAAATTGATGGAAATTGATGAAAATTGACAAACTAAATTGAAATTCATGCTACTCCTTGCTACTGTACTAACTAATAAAATGGTAATTTTAACAATTTATTTTTTTGCTGTGTATAAGTTACATTTTTAATATTACATTTGTGGATTACACGATACAGATCCTCTGACAGTAATTCAATGCTACTAATAATTAAGTGTTGCATTGACTAGTACATAGTACATAGCATAATAAAGAATGGTAACAAAAGCACAACACCTGTGGTGTACTATTATTAATCCTATTCTAACATCTGTAAAAATAACAGATATTACTTACACACATATGCATTCCAGAGTAATTAGTATGTACATGAAAATAAGATCTTTTGTCCTCCACAGATATTTGTACTGAATTAGTGTGGGATTTACACATTTTGTATAAGTGTACATTGTATTTTTTTGTTACCACCATTAATATTGCATGTACTTTATAATTATATATACTCAATACTTATATATCATGATCAAAAGAAACAGATTAGTATATACTTTATAAACATACTAGCAAGGAAAAAAACAAGCCCTGATTTGTACAATCTCAAGTAGTATTGTTTTAGTTAACTATAAATATAATGAAACTGGGCATATACCAATACTATAAAAGTGGTCATTATTGTCACAATGAAACAACACGACTCTCAAGAGGATATTGCATGTCCTAGGCTTGTTGCAGGTATTGTCATTGTGTGGGTGTTGTGTTGTCAAATTGTTTGTGTATGTGTGTGAGAGAGACAGAGAGAAATGGAGGTATGAAGTTAAATCACACTACCCTTTTCATTGATAAGCCATGGGTGTGGCAGTTTTGAATATATGTATGTACATGCATTGACGTTTAAATGATATCTATCCATATTATAAACCATATCATTACTGACCATCACTGAGTTCAGTGTATGCTACACAATGCACATAATAGTTAATGTACTGTTTATACAATGGTAATGTATGATTTATTTACATAATTATATTACACACTCCTTCTGAAAGATGCTGTTCATATCAGTTTTCCAAACAGGATATATTTGTAGTATATTATTATCCAATGACATGTTTATCAACTGTGATATTAATGAATAATAATAAAGTTATAATCATTTCAAATACCTCACAAGATGGTATCATGTGATAAACAGTGATTATATTGATTATAATTATGCTGTGTGTGTTACAATACGGTACAGTGTTTCCCATCTCAGTACAGGTATTATACAGACATGTAACTTCATCATCTCATATAACTTCATCTAAATTAATATTCTTCATCTAATACATTCAAGAGACACATCTGAAATTTTGGGCATCATATCAGACACAGAAAGACTAGCTAATGATCTCTCATCAGTTGATTTAATATCATATTTTCAATAAACATTAATAAACTATTACATTATGAGGTTTTGAAGAAACAGAGAGCCCAACGTAGACAATATTAGCTCAAAATATGTTAAAAGAATGGGGAGAGCTAGAAATTGAGAATATAAACTATGACTACAATAATAATTATTATTATATTAATTACAATTACTATGATTACTGTTATTATAACTATAATAATAATTATTATTATTATTATGCAATGTGATTATCTGTTTATAAGTAACCATGGTGATATACATATCATATCCAACTATTGTAAACGAGCTAATACTTCTTGTCTGTCAGTTTACTTATTATGAAACTGAATCTGGTCAAAGGGAGAGTAGAGAGGCAGGGAGATGATCAGTAGAAAATGGTGAAAGGGTAAGAAATGAAGTATAGTAAGGGTATCTATGTAATAGTAAAAGAAATTTAGAAATTTGGATTATTTGTTATAAAAGAGAGTACGTAATGATTTAGTTAATGTACATACTTCCGTTTATTAATAATTAATCTGTAATTATTTGTTTTGTTGCCTTGACGATATTTGGGGCAACAGGGTGGTCTCATAACTATAACTACACATAAAATTGTATCATCCACCAAAACATAAATATAAAATGTGCTGCTACATAACAAATTCAGTCTTCAGATGATCATTCATCCTCTCATTTGTCTCTCTATTTATCCACCTTCCATCAATACATTAATTATTGTTATTTGAGATGCATGTTATGATTCATTTCTCTGTTAAAACTTGTTGACAGATTTGTTAACACACTGAACAGATGTTTAGTAAAAAATGTGCATTAGGGAAACAGGTGAAGTCAAACTTCAAGAACGAAATGTCATATATATATGCAGTGTACAAAGGAATAAGTAAATACCTGAGGGAGTATGTTGTCCTGTGTTTGAATGTAAGTTTGATACAGCTCTCCTATGAACTTTCAATCCAATGAACTTTGAACCCTGTTACTATAGTGTAGGGATTATTATATATATACTACATAGACCCTATGAAATTTGATGCCTATTAATGTCTACCATAACTATACAATTGTTGTTCATCTTGTCTAATGCGTGTACCTGAATGTGTACCCAGTATTATTGATGATGTTTTACTAACAATGAATGATTGTGAATAACGTACTTGTAAAGTGAGTCGATGTGTCCCATATGTTCAATTTAATTCATCAATCCGTTGTCTCATCCATTAGTCCATTGTACTCCATCCATTATTTCATCCTTCCATCATTAGTCACTCCATTATCCCACCCATTAATCCATTATATTTGCATTACCCATTCATTACTTCATTATAATACTTGCATTATCTCATCCAGTAGTCCATTATACTTCATCTATCAAATCATTAGTTCATAAATTTATCCATTATACCTCATTCAAAATCAATCTAATATTCCATCCATTAGTACATTTGTGGTAACTGTATGGACTATTGTTAGCATTATAATTATTATGCAATATAGTGTTATATTGACTCAGTGTGTATTAGTCTAGAATATTCTCTAGCATGTCTATTGCATGTGTTATCCATGTGTTTTCAGTCTATATATAAGTTCTATAAATAGTTATTGTCAGTTGTTGTTAAGTTCATTATTATCAGTATTATTGAAGTTATACATAAGATACCTCGAGTTACTACAACATTATACTTTGTTCATCAGTACATTAGTCATGTATTGCCCATTGCCTATGTAGTCAGTATAGTGATCGTATGTTTGGGAGTGTTCAAATACTAATGCTTATGCTGTCCCTCAGTGGAAACCTGTCCTAAAGTAAGTGTTATACATTTTCCAGAGTCATATCTATCTGTTTTAAGTACACCATTAAACGAATTCACATATCCTGACAACTACATCACACCCAAAACAACGCCCAGTTATGTATACCATGCATCTTTCTAATTATATCAAACATGCTGTTATTTTGTAAAACTTGTTAATTTTATTTTCCATGAATTTTAAACTAAGTAAGCATCAAGAAAATACTACATTCAAAATTTACTACAGGTACAACTCAAAAGAAACACGATTACTTTAAACATGTACTACATACTAATAGTCTATACATGATGATTTGAGCTGGGTTGAAGAAAAAAAGAAAAAGGAAGAGTAGTCTAATCTTATAGTGTGATATAATTATTATGTTCTTAATTTGAATTATTACCCCAGCGAAGTAAGGCTTTTCTCATTTCATCTGGTTCATCATCATCATCATCCATTGCTTCTAATCTTCTGTTCTTGTCTTGGGATGTTTTTATTGTTGGACACCACCTGAATGATGAATATTTTATCAATGCTTGATAACAAATTAGGCTCACAAAACCGAGTAATAATAAGAGAGTCAATGAAGCTGTACAATATGTTACTACATGTACAGATGATCTGTTAATAGACAATATAGTAGTAAGCTGTAGGGATACTATAGACAGACAACTAATGTCTATATGATTTAACTTGGGACTTCTGAAAGGTTTAACTGATGCTTGTATTAGAGTCAATGAAGCTAATCCTAAAAACTGCATAAACAACATCAGTGATATGTTGTATCCTCTCAATGATGCATAAACTATATATATATACACCACTACTATTACACGTACTCCAAACCAGTAACCCATTCCATTTTTATAAGGTCCATGGAAGGACTCAACAAATGGTCGAATATAGTTAATAAATCTCCTCCATCTCATACAGTAGAAACCAAATGTGACAAATAGTATGTAAGGGATAATGAAAAACACCAATGTGGCAACAGCGAGACAGAATAGTACCATATGTTCTTTGTCATGTAGATAGAAGATATTACCATCTCCATACCACACTGTGACATCACCATTCATCTCAGTTTTAACAGGAACGAACACCAGAATATCAATAGTAGTAATGAGTAGTTTAGAGAATGAGAAGTGAATGAGTGTAGCTAATACTTGAATTGATGAAGATGCTGTCTGGTTTGAGATACGAATAGAATATCGACTCAATATGATAAATGCGAAAACAAGAACCCATAAGTATATAGGATATATGAACTGTAAACCAGTCTTAATAGATGGAGTCATTCCATTATACAAACACAATGGAAATCCAAGATTAAGATTCATCAATGAGACAAATACTTTCATGGCATAGAGAAAGAACTCATTTCCTTGTAAATAGTCAATAGTTGACACTGTCATAATATTACATGTCATGATAATACCAGCTAGCGGTCCTGCCGCTATTGTGAGATGTAAAGTAAGTAAAACAGTCACTATAACTACACCAGAGATAGCGTATCCATTTAGTGTTAGTAACCAAATGTTAGAACACCTCTTACAATCTGTTATACCAAAGACTACACTCAGATTAGCTTGACATTGTCCACAAAGAACTCCAGTTTTACTATACACACAAACTGAGTCTAATTCTGTCATATCAACTGAAGTAATGGTATCTTTACAATTCCCTTGTGGACATACAGTAGCATATCCTAGTCCAGTAGTGTTTCTGACTGATATATCTCCAAACCAGCTACCAATAGGTCTAGTGATAGATGTAGTTGTGATATTACAATGTACATTATCGATTATACTAATTATAAACTGATTACATGTACAAATTCCATTCCTTATCCTGAATCCCTTAGGACAGCGATCAACATCTACATCAGCAAACCATGTAGGAGGACTACCAGGTGTAGCAATAGTGAAGAGTCCATGTGTCCGCTTATCAACTGTATTGAGTATGTTGTATATTATCGGAGTATATTTAGAACCTGAGAGTGCCACGAGAGACTGGCCAGATTTCAAACTAAGTGTTGTATTAGTACTATGAGAATTCACAATTGCATTACTAGACACAAAACCAACTGCTGGTGAATATACTATACGTTGTGAACCATCTACTGCAGCAAGATACAATAGAATAGATTTACCAGGATAAGTGTGGATTGTACGTTTGTAACTACTAGAGACTTCACAGTTTGTAATGGGACTATTAGATGTGTTGTTAGATGGTTTACATGAACATATATTCACTGGTTGTGAGGACATTTGTTTTAATCTATTATTAACTGTTACTGATGATTCAAAGGTGATATTCAGTAAATTTGTGATGTTAACATTTTGTGGTATATTCAAAGAATAAGATTGCAAACAGTTGAATAATGGGTTAGCATAGATACTGTTACCAGCAAGTCCTGCTTTATTGTCAATGAATGTCATATTAATATCCAATTCTCTATGGACTGTCTTGTTACTATAGATCTGTATTGCACATATCTTATTTCCAGGAACATCTTCACCATCACTATATATAGCTCCTCCATATAATAATGCTTCATTATTGACAAATGTCGCATTTAAGTGTTCATGTAGTATCAAATATGAAGACTGAAGAAGGGATATGGCAGCTCCATAGCTACCCACATTATCTTGGAATAGTATCGTCCCTTTTAAATTCAGATTAGTATTGTAAGCCGTGATAGCTGGTGACAAGTTGCTAGTGAAAACACTTTTGCCTGTTATTGTTACATTGTTCCAATTTACAAATGTCATTGATGCTACTGTGGAGTATAAAGAAGTATAAGCAGTTCCTTGAAGATTATTGTGAGATGTGCAATTATCCAAAGTCAATAACAGTTTAGATCTTTTGACTTTATCATTTAAAATGGCATAAATTCCTGAACCTGCTAAAGATGCATAACTCATTTGAAATGTGCTCATTTTAATGTATATAACATAATTGCCATCACATGTATCATGAATGTTGATATACATAGCTCCACCATACTTAACATCACTTTCCGATGAATATACATAATGCAATGTATTTCCATTTTTTCTAAAGTAAACATGATTTATGTATATAGGATTAAAATAGTGATATGATGGATCCCTTGTTACTGGCAATCTACTACAACAAAAGCTATGGATACTTAATGCTGAGCCTCCATCTTGTTGTGGATTTATCTGTAATCTATCATTTCTAGTAAACATTGAATCACTCACGTGTATATACGAATTTTTCATTCCATTGAGAAACATGACAAGCATTCCTCCAGCAACTGAACCATAATTAAAATTCTTGATTAGAACACGATGAACAGTAAAGTTTGCATAATAACTCTGAGCAAAGATTACTGTTATACCAGCAGCTCCAATAATAGGTAAATTACATGCTTCATCATTTTTCATATAATGCAGAGATGGAATCCCAGGAATGTAATTAATATTTTGCGTTACAATAGTTTTCGATTCTGCATTATTGTTTGTAAAGCATAGTTTTGAATAATAACTTTCTTTTATGGTCAACGTAGTGTCTTTAAATACGACCATTAGACCACTTCCTGCACATGAGAAATCAATATCAGTTGTACATTTCTGAACTATTCCCTCTACTAAATTAACATCATCTAATATTCCTCCCATTGTGTTTAGTAGCATTATTCCATATCCATAATAGCCTCCTGTTATATTGACATTTGTAATTGACAGATTCTGACAATGATTAAATACCAATCCTGATTTCTGTCTCACTCCTAAATATGGAGGAGTATCATTAAAGATTCTTACTGCTTGTGATGTTATTGTAACTCCACAACCAAAGAATTGTAAATTCTTTATACGGAGATAAGTCATGTTGAAGAAACTGAATGCAACACTTGAATCATTTTTATGAATACAGTGTATGGAAGGTTGACCATGGCCAGTGGACAAATTCCCTACTATATTAAGACGACTACGATTTTCAATGTGACAAAACCGAGGTCCATAGAGAGTGTACTTCAGCTGGTTTAAGTGTAATGTCATATTGTCATGAAGAAGTGTTGTAGAATTATCACACAAAAATGATATTATTTCGTGACTTGCAGTGATAAAAATATCTCTTTGTGATGTACCATTACTGGCTGCAACAATCCACAAACCGAGACAGATTTTAATGAATATAATACTGAAACTAAAAAGTAGCTAATAAAATAAATATTGCAATTAATAATTATCAACAAAAATTAAACACAACTTCCACATAACGACCATACATGTGATTTTATTTCTACACAGAGAGTACTACTATATGAACATGACAGCAAGGTGTGTACACGAAATGATATTCATAATTCCTCGGGCTATGCCCTCTAGAATATGAAGCAATTGCGTCATGACTGCTGCGGTTGTATCGTTACAGCATTTTAGCGTGTGAGTACTGTCAATTTTGGGTATCAAACTTCAGTAGAAGAATGCAGATTTAGTAAGTGTATATGCCCAATATAGCACCTGCTGCAGAGGAGATTTTTGTGGATATAATTGAGGGATGTTTCCATATATTATATATATATACTAACTAACATGTTACATATACGTAATAATTGCTATAATTTAACACTGGAATTTTGATGAGGTTTAATGTAAAATAACTTAACCATATCAAAATTAATTGTTAACATATAATTATATCTTAAAATCTTTGTTCTTAGTGTACTCAAGCAGTTAATATAATAGCAGTTAATATATACATATCCCTCTACATCCTATAAACAGTTAAACATATACTTGGATAATCACATGAGCTATAATCATGCATGTATAGAAAGTAAATTTTTTCTTTACAGTATAACAACAGAATTAACTAGGAGCACTTACAATTTCATCTTTAAAGTTTTGGAGAAGAAAATGAAAGATACTAACTTCTCTATCTGAAGAACTATGACAAAAAATTTAGTATTGATCTTTTCTTTATACAATGAAAGCAAGCTTAGGGAGAAACAACAACAATGACAAAAAATGTCTCTATTGTGTAAACACTATTCAGTATATAATATCCAAAACATTGTTCACTTTACAACATTAGTGTTGTTTTTAATGCAAAGTAAATGATTGTATAGCTAATTAAAGTTGTGTGACATGTGTATTGCATACTGAAACAATCATAGAGTACAAAAACATATTATGGACATATAATGGATGATAATAATCAATACACAAAATACATGTCCATTATCA
Source organism: Petrosia ficiformis (assembly GCA_947044365.1). Taxonomy (NCBI): domain Eukaryota; kingdom Metazoa; phylum Porifera; class Demospongiae; order Haplosclerida; family Petrosiidae; genus Petrosia; species Petrosia ficiformis. Next base: position 5,881,960 of record OX345636.1, read on the forward strand.
GATGTGATTTAATTATCATGGGAATTCCCATTGAGCAAAGAATAATCTAAGATTCTCAGTTCCTGTGTTCTGTTATGTTTTTCATTATTTCCAGCCACTTTGAGCAGGCGTGCAATTTCTATTAACCAATTTTGTGCTTGAGTCTGGAAAATTTGATGAGTAGTCTATCATATATTCTCCCTAAAAGAGAAGTTAAATTGATTATTAGGAACACATAATCAAATAGAACTTAATAGCAAAGGAAACTTTACATAATGCTCCATAAATAGTACATACTCAGTTAGCCTTGTTATACGCAATACTGATACATGACTTAGCTCTATTTTATAGGTATAATTGATATGATAATTAGTAGAGGACGAAAGGTCAAATAAAATTACTGTCTCTCATTGAAATTGACTATAATATAATAATTATAGATATGATAGATCTGAGATGATGTATGTATACAGTGTGTGTGTGTGTAAATAAACTTTGTCACTAAAAAGATGCTATCAAAGTTCATCACTACAATAGAGAACACTATTAGCTAATTATAATTTAACTACAACATCTCAATCAAAAATTACAGAAGTCAATAATTATAAAGTTTTAGTTGAAATCTATATGTAAATACGTACTAGTATGGGTGCAATTAAGTGTTAAATTTAATAATTATAATGTACGAGAAAAGTCAAGTGCATTATGTGAATAAGAACTTAATTGACATGTGTTTTATAATGTCTACTATCATTTCTAAGTTGTAAAAGTCATGAACAATAATAAAACAATTATAGAACCTACAAACAAACACTATACTATTAATATTAACACTAATTATCAGATCAAAATGATTACTTTGATCTTTTCTATATATAATGAAAGCAAGGGAGAAACAACAACAATGACAAACAATGTGTCTATTCTGTAAACACCATTCAGTATATAATATGCAAAACATTGTTCACTTTACAACATTAGTGTTGTTTATCAATGCAAAGTAAATGATTGTATAGCTAATTAAAGTTGTGTGATGTGTGTATTGCATACTGAAACAATCACAGAGTCCAAATCTATCAGAAGGACATATTATGGATGATAATAATCAATACACAAAATACATGTCCATTATCAGATATGATTTAATTATCCTGGGAGTTCCTATCGAGCAAAGAACAATCTGAGATTCTCAGTTCCTGTGTGCAGTTAGTTTTTTCATTATTTCCAGCCACTTTGAGCAGGCATGCATATGTATCATGATCAGTTGCTATTAACCATATTTTGTCCTTGTGTCTGGAAACATTGATGAGTTGTCTATCATATAGCTATTCTCCATAAAAGAGAAGGTAATTTGATTATTAGGAACACATAATCAAATAGAGCAAAGCAAAATGCTTTGTAAATAGTACATACTCAGTTAGTCTTGTAACCGATATTACTGATACTTTACATAGGTCTAATTTATAGACATAATTAATTAAACATTGATACGATAAGACGAAGGTCAAATAAAATTACTGTCTCCCATTGAAATTGACTATAATATAATTATAGTATTAAATGATATGATCGATCTGAAATGATGTATGTATACTGTTTACATGTCAATAAACTTTGTCACTAAAAAGATGCTATCAAAGTTCATCACTACAATAGAGAACAGTATTAGCTAATTATAATTTAACTACAACATCTCAATCAAAAATTACAGAAGTCAATAATTATAAAGTTTTAGTTGAAATCTATATGTAAATACGTACTAGTATGGGTGCAATTAAGTGTTAAATTTAATAATTATAATGTACGAGAAAAGTCAAGTGCATTATGTGAATAAGAACTTTATTCACGTGTATTTTATAATGATATATTGCTGATCTTGTGAACTACCGAGCAGCTACAGGAGTAGGAGTGTGTACAGTGAGCATATTCACACATAAGAGTCACAATCACTTCATTTTTTTTTTTGATTGGCCATAAGTCATGTAATCAGCAAATAAAAAATGTCTGCTATCATTTCAATGTTGTAAAAGTCATGAACAATAATAAAACAATTACAGAACTTACAAACAAACACTATATTATTAATATTAACACTAACATTAACACTAATTATCAGATCAAAATGATTAGTCACCTAAATATTATCAAATATTATGATGTAAAATGGCCAATGAACGAGCAATTAGAAAATTCTTTATTGGGACTTGGTCGCTTTTCAATTATTATGTAAAATGTAACTAAATACATATGATTTGTATGCTTTAGCTATATGAATGCAAATATTACATTCATATAATTTATTTTTAAAAGAAAGCCAATCACTTTCAATGATTCAATGTTTATATAAACTACAATCAGTTTCCAGTAGTCTTGCAAGCTTCTTGCTGCATTCAATCTGGTTCCAATCTGTATCACTAGGAACAACCCTGAGGAGTAGAGGAGAAGGTAGTGGGTGGGTGGTCACTCTGGCAGGGTAACTGTAGTTGTCGATCGGAGTTTGATAGTGCCTAGAAAGGTAAATTTTATGGTTTTACTCAGAAGCTACAGAATTCTGAATGTTTCCTCAAAATGCATTGTACTTGGCGCAAGAATTGGGATAGTCTCGCGTACCAGCCCCTCCCACTCGTTAGAGTGGGAGGGGCTACGCAGGAGACTAGTACTAGGGAGTGGAGTGGACGGATGCAATCAGTTTCAAAATACAACATGATGTGATATCACATTAATTTTATGTAATACCAACCTTCGTATCTTCTGATGAGTTCTTTTCCATCCTGAAGGTGAGGAAATGTAGCTAAAATCTCCATTTTTCCAATCATGGACAAAACCACGAAAGCCACGTCCACCAAATATGGCGTGCACCAAGTACAATGTATTTTTGAAAACAAATAGAGCCGTTTTCTGAAAATCTTTATAGTTACATCCCCCCTCCCTAGTGCCTACTCAGGGTTGTATTTGAAAATAAACATTTGCCCTATAACTAATGTCAGAGCTCTCAACTCTCACGAGTCTTACACTGTGGCGTGTCTAGACCTGAATACCAAGGGTGGCCTAGCACCTATATTGGTTAATAATGGCGCACGAAGTGCGGCACAAATTTTTTAATTATTATTTATTCATTAGAGGTGTGGTCGATGTTACGACGTACGTTACGTACATCAGTAATGGTACATTATCGCTATTATTGATGATGAGTCGGAAGACAACTGAGAATCTGGCACTGTTCACGATCTTCGTGGGTCTACTGATTCAATGCTGTCAGAGTCCAAATCAGACTCAGTTAATCCTGTAATCGAGGCGAAATAGGCTCATTTCTGCAAACCACGATACACGGGGGCATTAATTAGAATTGTTATTAAGACAACAGGGGGGGCCTGGGGCCTCCCCAGGACCTCCCTCCCCCCCTAAACATGCCAGTGGTCTCACACGTAAAAATATTATACAACGTATAATTATTACGTTTCTGCTCTACACGTAGTCTCGTAAGCCAGACTCCACCTCTAATAATCAGACGGGCGGGGAATCCTTACTTCCTCGCCCATCCAATTATTAGAGGTGGAGTCTTGCTTGCGAGACTACTCTGCACCATGAAAACGATATCAAAACCCGACAATTATAAATACTGATGTTCATTTTGAATTTGAGCATTTTGAAGTACACATATAATTGTTGTTAATGAAAAGAAGAAAAGTTGCTTACTGATTTTAAAGATACATATATAACTATTGTACATATGTTTTGTTCATGTTTGGTATTTTTTGTTTTCTATAGCCCAGCTTCCTTTACAATCATTGTACAGTGTACATTACAAACAAAAACAGCATGGTCAGTGAAAAATTCATCTGTATTAACTATTAACCAGAAAAGTGAAAAGAATATACTAACTTTGTGTATTTTTGATGACAATGATGAGCAAGATATAGGAGTTAAAAGAAGTGATGATGGACAAAGATATTACAGAGTTACAGTATACATGCAGAAACATAAAACTGCATCAACGAATGAGAGAGTGACCCTTGTTATATATAACACCACAAACCCGACAGAAATTAATATCAATGCACACATGCACAGGTCGACACAAAATTAAGGGCAATGGTACACTGTAAAAATAAATGGGTTAATTTACAACTCTAAGTGGTTAAATGAGTTGACAGGAAGTAGCCCACACTCTCTGTTTAGTTTGCTATACAATCGTTCACTAAATTTCAGACACAATTATAGTTGTTAAATGTGTACTCTACAATTACAGCTATACAAAGCATTGTGCAATTAAATTGACGGGGCTATTATTGCTTCCTAAAATTAATAAGGACCATGAAATAACAATACATAATCACATACAAACTGATAATACCATTCTCAGAGGTCTTGTAAACTAGTACACCAATTTCACAGTCCGTAAGTATTACAAAGAAAAATATGACTGGAGTAACCCTCTGCTCTGCCTACACAGGTGAGAAGTGGCTGGAAAAGGCAGGGATGATTTCCATTTCTACAATGTTATTTTAACCTTTAGTTGGTTACAGGAATTTCACTCGTTTTTTCTCAATTGTGAATTGTTTTTCCTGCTAGGTTAATATTTACAAGTCACAGTTCATTTTATCTTGATCTATATTGACTAGTATAAAATACAATGTCATGTCAATAAAGCATAGTAACAAACATATTAATGAAATGTTAGCTGTATACGGTACAAGTCAAAAGTTTTGTTGTCACCTAGCACTAAGTCTTGTAGTGAAAAGAGCTGCTTGGAGGCTTGGTGCTCTTCTATAACCGACCTTGGTGGTGCCCAAAAGAAAGGGCTTTATTCATAACACCGGCTAAACTATAAGCCCACAAAGTAGTGCACAAAGCAAAGGGCTTTTATTCCAACACCGGCTCAATTAAACCACAAAGTGATAGGTATATATATAAACCAAGTATATATATGTAAGCGCTTTACACATACGTGTATGCAATATGTCAACGCTCTCTGAGTATGCAAAGTTACGAAATATTTCCATGAAATCATCCGGTGCATCTTCTCAAACTGTGCAAAAGACACTTACAGATGAGGGTGTTACTACAACGTGTGAAACTGTTCGCAGAGTTTGGAAGAAATACAAGATTCACAGTACTGTGAAAAGCTTTCATAGATCTGGACACCCAACTAAAGCAACTTCATATATTCTGCAACTTATAGATTCTTTAATGACAGAAAATGACGAAATGACTGCATCACAACTGCGATTGCTTCTGAAGCAGCATGACATAGATTTGTCTGAAAGTAGTATTCTCCGTTTTAGGCACAACCTTGGATGGTGCTGCATATTGCCAAATTATTCGTGGAGTTAACAAACTGAAACGGTTTGAGTGGGCACATGCAATCATGTCTTCTGAACTGTGATAATTTTCATGATGTAATATGGAGTGATGAATCAACTATCCAATTGGAGTGACACAAACGCTTTTGTTGTGGAAAAATCGGTGCAAAGCCAAGAAACAAACCTCGGCCAAAGCATCCTGTTAAAGTGCATGTGTGGGATGGTATTAGTTGGATGGGAAGAACCAACATATGTGTCTTTGCTGAATAATGTGCCCAAACATATACTGAAATTCTGAACAGATGTCTTGTTCCATTTATAGACCGCACATATCCAGATAGACACCAATTTATGCAGGATAATGATCCCAAGCACACTTCAAAATTAGCTCACAGTTCTTTGCAGAAAAAAACATCAATTGGTGGCGAATACCACCAGAGCCCCCTGATGCCAACCCCATAGAAAACCTGTGGCATGAATTGAAGGTATGTATACTATATATATGTAGTTACGTATTTTGGTATTATTATAACTTGAATATATTTTATTATAACAGTGTATGTACAATTCAATAGGCTTCCAGTAATGTAAATGTGATAACTCGAGGTATTTTATGTATAACTTCCAATATATATATTCAATAACAATGATAATAGTGAACTTAACAACAACTGATAATAACTGACTTACAGAACTTATAAATAGACTAAAAACACATGGATAACACATGGAGAACACATGCAATAGACATGCTAGAGAATATTCTAGACTAATACACAATGAGTCCAATAACTGTTAAATATAACACTATATTGCATAATAATTATAATACTAACTATAGTCCATACAGTTACCACATTTCCTCCTTCCTTAAATGTAAGGTTCAGGGGAATAACGAACAGGAGGTCTTCTATTCCTGTTAGACCTTCGTTGATTGTTTGAAGTGTGATTCATACCAGTTTCATTCGGATATAAGGTGGAATTTTCCATGCGAGGAGGCTCTTGAGTATCTGTAACGGTAGGGTACGGCACTCATTCAATCGGGAAGTCTATGAGATTGGGAATAGATCCATCATTAGTTATTGTAGGATTAGAACTTTCGTTTTCAAATCTTTTTCTAATTTGATTTATATGTCTTCTCCACACTCGTCCTTCCTCTAATTTCACGAGAAATGACACTGGGCCAGTTTGTTTCACGATTTTCCCTGGTAACCACATTTGACCTGCACTGTAATTTCGAGTATACACCAGATCTCCTTTTTTAATTGATCGTTGAGACGAATGATTGTCATGATTGAATTTCTGTCTTTGCTGATTCCTTTGCACTGTAGTAAATACATCAGGTTTAAGTTGATCAAAACGAGTGTTTAATTTTCGACCAAACAACAGTTCGGCAGGAGAATTTCCTGTAGTAGACTGTGGAGTGTTTCTATATGCAAAGAGAAAGCGTGCAACTCTATCTTTAACTGATCCTTCTCGAAGTTTCTTGAGACCTTGTTTGACTGTCTGTACCGCTCTTTCGGCCAAACCATTCGAAGAGGGGTGATACGGTGCTGATGTTATGTGATGTATACCATTTTTGGTGAGGAACTGTTTAAACTCTGCACTTACAAAAGTGGAACCATTATCGGTCACTACTGTTTGTGGAATCCCCAACTGAGCAAATGTTGTTCGAACATTTTCGATGGTTGCACTGGAAGTTGATGAAGCCATAACGTGCACTTCAATCCATTTGGAATGAGCGTCAACCATGATAAGAAACATGTGTCCTAAAAACGGTCCAGCAAAATCCAAATGAACTCTTGACCACGGACGTGAGGGCCATTCCCATGGATGCAGAGGTGCTACGGGAGGACTAACACGATTACTTTGACAAGTAGAACAACACTGAACCTTTTCTTCTATATCTTTATCTAAACAAGGCCACCAAATATATTGTCTAGCTAGTGCTTTCATCCTGGATACTCCTGGATGACCTTCATGAAGCTCCTGTAGTATTTGTAATCTCCCTTGTGGTGGGATTACCACTCGGTTTCCCCATAAAATACATCCATCTTGGTTCGACAGTTCCAATTGTCTTGTTCCATATGGCTTAAGATTATCTTCTATTGTAGTTGGCCATTGAGTGTGAATGTATTCTGACACTTTTGTCAGAATTGGATCTCTTCTTGTCCATAATCGTACTTGCTTGGCCGTTACTGGAGACTTCTCCAGAAATTCCAACAGGAGAACAGTTTCTGGTGGTAATGGAGGTGTCACCGTATCTGGCAAGGGCAGGCGACTCATAGCATCAGCATTCCCATGTTGTTTTGTTGATTTGAACTTCAAGGAATACTCATACATAGCTAAAGTGAGTGCCCATCTCTGAATCCTGGCTGAGGCTTGAGGGGGTACTGCCCTAGATTCATTAAATAGACTCAACAATGGTTTATGATCTGTTAGTAATGAAAAATGATGACCATACAAGTATGAGTGGAAACGTTTAACTCCAAACACACATGACAAACCTTCCTTTTCAAGCTGAGAGTAGTTCTTCTCAGCTGCTGATAGGGTGCATGACACATATCCAATAGGTTTCTCAGATCCATCTGACATTCGGTGTGCTAACACTGCCCCAATGCCGTATGCAGATGCATCACACGACAGTATTAGTTCCTTTTGGGGGTCAAAATGAATTAGTAGTTGTGAAGAGGTTAACAGATCTTTTGATTTTTGAAAAGCTGCTGTTTCTCTCTCTGACCATTTCCACTTTTGTTCTGCTCGCAATAACTTATACAATGGTACTAACTCGGTCGATAGATTTGGTAGGAATTTCCCATAGTAGTTTAAAAGTCCTAAGTATGACTTCAACTCTTGCACATTCCTGGGGTTGGGTGCATCGTTAACAGCTTTTACTTTCTCGGCGATTGGGTGTAATCCTTCACCATCGATTTTGTGACCCAAATAAGTAACGGATGGTGCCATAAAGACACATTTATTTTTTTTTAGTCGAAGTCCAGCATCCTCTAATCTGATTAGTACTTCACGTAGATTAGCCAAATGGCTTTCATTGCTATCCCCAGTGACGAGTATGTCATCAATGTATACTACCACATGCGGTAGCCCTTGTAGCAAATTCTCCATTGCTCGCTGGAAAAGTCCTGGGGCCGACGACACTCCATACGGTAGTCGAGTGTACCTGAACAGTCCTTTGTTGGTGTTAATCACAACATAATTCTTGGATGTTTCCTCTAGTTCAATCTGCTGGTAAGCTTGACTGAGGTCTAGCTTGGTGAAACTTTTACCACCAGCTAGTGTAGCAAATAGGTCTTCCACTTTGGGAATTGGATAACGATCCAACTTTGAGGCTTGATTAACCGTCAGCTTAAAATCTCCACAGATTCGAACTGAAGTTTTGTCACTCTTTAAAACAGGAACGATCGGTGCTGCCCATTCGGCATATTGTACCGGCTCAATAATCCCTTCCTTTGTTAATCTCTCTAGTTCCTTCTCGACCTTTGTGCGCATTGCGTAAGGTACAGAACGTGCTTTACAAAATTTCGGTGGTACTGTTTCATCTACGTAGAACTTAGCTTTAAAACCTTTCATAGTTCCTAAGGTCGCTTGGAATAATTGAGTGTGTTGTTCCAGTAGACTGTGTAAGGGATCAGTCTGTAGACTATGTATTTCACTCCAATCAAGAGTAATGGATTCGAACCAGTCTCGCCCAAACAAACTTGGTCCTTCTCCCGTGACCACTAGTAAAGGTAATTGAGCTTGCTGTGACTTGTAACTTACACTAACGTTTACGCTTCCTAATAATTGTAGTGGTTGTCCTGTATAGGTACGCAGTATGGCAGAGGATTTCTGTATCACTTTCGATGGCCACAGATGCCTAAATGTTTTTTCCGATACTAGTGATACTGAGGCACCTGTGTCCAGTTCCATAGAGACTGCCACCCCATCAATACACACAGGGATCGATAGTGGCTTGGGTTTTTCCTTCGATGTCAGTTTATACAGAGAGTATTCCTTACAATTTTCGCTCAACCTGTCATCGTCCTTTGTTAAACACTTTACAGATTTGTGACCTTGGCGATCATAGGCTTGTTTCTGGGGTTTACTGTGGCAGACTTTCATCAAGTGTCCTACTTTTCCACAGCTATGGCACTTTGAATTTTTATATCGACATTTAACATGCAAGTGTCCACCCTTTCCACACCTATAGCATGTAGTTGCTGGTGTTGATTTCTTTTGTTGCGAATACAGCTTGTGTACGGCTCCAGGCTGCACTTCTCCTACTCCGCTTGAACTCTGAAGAGTTTGTGCATTCTTAGTAGCTGCTTCCATCCCTTGAGAAATCTCCATTGCTTTTGTGAAAGAGAGTTTATCTTCTGCTAGTAATCGGCGTTGTATGGCACTGTCATTAATGCCACACACTAGACGATCCCGCAACATGTCATTTAGACTTTCTCCGTAGTTACAAAACTCGGCGATCGATCGCAGTTCGGATACGAACGTAGCTATGGTTTCGGCTTGTTGTCTGTAATGAGTATTAAATCGGTATCGCTGCACTATTTCGGATGGTGTCGGGCTGTGATGGCGTTGTAGTACTGTAATCAATTCCTCCAGAGTCTTGTCTCCTGGTTTTTGTGGTGATATCAAACTCCTTAGTAGCTTGTAGGAAGATGAACCTATAACTGTGAGGAAAATCGACTTTTTCTTGGCTTCCTCCAGTACTCCATTTGCTGCAAAATAATACTCCAACCTTTCGCAGTATTGTGTCCATTCTTCTTTTCCTTGTTCATATTCACCAATTCTTCTGATTAGACCAGCCATCCTCGTCACCAATATGTGATAACTCGAGGTATTTTATGTATAACTTCCAATATATATATTCAATAACAATGATAATAGTGAACTTAACAACAACTGATAATAACTGACTTACAGAACTTATAAATAGACTAAAAACACATGGAGAACACATGCAATAGACATGCTAGAGAATATTCTAGACTAATACACAATGAGTCCAATAACTGTTAAATATAACACTATATTGCATAATAATTATAATACTAACTATAGTCCATACAGTTACCACAGTAAACAATATTATTACATGTATGTCATTTTTATTCTCCAGGAGTATATCCGCTGAGAAGTAAAACCAAAAACAAAGAGGGAATTAATTGATGGAATTGAGAAAATTTGGGGAACAGTGTCCATTAGAAAGTGTCGAAAATACATTGTTCATCTTCATAAGGTTTTGCCTGAAATCGTCAGGAAAAGTGGAGAAGCTACAGGTTATTAAAGCATCACTACACATGACATATTTGTACTTCAGTTAATGGTGGTTGCCACAATATAATTATGTACTACACTATTGCTTTCTATACTATTTCTATAATACTGTGTGAGAAATGGTGGTTGCCACCACATCACAGTGATTGTTAATTATTATACTGTATAGCTGCTTGTTTATTTTACGTTTTATATAACTATGTTATTTACTTTTTGTTGTGGTAAATTATGGTGGCATGCTACCTCACAATGAGTTATAACTAATTCATTATCTTGCTATTGTGTACAATTCATCATTGAATAAAATTTATGACGAATGTTAATACTGGAATGCATGATTAAATGGAGCACACAGAAATTTCATGCATATAATTAAATAGTGATGGTTTAATTAAATAGTTGTTACATGTAACGTTCATCTGGCAGCCTTCACAAAACTAATTATTGCAGAATGCACTTGCATGAAAACAGGCTTCACACTTGCTAACATGAAAATAAGTTTAACAAAAAGTACATAATTAAGTACTTTTTGCATTCTCATTTTAATTATTGTATGTGCACATAAATTAACAAGAAAATGTTGAGCAAGGGAGGCATCCTCCACATTACCCAGATTTAGAGAAACAATAATATTATACATGTGTAACATAGGCGGAGGAAGGTTGTTGAAGTTGGGTAGGCTAAAAATTATATATTTTATAATACTGTATAATCATTGGTACGGCTCAGCCCTTATTCCCCTAAAATTGGTACGGCAGCAGCCGGACTAGCCGTACTGCTTCCTCTGCCTATGTGTAAATAAGTAACAGAAAATGAATAAAATGTTGAGCAAGGGAGGCATCCTCCACAATACCAAGATTTAGAAAAACACTAATATTATACATGTGTAAGGATGCAATACTAATGCATTGTTGGATATGCAGCCTCTAAGAGGCTTATGCAGTTGTTGTAGCTGTATGTAGAATTGGGTCTAAGTGGTAGGTAAAATGGTGGATATGGTCCTTTCATTTCGCACTTAGATCTTCTGGATGGACGTACTCTAGTTTTAAGGACTGGACTATCTATTGACTTATTGCACCTTGGACAATGTGTAATTTTATGGAAATCATGGTATGGAAGACTGCAGCATGATGTTGTGTTACGTTTTATAGGGGCATCCTCCAAATCCATATCTTTGCAGCACACACCACAAATGGAATACTTTACACTAGTACTGTTGTATTCAAATGCCCTATATCTATCCCTGATCAAGCTCCTAATTTTGGTAACTCCATGTATGCCAACACACAACAAAGACTGTAGAACCCCCAAGACGTTTTGCAGCCATGTTTAGATAGAGTTGGGCACACAAAAAGTCAGCCAAAATGACAGCAGATACAGCAGCATGAAAATCAGTTGGCATTTTATATGAAGTTTTATTTCATAAAATCGCACAACTTCTAAAAAGGTAGGCAATCCTAAATATGGATGACACTTAAGCAGTTTGATGCTTTCATCATGGCTATTGTTGTACAGGGTAGACAAGAATGGGATTTCATATAAAATTTCCCAAGAGAGAGAACAACACTCCTCTCCAACATATACTGGAATACCTAGGAGGAAAATACAACAAAAAGTTCAATAAAAAGTTTAAAAGCCAATAAAAAAACATTGTACAGAAATTAAGATTTTCTTGCAATTTACTGCTGTTCCATTGAAAATATGGTATTGGTTACATATTCTATCATATATTATATAAATATATTATATATATTATATGTGACCGTGGATCTGAAAATCAGTCACTTGGCAAATTATAATTTTTTTCTAAATAATAATGCTTGCTTTTAAATACTCGTTAGTCAACCATTTTGTACAGGCATCCAACTAAATTTGGTATCCAGGAAGAGCTACTACTGATCAATCTAGTTACCACATTTTAGTTCACTTCTACAAACTGGATGAATAATGAGCTTTTAAACACGTATGTTTGAAACATTTGCCAAGTGACTGATTTTCGCATCCACAGTACTAGTCACATTTAGCTAATTTTTATTATAATTATATATATATATATATTTAATTAACATTATACTTATAAATAATAATGTATAGCCATTCTTCAAAGTGTTATATAGCCATTCTTCAAAGCGTTACATAAAAATAATAATTTGTTATATATTGTTATAATTATGTAATTTTTAAACTAATATTATCATTATAATTATATGTATGTGTTATGTCATGCTAAAAGTGCTGTATCAGATTTATAATCACATGTTTACCTTCAAACGCTCTCATTTTGTATAGGAAGCCAATGAAATTTGGTATCTAAGTGGAGTATATAATATAACAATTCCTGGATACCAAGACTTCCTGTTCAAAATAGCGAGCAATTGAATGTAAGCATGAAAGGAAAAAGTCCCTTTTTGAAAATGAGGTCCTGTAGGAAATATAGCACTGGGTGTGATTGAGAAGCACGACGTGTTGCCGAATTCTGTATGAGGCTTCGAGACCACACCCTCGTGCTTTTTTCCTGTACAGCACTCACACTGGTGCTGTATGAAATGTTGAGACCATATCCCTGCACTTGCACTATAGATATATATATATATATATATATATATATATATATATATATATATATATATATATATGTAATAATTATGTGTATAGTATAATTATATAATTATATATAGTTGTACCATAATTATAATTACTAGCTGTACTCTATGAATCACAAGAAAGTATTCTCAAATTTCACAGATGTAAACAAGTTATTTTAAGCCAGAAAAAAATACAATTATTAGGCAAATAATTAGTTAACATACAGTACAGTAGTACTCTCTATGTATAGACATTTGTATTCTATTTTAATGATTTCACCACTCTGAAAAACAGTGAAAATATCCTCAAAATCTTTTTGCAGTACTAAAAATGGAACCTTACTCCCTCCGCCAAAACAGGACTTGGAAACATGCCCATTTTCTTGGGTCATGCATGCACATAACTCAAAAGATACCATTGCAATCAAGTTAACAAGCCACTTAATGTCTCTGTCTATACACTCACCTGGCGGAGTTTTATTTCTCTCCTCCATCTATATAACATGATAATAATAAAATGAAATAATAAATACAATCAGAAACTATGTAAGACATTAATGATGTATGTGCTATATTATGTAATGCAGACTACTTAGCGAGAGGATATTAAATTTATGAGAAACTAAAACATAATTATTCATATACTTTTAGTTTTAGTTTTGGTTATTTCTTGTACTTAAAAATAATTTAGTTCTAGTTCTAATTGGTTCACCTGCGTCACTATAGCATTTTAGATTTAGTTCAAGAACTAAAAATAAAAATGATGTACTAAACTTTTAGTTAAACCAAACAACACTGACAGGTTAGTTGTTTACGTAATAATGTTGAAATATTCGATCTCTATAAATAGAATACATTCCTAATAGTCTTACAAATTTTTATAGTAATTAATTTTTAATAGTTTAGTTCACATCTTTATTTAAAAATTGGTGCTTTTTAATTTCAGTCAGGAATAGATGAATTTTGAAATGGCAGTAGGATAATATGAACCAAAGTAGACTAATTAGTCATGCACTGTTAAGTGTTAACTCAGCTAACATTTTTTTGGCAGAATGTGTGCGTGTGTGTATGTGTGTACAAACCTGTATGACAAGGAAATGCTTGGGCAGGCTTGTTTTCAGTGCTGCATATGAACAAGAATATATAAATTTTCATATTATTTTACAATAATAAAGGATGTGAAGCATAAAGTAAAACCAAACATCATGTATTAAACTCACAGATAGTACACTCTGACATCCCTTCAGGCTCTGATCTTGTTCGTGTTTCATACAATGACAGTAATAATTTTTTATTATTATACTATAATTATATATTATGTACACTGTAAATTCTACTTCAAAAGAAATAACCCTCTCATGATTTCCAACTGGTCCTCAATGCAAGGTGACAACACATCCCAATTTTATTATTAAGTTGTTAGATGTCTTCTGATATAGATGTTAGCACACTAGTTGCAGTCTTTCAAACACATCATCTTTGCCAAACATTAATGTACTAACTAACCCTCATGCATAGAGCAGAGAAAGATAATTACTTGAAAGATAATTTTTGAATTGTGATCATAATAGTCAGGAAAAAAAAGGAAATCACTATAATTTTATATACATAAACATGGCACTCATCAATGTTGAAACACAAATTATATACTATTAAATTAGCATACTGGGAGCAACCACCAAGAATGCAAAGCAAAAAGTCTACTTAACTGAATACCAAGAAAAAAAGTGGCAACTACAATATCACTTACATGTATTTTGGCTTAATTTTTTACATTTATTGGAAATTGATACTAAACAAGTGTTTTTCCACATATTTTCAAACATCTGGTCACGAACTTTATTTTTTGATTGAACAATATTCTTCACTGCACTTCTTAATTGCGAAAACTTTTCTGGATTAAGTTGGTTATATCCTTTCAGTCAACCAGAAATGGTAGAAAATTTCAATACCCCTTCTCCAAAGTTAAATTTGGTTTTTGTAGTATGACTTCATGAACACTTTTGAACTTAGATGGTGAGATGGCTTGGATTGGTAATTGTGTTGTCATAGAGACATCAGGTGAGTTAAAGGCTTGTTGGTAACTAGATGGGGTCTGTAGACAGCTAGGCCCTGCCTCAATTTGTGCTGTGAGATTTTCTGAAGGGAAGAAAAGGGGTTGGCAACCACTATCCCTTCTGATGGATAGAAATGGGATGGGCAACCACTATCCCTTTTGTTATCATGAATAGAGAGAAATGATTTGTCTGTTAAATCGGAGATTATACTGGCGATGTCATCAATAGGAAAATGGCTGTGAACTGGTAGTGGTGGTGATACAAAAGTGTCAGCAGAAACCTGAAGACTTGAAGGAGGTGATTTGAAGGGTATAGATGGTGTAGATACTTCTGTACTGTTCTTAAGGGAAATTAGCTGGTCAATTTTCACTTCGATACTTCGGATATCATTTACTATTCTACAACTTCTCCTTTTCTAAAATTTTGTCCATCAAATTGGTGTTTTTTTTTCACTAAATCATATATCAGTCTCAACATTTCTGTTAGGAAGAAAAGGACAATTGTATATAAAGTACTCCTGTGATTATCTTCGCCGCAAAGCATAGGCAGAAGGGTATAGTAATCGTTATGTGTGTCTGTCCGTGTGTGTATTAGCACGTTTTCTGGAAAACTAAGAATGTTGAAACTTCAAACGAACTACTGGCAGACTTCAAATTATACAAGGAAAAAAATAACAATAGACTATTTCTAGAACCTTTCGGTTGTAAAGTTATGACAATTTCTTTAACTCACTGTTGCTGTTTCACAAGACTTCTAGTAGCAAAATTGTACATGGAAATAAGTGCTCTTGTTGAAGCCTATCGCTGTTGAATAACTGCTTGAAATCAAGTATAATTCAGGTAGTGACTGCTACAATATTGAGCACAGACTAAGCTTTCTGCCATGGAGCTCCACCTATTTAATTGCATGCTTGTGAGTCAAGCCACAGACAATAGTCTATAATTATAGAGTTTCTACTATTATCCATGGTTTCTCTAACTAATTACTGGGTAGGTGATAAGTTACCTATAATATTTCTGATTAGTAATTAAACTAGCTGATTTTAGAGGAAATTGTTTTCAGTCCAATCATGTCAGTGTGGCAAGGGTTCTGCACCTCAAATGCATTTATTTCAAATGTGATAATTTTAGACATTAGTAAGTGGATAGGGACGAGACTATTGCATAGTAGGGTGTCAGACAATCAATAACTAACTGCAATATAATTCTACCTGAATTGACTTGTAAACCTTTGTCAGGGAGGCCTCCATCACCTGATAACTGCAAAGCACTTTCAGTAAAATCAGTGTTAGTAACACGAGCTTCATTTTCTGTCCAATGCAAAGAATCTGAAAAAGATCAATAAAAGCACTGTTTGTGCATTAGAACTAATTTATTGCAGGGAAGGGCAGTGCTTCAGTGAAGCCATGAAGTCCCGAGGCATAACCCAACGGACTTCCGAGGCTTCACAAAAACACTGCTCCTTCCCGAAGAATATAACGGGTCTTATATCACTGGCAGGAGGTAGATATCTAAACTTATACAATATTTATACTCTATTCTGACCAATATATACCAATTAACTTGTAGCTTTCTTGGGTTTTCAAGTTCACTGGCACATCCTTGGCTTCAATCCATGCTGTCATGAAATCAGGAGGATGATAGAAAGCAACTGACATTCTAACAAATTGCACTATACAGCTATACAGTCAAAACTGATTTCTAACTCTTTGTTTCTAAACAGAAACTAACATCGTTGAAGTCAATGTTGAGGTAACACTGTTGCTGAGCACGGTGCTGCTTAACAATTGTTAACTGGAACTGATTGGTTGGTTCTATTTGCATTTGCAGTAAGGAACTTAAACCTGTTATATCCCTTGAATTCTACAACGTGATTAGTCAGGATAGGGTAAGTACAGTATAATAAGCTATATAGCCTATTCAGTGTCATGTTCAGTTCATTGCATGGTAGGTGTCAGACAATCTATACCTGGACTGTTTTGTAAATCTTTGTCAGGGAGGCATCCATCACCTGAATACTGCAAAACATTTTCAGTCAAATCAGTGTTAGTAAGGAGATATTTATCTTCTGACATATGCAAAGAATCTGGAAACAATACAAAAAGTTAAAAGTTAGTGTCCATAACTAAAATGATGCTAGCTTTTGTTTAACAGATATTTTAATTTTTAGCAATATCTAAACATTATAGGAATGCTTAAAAATTGGCCAGTAATACACATTTTTTGCCCAACAGAATTGAAGTTATGAATATAGATTATCATAGGCGTACAATATTGACCACTTTTAGTTATAGCTATATATACCTGGCCTTATTCACTTTAATTAACTAAAATAATAATATTAGGCTTACTAAAAGGGTTTTAGTTTTAGTTAAATAACTAAAAGTGCCCATTATAGGCCAACTTTCATTTTAGTTAGTTAATGTCATTGCAGTAGAGTTATAGTTTAAAAAAGTCATAATTCCTTACTAAAAGAGGGTTTTGTTTTAGTTAACTAAAACAACACTAGTACATACATAGTTATAAATGAGTCAGATATTGGGAGGGGGCTCTAGGGCGGACTCCTGCCCCTTTTTCCTAAGCCTATGATTATTATATATTTATAACTAGCACATTGATATTCACAAAGAAATAACGCTAACCAGACTGTTTGATGCCTGCTTCACCAATACTTGTTAGCAAAATGTTTGTTCCTATGTACATGGAGTATAATAATTAATACAATGTATGATAATAAGAACTGTTAAATATGATACTTCTCCAATTGTAATTATAATTAACTAAGTCAAAGTTGAAGCAAGGTTAGGTGTCCTCAACCAGATTTGCTTACACTAACTAACCACAATCCTGCCTTTGATACAGACAGTTTTATCAACCAAATACCAACTGATGATGATTGCAAGTTTGCAACTGTTTATAAAACATCAACTGTATTCCGATAATGGTATATGGTCATGCATTCTTGTCCAACTGTCCCTGGGCAGCTGCAAACCACAAATACCACCATAAACATATGCTGTAGTATGACCACTTCAAAATCACCTCTCGATAGACATGTATTACTACACTATAGTAACAATAACTGGAAATTGGCCAATGCACATCACAGGTGATTGTCTGTGAATCAATATCACTTACCACCCCCCCCCCCCCCCTCTATGGGAGGTGATTAGGACCATCAATAGTGGTAGTGATGCATAACAGAAGACAAAATCATTTAATGTTTGCAAACTCCAGTTCAGTATGGTTACCTGCTTCTGTGCATAGAGATTCTTGCAATTAATGCTGAGCTTTCAAAACGATTTTACTGCTCATGTGGTTCTGACCTTTGACCTTTAAAAAATATTTATGAGGGAAGCAGCAATGGACCAGAAACAAGAAAACCAGGGCCTACGATTTGCAGAAGAGAATGGACGAACAAATAGAAACTTGTAAATTACAATAACATTTTACATTACAGCACACCTGAGTGTGCACAATCCGAGATAGCTAATTCATTGGACTGACCTTTCTTTTCTCTATTGGTGGCTTTCTTGGGTTTCTTTGGAGGATTTGGATTGTCACAGTCTTGTTGCAGGTGTGATTGTAACTCATCTTCTGAACCTAGAAAGGCAGATCAGATTCTAGTATGCCAGAAGTAAATATCGAACTCAACGCAAAATATAAATTTTACAATTATAATATGTATAATTATATATAATTATATAATTTCATAATAATAATAATAATAATAATAATAATTTTCCTTACAGGTGTCGACAATTGAATCAATTTGTTTCTTGCTGGGACATCTTTTCCTGTTGGACCTTCGAATTGCGTCCACTGCAGTTGAGACATTAGTAGTTGGACCATCCACTGATGTTGTAGTAACAGAAAGAGGCAAACCAACATCCATATTCGGGCACACTATTTTCGCTTTCAGACGATATCTGCCGTATGGTACTAAAACTGTATCGCCTATTGTAGCGTTTGTCCTACAACTATGTTTGTCCAAGACAACTGCCTTCTCTATGTTTCTTATCTCTCCGTCCAGAGGCAATTTGTTATCAAAAAATTTAACGAAGCAAACTGACATTTCCACTGTGGTCGACAAGGTCGGCAAAACACTTACGTATACCCTTAAGGCTTTGACACTAAATATATGTATACTCATTATTGCGTACGCAATCACCCTTCACCAGATGAAAAAGTCGGTTTAAGGCCAGCACTGAAAGGACCGTTTGCCACATTACTTTTGACGTGTACAATAGTATTGTAGGTGCAACATGTGTGTGTTATTATTAGTATTCCAACACTAACATCTACGAAAACAACATGTTACTTCCTGTAATTAGCATAATTATGTACATGAATTTGTACTTATAATAGTAAATAACATGTGTTGCAGTCCACAGATATTTGAGAAGATAGTACATGTACGTAATTTATGTTTGAAGTACCTTTTGTTACCACTCCTTACTATGGCATGTACCTTATAATTATGCTAATCAAGAAATAAGATACTACTTGTAAGCATTACCTAGCAAGAAAAGAAATAAATGTTTATTTATACAGTGTGATTATTAAAATTGTGTTAAAATTGTGTTGAATCTCATGTAACCAAATGAGGGTTAAAAATAACCCATTAATTTTTACAGTCAAGAAAACTCAATCGTACCTGTTTATAACAGTTAATCAACTTGAAAGTTGTGTGTTAACAAGATATAGAATTGTAATTTCACTAAATGAATGATATATATATATATTTATTATCTCTGCTTAATGTGCATAAGAACTTTAAGTGAGGTAGCAAAATCACATGACGCACAAACGTTTCCAACATGTACAAGATCTTAATTGTTGAACTTGTTGGTATAGTGACTGCATGTGTGCACAAAATAATTTCACTTTGTAAGTAACATGTCAATGGAGTTGCTTTCCACTGTATATATAAGCTTCAATCCACCTATAGAAATGCTGGAAAACATGCAGGTATTCTAGTAAACAGAATGGTATACAACCTACTTTTGATTTCCTTACACAATTTATGTAATACTAGCTAATACTCTTTGGAGTTTTAATAGAGCAGCAGTAGTGAGAGAGAATATCTAAATAAACAAAGATGATACCTCAAACTAAATCAAGGTAACTAACTACTCCTATATACAACATAATAATTATTATGTTACTGCTCTGCTCCATGAATAACGATATCAAATCCAATATTCCTATAATTATATATAAAATGTTATAGAAAATATTTATATATAATTATAGTTTCACTCGCAAAAATTGATCACGTGCATTATGATGAATTCGGTCACCATTTGCCCGTTCCCGCAGTTGCCTTACATCTTCGAATATTTTCTGACGGACAATGCTTTTTCTTATCCTCTTACTAACTTTTGCTACTAGCATCCATATCATTCAAGGTGATTCGTACTGTATTGGTCCTTGCAGTAATCCATGTATAGAGAAATATGAAACTATTTGTGGCAAAAGTACCTTTTGTGTCCTACTACTATACCCAGTGGTTGTCAACAACCCATGTACCAGTCATGTAGTGATATACAACAATACAATCCTTCTCTCCAATCAGGATATTATAACATCATACTGACTAATGGAAGTATTGACACTATTTATTGCGATATGGATGGATCTTATTGGGATGGTAAGGGAGGATGGACAAGAGTGGCTTACCTCAACATGACTGAACCTGGATCAACATGTCCCCCTGGATTGTCATTATAGTTACACAGTAACATTAATCATGGAGTTTGTGGCCGACCTAATCCTTCTAATGCCGGATATAATTCTACATTCTTTTCAAGTAAAGGATTCAACTATAGCAATGTATGTGGACATTTGAGAGGGTACCAATTTGGTTCAGTTGATGCATTTCATTTAGTGAGTGTAGATTCATTCTATGTTGAGGGTGTCTCGCTTACATATGGCAACAGTCCTCGTAAACACATGTAGACATTTGCAAGCGGCGAGGATGATTTTGAAGCAGGTAATGATGATTGTCCATGTAACAATGGCAGTAATCAACCTATTCCATCATTTGTTGGAAATGACTACTATTGTGAGTCTGGCAACTCTGTACATGACTATGAAACTAAACTATATTCCATGGATGCTTTGTGGGATGGAGAACAGTGTAATGGAATAGAATATCCATGTTGTTCTGCTTCAAATATGCCATGGTTTCTTAAAAGCCTCAGCAAAACAGTAACTGATGATATTGAGTTAAGAGTGTGCAGTGATCAAGGCTTGAAGAATGAAGGAAATCCACTGGATTTTATCGAACTTTTTATAAAATGAAATGAAGAACCTGCAATTGCATCTTTTATACAAACTCAAGAAAAAAATGTTACTTTCATATGCATTCTTTGCTTTTCTATTTTACCTGCGTACATGGTTTAATTGTAGTACTGTTTTATTATTTTTGTAGTACTTACAAAAATAAAACAAGGTCTTTACTTTTTGTAGCTACACTGCAGAAACAAAATAGTTAAAATAACTAATTTAGTGGTTTTAAGTATATACATTTGCTAGGATTTAACAATTAGTTGGTTGTTCAGAATACACACATCCTTATACTACAGATACACTTTGTACTTTGTACTAATTATACCATAATTTTAGGGTGCTGCCTACTCATATTTCATGTCAAAGATTTAGTGTAATTTATACTAAAGTACATGTAATTATATCTATAATTTATTTTCAATTTATAATTTTGAAAACTTGGTGCACATTACATTCCTTGCTACTGTACTAACCAATAAAATGGTTATTTTAACGATTTATTTTTTTGCTGTGTATAAGTTACATTTTTAATATTACATTTGTGGATTACACGATACAGATCCTCTGACAGTAATTCAATGCTACTAATAATTAAGTGTTGCATTGACTAGTGCATAGTATATAGCATAATAAAGAATGGTAACAAAATCACAACACCTGTGATGTACTATTATTAATCCTATTCTAATATCTGTGAAAATAACAGATATTACTTACACATATATGCATTCCAGAGTAATTAGTATGTACATGAAGTTGTACTGAAATAAGATCTTTTGTGCTCCACAGATATTTGTATTGAATTAGTGTGGGATTTACACATTTTGTATAAGTGTACATTGCATTTTTTTTTGTTACCATCCATTAATATTGCATGTACTATATAATTATATATACTCATATACTTATATACTTATATATCATGATCAAAAGAAACAGATTAGTATATACTTTGTAAACATACTAGCAAGGAAAAAAACAAGCCCTGATTTGTACAGTCTCAAGTAGTATTGTTTTAGTTAACTATAAATATAATGAAACTAGGCATATGCTATAAATATAAATGTGGTCATTATTGTCACAATGAAACAACACGACTCTCAAGAGGATATTGCATGTCCAAGGTATAATCATATATTAAAATGTCAGTGGTAACTTTAGTTTCACAATGTTCTTCTTACTCAAAAGACAAATATAGTCTAAACAAGCCGCACCCTTGTTGCAGGTATTGTCATTGTGTGGGTGTTGTGTTGTCAAATTGTTTGTGTATGTGTGTTGGAGAGACAGAGAGAAATGGAGGTATGAAGTTAAATCACACTACTCTTTTCATTGATAAGCCATGGGTGTGGCAGTTTTGAATATATGTATGTACATGCATTGACGTTTAAATGATATCTATCCATATTATAAACCATATAATTACTGACCACCACTGAGTTCAGTGTATGCTACACAATGCACATAATAGTTAATGTACATTCAAGAGACACATCTGAAATGTTAGACATCATATCAGACACAGAAAGATTAGCTAATGATCTCTCATCAGTTGATTTAATATCATATTTTCAATAAACATTAATAAACTATTACATTATGAGGTTTTGAAAAAACAGAGAGCCCAACGTAGACAATATTAGCTCAAAATATGTTAAAAGAATAGTGAGAGCTAGAAATTGAGAATATACTGTTGTAATGAATGATGGTGAGGTGTGATATCATTTGACGTGTTCATTCAACCATGACTACAATCATAATTATTATTATATTAATTACAATTACTATGATTACTGTTATTATAACTATAATTAGGATAATAATAATAATTATTATTATTATGCAATGTGATGGTCTACATGATCTGTTTATAAGTAACCATGGTGATATATATATCGTATCCAACTATTGTAAATGATCTAATAATAATTCTTGTTTGTCAGTTTACTTATTATGAAACTGAATCTGATCAAAGGGAGAGTAGAGAGGCAGGGAGATGATCAGCAGAAGATGGTGAAAGGATAAGGAACGAAGTATAGTAAGGTTAATTATGTAATAGTAAAAGAAATTTAGAAATTTGGATTATAAAAGGAGTACATAATGATTTAGTTAATGTACATACTTCGGTTTATTAATAATTAATCTGTAATTATTTGTTTTGTTGCCATGACGATATTCGGGGCAACAAGGTGGTCTCATAACGATAGCTACACATTCTAAATTCTAATCATCCACCAAAAAATAAATATAAAATGTGCTGCTATATCAAATTCAGTCTTCAGATGATCATTCATCCTCTCATTTGTCTTTCTATTTATCCACCTTCCATCAATACATTAATTATTGTTATTTGAGATGCATGTTATGATTCATTTCTCTGTTAAAACTAGTTGAAAGATTTGTTAACACACTGAACAGATGTTTAGTAAAAAGTGTGCATTAGGGAAACAGGTGAAGTCGAACTTCAAAAACGAAATGTCATATAATTATTATATGCAGTGTACAAAGGAATAAGTAAATACCTGAGGGAGTATGTTGTCCCGTGTTTGAATGTAAGTTTGATACAGCCTTCCTATGAACTTTCAATCCAATGAACTTTGAACCCTGTTACTATAGTGTAGGGATTATTATATATATACTACATAGTCCCTATGAACTTTGATGCCTTTTAATGTCAACCATAACTATACAATTGTTGTTCATCTTGTCTAATGCGTATACCTGAATGTGTACCCAGTATTATTGATGATGTTTTACTAACAATGAATGATTGTGAATAACGTACTTGTAACATGAGTCGATGTGTTCCATATGTTCAATTTAATTCATCAATCCATTGTCTCATCTATTAGTCCATTGTACTCCATCCATTATTTCATCCTTCCATCAGTAGTCACTCCACTATCCCACCCATTAATCCATTGCATTATCCATTCATTACTTCATTATAATACTTGCATTATCTAATCCAATAGTCCATTATACTTCATCTATCAAACCATTAGTTCATTAATTTATCCATTATACCTCATTCAAAATCAATCTAATATCCCATCCATTAGTACATTATATTTTGTTCATCAGTACATTAGTCATGTGTTGCCCATTTCCCATATAGTCAGTATAGTGATCTTATATTTGGGAGTGTTCAAATACTAATGCTTGTGCTGTCCCTCAGTGGAAACTCATCCTAAAGTAAGTGTTATACATTTTCATACTGTCCAATAATTTTCAAATGCACCATTAAATGAATTCACATATTCTCACAGCTACAACACACCCAAAACAACGCCCATTCATGTTTGCCATCTTTCTAATCATATCAAACATGCTGTTATTTTGTAAAACTTGTTAATTTTATTTTCCATGAATTTTAAACTAAGTAAGCATCAAGAAAATACTACATTCAAAGTTTCCTACAGGTACAATTCAAAAGAAACACGATTACTTTAAACATGTACTACATACCAATAGTCTATGCATGATGATTAGAGCTGGGTTGAAAAAAAAAAGAAGAGTATTCTAATCTTATAGTGTGATATAATTATTATGTTCTTAATTTGAATTATTACCCCAAAGAAGTAAGGCTTTTCTCATTTCATCTGGTTCATCATCATCATCATCCATTGCTTCTAATCTTCTGTTCTTGTCTTGGGATTTTTTTATTGTTGGACACCACCTGAATGATGAATATTTTATCAATGCTTGATAACAAATTAGGCTCACAAAACCAAGTAATAATAAGAGAGTCAATGAAGCTGTACAATATGTTACTACATGTACAGATGATCTGTTAAAAGACAATATAGTAGTAAGCTGTAGGGATACTATAGACAGACAACTAATGTCTATATGATTTAACTTGGGACTTCTGAAAGGTTTAACTGATGCTTGTATTAGAGTCAATGAAGCTAATCCTAACAACTGCATAAACAACATCAGTGATATGTTGTATCCTCTCAATGATGCATAAACTATATATATATACACCACTACTATTACACGAACTCCAAACCAGTAACCCATTCCATTTTTATAAGGTCCATAGAAGGACTCAACAAATGGTCGAATATAGTTAATAAATCTCCTCCATCTCATACAGTAGAAACCAAATGTGACAAATAGTATGTAAGGGATAATGAAAAACACCAATGTGGCAACAGCGAGACAGAATAGTACCATATGTTCTTTGTCATGTAGATAGAAGATATTACCATCTCCATACCACACTGTGACATCACCATTCATTTCAGTTTTAACAGGAACGAACACCAGAATATCAATAGTAGTAATGAGTAGTTTAGAGAATGAGAAGTGAATGAGTGTAGCTAATACTTGAATTGATGAAGATGCTGTCTGGTTTGAGATACGAATAGAATATCGACTCAATATGATAAATCCGAAAACAAGAACCCATAAGTATATAGGATATATGAACTGTAGACCAGTCTTAATAGATGGAGTCATTCCATCATACAAACACAATGGAAATCCAAGATTAAGATTCATCAATGAGACAAATACTTTCATGGCATAGAGAAAGAACTCATTTCCTTGTAAATAGTCAATAGTTGACACTGTCATAATATTACATGTCATGATAATACCAGCTAGCGGTCCTGCCGCTATTGTGAGATGTAAAGTAAGTAAAACAGTCACTATAACTACACCAGAGATAGCGTATCCATTTAGTGTTAGTAACCAAATGTTAGAACACCTCTTACAATCTGTTATACCAAAGACTACACTCAGATTAGCTTGACATTGTCCACAAAGAACTCCAGTTTTACTATACACACAAACTGAGTCTAATTCTGTCATATCAACTGAAGTAATGGTATCTTTACAATTCCCTTGTGGACATACAGTAGCATATCCTAGTCCAGTAGTGTTTCTGACTGATATATCTCCAAACCAGCTACCAATAGGTCTACTGATAGATGTAGTTGTGATATTACAATGTACATTATCGATTATACTAATTAGAAACTGATTACATGTACAAATTCCATTCCTTATCATGAATCCCTTAGGACAGCGATCAACATCTACATCAGCAAACCATGTAGGAGGACTACCAGGTGTAGCAATAGTGAAGAGTCCATGTGTCCGCTTATCAACTGTATTGAGTATGTTGTATATTATCGGAGTACATTTAGAACCTGAGAGTGCCACAAGAGATTGGCCAGATTTCAAACTAAGTGTTGTATTAGTACTATGAGTATGCAGTTGTACATTACTAGACACAAAACCAACTGCTGGTGAATATACAATACGATGTGAACCATCTACTGCAGCAAGATACAATAGAATAGATTTACCAGGATAAGTGTGGATTGTACGTTTGTAATGACTAGAGACTTCACAGTTTGTAATGGGACTATTAGATGTGTTGTTAGATGGTTTACATGAACATATATTCACTGGTTGTGAGGACATTTGTTTTAATACAGTTAGCATAGATACAGTTACCAGTAAGTCCTGCTTTATTGTCAATGAATGTCATATTAATATCCAATTCTCTATGGACTGTCTTGTTACTATAGATCTGTATTGCACATATCTTATTGCCAGGAACATCTTCACCATCACTGTATATAGCTCCTCCATATAATAATGCTTCATTATTAATAAATGTCGCATTTAAGTGTTCATGTAGTATCAAATATGAAGACTGAAGAAGAGATATGGCAGCTCCATAACTACCCACATTATCTTGGAATAGTATCGTCCCTTTTAAATTCAGATTAGTATTGTAAGCTGTGATAGCTGGTGACAAGTTGTTAGTGAAAACACTTTTGCCTGTTATTGTTACATTGTTCCAATTTACAAATGTCATTGATGCTACTGTGGAGTATAAAGAAGTATAAGCAGTTCCTTGAAGATTATTGTGAGTTGTGCAATCATCCAAAGTCAATAACAGTTTAGATCTTTCGACTTTATCATTTAAAATGGCATAAATTCCTGAACCTGCTAAAGATGCAGAACTCATTTGAAATGTGCTCATTTTAATATATATAACATAATTGTCATCACATGTATCATGAATGTTGATATACATAGCTCCACCATACTTAACATCACTCTTTGATGAGTGTATATTATAGTCATGCAATGGATTTCCATTTCTCATAAAGTAAACATGATTTATGTATATTGGATTAAAATAATGATATGATAGATCCCTTGTTACAGGCAATCTACTGCAACGAAAGCTATGGATACTTAATGCTGAGCCTCCATCTTGTCGTGGATTTATCTGTAAATTATCATTTCCAGCAAATTCTGAATCACTGACTTGTATATACGAATTCTTCATTCCATTGAGAAACATGACAAGCATTCCACCGGCTACTGAACCATAATTAAAGTTGTTGATTAGTACATGATGAACAGTAATGTTTGCATAGTATTTCTGAGCGAAGATTACGGTTATACCAGCAGCTCCAATAATAGGTAAATTACATGCTTCGTCGTTTTTCATATAATGCAGTGATGGAATTCTAGGAATGCAATTCACGTTTTGTGTCACAATTGTATTAGAGTCTGCATTAGCGTTTGTAAAGCACAGTTTTGAATAATGATAACTTTCTTTTATGGTCAATATAGTGTCTTTAAATACGACCATTAGACCACTTCCTGCACATGAGAAATCAATATCAATTGTACATTTCTGAACTATTCCGTCTACTAAATTAACATCATCTAATATTCCTCCCATTGTGTTTAGTAGCATTATTCCATATCCATAATAACCTCCTGTTATATTGACATTTGTAATCGACAGATTCTGACAATGATTAAATACCAATCCTGCTTTCTGTCTCACTCCTAAATATGGAGGAGTATCATTAAAGATTCTTACTGCTTGTGATGTTATTGTAACTCCACAACCAAAGAATTGTAAATTCTTTATACGGAGATAAGTCATGTTGAAGAAACCAAATGCAACACTTGAATCATTTTTATGAATACAGTGTATGGAAGGTTGACCATGGCCAGTGGACACATTCCCTACTATATTAAGACGACTACGATTTTCAATGTGACAAAACCGAGGTCCGTATAGAGTGTAATTCAGCTGGTTTAAGTGTAATGTCATATTGTCATTAAGAAGTGTTGTAGAATTATCACACAACCATGATATTAATTCGTGACTTGCAGTGATAAAAATATCTCTTTGTGATGTACCATTACTGGTTGCAACAATCCACAAACCGAGACAGATTTTAATTAATATGATACCGACACTAAAATAATATAAAAGTAGATATTGCAATTAATAATTATCAACAAAAATTAAACACAACTTGCACATAACGACCATACATGTATGAGCGGCCATTTACTCAGTGACATTCTTACATAGAGTTGCCAATTTCAATCTCTACACAGAGTAGTACTATATGTAGTACATAGAACATGACTGCTTAGCGGTGTATCAGGTATACATTAAAATGATATTCATAATCCCGGAGGCGTAGCCTGAGGGATTATGAATACATTGGAGTGTATACCTGATACGCCACGAGTTGAGGTCTTGTTGTATATGGCTTGTATTGATAGGAAGCCATAAGATGAAAGAGGAATACGTACCAGTACTGCAGTTGCTTTGCAATTATTTTAGTATCCTAGCAATATCTGTTGCATCATGACTGCTGCGGCTGTATCTCCTACTAACTGCCATTACGTCACGCATTTTACGTGTGAGACTTACTGTCGAATTTGGACAAGGGCGTAACTAGGAGTAGGCTAGGGTAGGCTTTAGCCTATCCTGAGATTTTGAACTTTCTTAATTACGTTTTCAACAAGATATATTGAGAAAAAAGTATCCCTATATTTGCTTTGTGATGGCTATGTATCAAGCATTGCTGACGGCACTAGTGTCTCTACTTTTCTTTGTACTCGAAAGCTGGGGCCTGAAGAAGTAACTGTAAGTCTTAGTACACAGATCTCTGATGAACTGACTGAAGTACTCCTTCAAGGTTCTAAATGATGACTTCCTCCTGTCTGAAATTCAACAATTTATCATACTTACTTGTTAAAAATTCTATTTATACTGTTTCTCTGCTATATACAACAGTTATTAGCAGTTTCACATCCTTTCTGAAGCTTCCTGGACTGTCTGTAGACTGGGGTAGTACTAAAATGAGGAAAGAGAAATGGAGAAATCGGAAATAGGAAACGGAGAAATACGGAAACAATAGTATTGTTTCTTAGTTGGATGCTATTGGGTCAACTGTAATATTCTCCTCTCTCGTTTTTGATGCATGATTAGTGTTGTAGAAACGTTGAACCCAGGAGATAGGGATGAGGGCATAGCGCGAGCCCTCCGTAAAAGGTGGCTAAAGCTATTAGTTAGCGAGCGCAGCGAGGTAGTAGGCCTATCATTGTTAGGTTGTCATCAGAACAAGGTTATATATTTATCGAATGTTTTATTCACGATATTCAAAGAACACACCCCACTGAAATTAAGCATCAAAAACGGGAGAGACGAATATTGCAGTTGATCCACGCTATCAGCTGTGAGATATATATATTATCCTTGCATGTGCTGCCTATTTGTTTCCGTATTTCTCCGTTTTCTATTTCTGATTTCTCCGTTTCTCATTCCTCAATCATTCCTGTAGCCGATCGTTTGCGCGCCACGCCCATTAATTGACCGAGCCTCCCGGAATGACGCAACTTCTTTAAACTCGCGCAAATGACAGAAACAGAATAAACCCCGTGGATAGAGATGGCCCTACGGGCCATAAATATTTTATATAATAATATTAAAATATATCCCGACAACGCTGAGATCACGACATATTAAAGCTATATACTATTGGATGACCACACCTCTCATAAATAATTAGTTAGCTAAGATTTTCGGCGCGCTGCGTGCACCAACTTTTTAAAAAGCCTACCCTATTCATTCTTCCTGGATACGCACTTGAATTTGGATATCGAACTTGGGAAGGAGAATGCAGATCCAGAAATTCAAGACGTTCACAAAAAAAAGCGTCTAAAGCTTTCTTTAACCAAAAATAAACGTTTTGCGTACATACAAAAGGAAGAAATGGATAGATGGCTTTCAACTTTCATAGCTGAAGTTCGCCGCATTGATGGTGACCAATATCCTCCAAGAAACATTCACAAATTGCTTTCAGGTATTCTTGGATATATGATATCTTACAGCTGTGATACTCCCAATGTATTAGACAGACAGAAGAGACAGTCTATTCAAGGTGCTTGCGAGCCAATGCCAGATTGTGTTTCTTAAGCTTCGTAAAAAAAGGTATTGGAACTAGCTGTTATTACGATGGAAGAGGAAGATCAAATTTTATTAAAAACTATGGTTTTGTACTATTACTATATTGTTAAAATAAAAGCATCTGGTATATCACACTGTCAGTTGCTTTAAGGAAGTGGGGGTCTACATAACATACACTGGTCATGGTAGCTTTCATCTTATGGCTTCCTATAACCATGCTTAGCATGTGTATATGCCTGGTATAGCACCTGTTGCAGAGGAGGTTTTTGTGGATATAATTGAGGGGTGTTTCCATTATACACCTCTGAAAGTGGCATGTATAGATATATATATATATATATAATATATACCAACTAACATGTTACATAATATAATTATGCTATAATTTAACACTGGAAGTTTGATGAGGTTTTAAGGAAAATAACTTCATAACATCAAATTGTTGACATATTATTATCTTAAAATCATTGTTTTTATTGTACTCAAGCAGTTAATATATACATATCCCTCTACATCCCATAAACAGTAATTATAATTTAACATATACATACTTGGATAATCACATGAGCTATAATCATGCATGTATAGAAATAGAATTTCTTCTGTACAATATAACTAGAAAATTAATTACGAGCACTTACAACTTCATCTTTAAAGTTTTGGAGAAGAAAATGAAAGATACTAACTTCTTTATCTGAAAGAACTATCACAAAAACATGTAGTATTGATCTTTTCTTTATAATTATAATGAAAAACAACAACAATGGGAAACAATGTGTCTATTGTGTAAACACTATTCAGTATATAATATCCAAAACATTGTTCACTTTACAATATTAGTGTTGTTTTTAATGCAAAGTAAATGATTGTATAGCTGATTAAAGTTGTGTGACATGTGTATTACATACTGAAACAATCATAGAGTACAAAAACATATTATGGACATATAATGGATGATAATAATCAATACACAAAATACATGTCCATTATCAGATGTGATTTAATTATCATAGGAATTCCCATTGAGCAAAGAATAATCTAAGATTCTCAGTTCCTGTGTTCGGTTACGTTTTTCATTATTTCCAGCCACTTTGAGCAGGCATACAATTTCTATTATGCTTGAGTCTGGAAAATTTGATGAGTAGTCTATCATATATTCCCCCTAAAAGAGAAGTTAATTTGATTATTAGGAACACATAATCAAATAGAACTTAATAGCAAAGGAAACTTTACATAATGCTCCATAAATAGTACATACTCAGTTAGTCTTGTTACACGTAATACTGATACTTGACATAGCTCTAATTTACAGATATAATTAGTTAACATTTCATATGATAATTAGCAGAGAATGAAAGGTCAAATAAAATTACTGTCTCTCATTGAAATTGACTATAGTACTACTAAATGATATGATCGATCTGAGATGATGTATGTATACATTATGTGTGTGTGTGTGTGTTTCAATAAACTCTGTCACTAAAAAGATTCTATGAAAGTTCATCAATACAATAGAGAACACTATTAACTACAACATCTCAATCAAAAATTACACAAGTACAATAATTATGAAGTTTTAGTTGAAATCTATATGTAAATACGTACTAGTACGTGTGTTTTATAATGATAATTGCTGATCTTGTGAACTACCGAGCAGCTACAGGAGTAGCAGTGCGTACAGTGAACATATTCACACATAAGAGTACAATAAGTGATTTAATCTCACAATCACTTCATGTTTTTTTTCTGATTGGCCATAGGTCATGTGATCAGCAAATAAAAATGTCTACTGTCATTTCTAAGTTGTAAAAGTCATGAACAATAATAAAACAATTATGGAACCTATAAACAAACACTATACTATTAATATTAACACTAATTATCAGATCAAAAGGAATAGCTAGAGTAGTCACTTAACACACACAAATATTATGATGTAAAATGGCCTATGAACGAGCAATTAGAAAATTCTTTAGTGGGACTTGGTTGCTCTTCAAATATTATGTCACATATTTTAAAATGTAACTATAGGATAGCTACATATGATATGTATGCTTTATATGAATGCCTTCATATTAAAAAGAAAGTCGATCACTTTTAATGTTTACATAAATTAACATCAGTTAATGAAAATACATTTGCAAATTAAATGTTCCATGCACAAATTTACTTTCATTAAAAGTTGCACTGGGGTGTGGCGTAGATGAAACTACAATTAGTTTCTTGTAGTCTTGCAAGCTTCTTGCTGCATTCAATCTGTATCTGTTGGAAACCAAACCCACCCGGCGGGATAATTATAGGGCCTAAATGTATCTTGTGATAGCACTAGGAACAATCCTGAAGGGGGGAGGAGAAGGTGGTGGGTGGTCACTCTGGCAGGGTAAATGTAGTTGGTCTCTGAGAAAGACCGGAGTTTGATAGTGCCTAGAAATGTAATTTTTATAGTTTCACTCAGAAGCTACAGAATTCAGCTTTCTTCAGCCCCTTGTAACCAGGGGCGTGTCAAGAAATTTGGTAAGGCAGGGCTAACTCGACACGTAAAGCGCGCTGCAAAAATATTTGTTCATTAATTAGTTATGAGGAGTGTGATTATTTTATGCATCCAAATTTAAGACGCAGAATTTGGTTTGTGTAAACTGATTGACCAGCTCTTATAGATATAGTTGTGTCCACACTTCATGTAAACAACTCACAAAAAATTATTTTTTATAATTTTCAAATAAATTATTCATACAAGTAAAACCTAGGGGGGGGGGGGGGGGGGGGGTGGTGGGTGGTCAATTGTAAGTCTCTGCTTGTAAGTATAAAATTAAAATGAATTTTCA
This sequence comes from Petrosia ficiformis, assembly GCA_947044365.1. Lineage (NCBI taxonomy): Eukaryota > Metazoa > Porifera > Demospongiae > Haplosclerida > Petrosiidae > Petrosia > Petrosia ficiformis. The sequence goes on from OX345636.1 coordinate 5,915,541, forward strand.
GAAAACGTTTTCTCCAAATGCATTGCACTTGCTGCACGCCATGTGGTACAAGGGAGGGGGCGGATGCGACTCCTCAGTTTCAAAATGCAATATGATATGATATCACATTAACTTTATGTAATACCATGCAATCTTCATATCTTCTGATGAGTCCTGAAAGTAGCTAAAATCTCCATTTTTCCAATCGCGGACAAACCACAAAAGTCACGCCCACCCAACATAGCGTGCATGCACCAAGTACAATGCATTTTGAGAAAACAAATAGAGCCGTTTTTTGAAAATTCATTTTACTTTCATAGTTACATCCCGCATCTCTAGTGCTTACTGAGGGTTGTTTCTGAAAATAAGCATTTAAGTACTATAATTAATATTATCAGCTCTCACACATTACGCGTGAGACACACGTATTTTACGCAAAACTCATGCTCACACGCTTCGTGTCTTCACAGATCACGCATATGAACCGGATGTAGATGTCGGCGGGTACGTAAGGACGTGTCACAATTTTACCTAATTATAATATACGTGTGAGCTCAGCGATCTAGAGACCGAGGCTTGATTGTGGTTCCAATTCTGTCAATAGGAAGTTGGTGGTGCTTCAACTTATAAAACCAAATTTCAGAAAAGTGTTTTTTTTTTAAAGACTGCAACTATGGAATACAACAAAACACATAGTAGTGAAAAGACATTCAATTATAATAATATTATTATTATGGTAGTTTATTATGTGAGAGTGGGTAAAGACACATCTCACTCATAACTATAGCACTCTCACTCATTTTGAATTGTGTTGTCACTCACTAAGAGGTTGAGAGCCCTGATAATTATACCCCAGGGTAGGTGTGGCTTCCAACAGAATCCAGCAAGAACCTTGCAAAACTAAAAAGTAAAAACTGATTGGAGTTTCATCTACCAATCCCCCCAGTACAACCTTAATAGTATTTGGAGTTTTGTTAGAGCAGCTCATGTATATTGAGTAGCATTAGTTAATAACAATATCTAAATAAACAAACAAAAATAATAAAAAAACATTTCCAATAAAAATGAAAGAAGATGTAGGGAGGTCAAAACCCAAAAAGCATGCGAACAAGATTAGGTGGGACCCAAAATTAAACAAACCACTTCCATATAACCTACATAAGTACTTAAACCACTATAAAGCAAAATACTGTACTTATCAGTGGCGCTGGAAAAAGAATGTGAAAAAGGGGGCTGAAGTCGGCGCGCTAAGCGCGCTGCGAAATGTTTTGGAGTTAATTATATTCATGAGTAGCGTGGCTACTGATATTCAGGTGTGGCTTATCGAAATGTGGAGGATGAATGAGAAATGTATAAAGTCTTATTTCGCTCCAGCAACTGGCCAGTGTAGCAGTACAAGTAGTTCGTCAGGCGTCACTTCAAACGTCGTCATTGTTGAGACAGATGAGACTGATAATTCTCCGCACACCTCTGAATCTGAAGAAGAAAGCAGTGATATGACTTGTAACGTCTCAGGACAAACGGATTGTTCGTGCTACTGCTGTTCTACTTCTAGTGATAGTTCAAGTGTGCCTTTTCAACCGCTCCAGAAGCAATTTTCCCTGAAGAGACAAGGGAAACACACTCGGGCTTTCCAACATAAGTGGTTCCAGGAGCACAGTTGGTTGGCTTATTGTGTGACACGTGACAAGGCATTTTGTCATGTTTGCCGTGTGGCTGTCAACAAGGCATTAGTGAGGATGACTAAAAAGAGAGGTCATCAATACCTTGTTGCATTTGTATTTAACCATCCCTCTTACATCCGCAACAGCAGAAAGAAGTTTTTCAACACTGCGTAGACGCAAGTCTTACCTAAGGTCAACAATGTCGCAAAAAAGATTAAATCATCTAATACTTTTACACACACATAAAGAAAGCACAACCAATCTTGATCTGAATGTGCTAGCCAATGATTTTATTTCAGAAAACAGTAGAAGAGTTCAATTTTTTGGTAAATAAGATTATTATGATTTCTGTTATTCTTGTTATAATAACTAGTATTTTTTATAGGAACAATTACTTAATAATTGGTGTATAATGATTAATAATTATTAAAATAGGAGGGACTAGCATCATGGTGGCGTGGTTGTCCTGTGATCTTTTTGCTTTGCTATTTGGTGTTTGCAAAATGTCATGTCACTTGTTTGAAGTTCTTTCGTGATGAGACAATGCAGAATAAAGAAATTAGGTGGCAGTAAATTGCTCTGTTGTGTATTTAGCAAGTTCTTAAGCCTTGAGGGGGCTTAGCCCTTCTTGCTTCATGTTTGAGGGGGCTGTAGCCTACTAAGCCCCCCTGATTCCGGCACCTATGGTACTTATGTAGGGTTATATGGAAGTGGTTTGTTTAATTTTGGGTCCCACCTAATCTTGTTCGCATGCTTTTTGGGTTTTGACATCCCTACATCTTCTTTACTTTTTATTGGAAATGTTTTTTTTATTATTCTTGTTTTCATTGCTTTTTTTTCTGAATGGTGTGAATATTTTTTGTAGATTGTACAAGTACTGGTGTAAGTTATATATCATATGAAATCATTCAATCATAAAGTTTGTTCATCAATGAAGGTCAGTCTTTTGTATATATCAATTATTTATAAATTATTGATTATCATTCTCTTTCGCTTACAGATGATCTATTTCTGTCAGCAGTCCTACAAGAAGTAGTGTCTGTCACTGTGTCAACAATTCACTATTCCAATGCTTATCATAGTATATAATATGATTATACAATGGTTTTAATATTAATAAGTTTTATATTCATTATTATAAGATACATTCCTCACAAATTTTATTACTATGCCGCCATCACTGCCATGTTATGGTGTACAAATGCGCATGCGCAATTAAATACCACGTGACTTAAAATGGCGTCTGATTCGAGATAAATTCTTTGTAGTCGTTGAGACTGTCTTCTTTCATAGTATTTAAAGATATCATCTTGCTACTTTAAGACCAAAATTTTACTATGAATGTGACTGGAATTGTGCTAGAATCAGTGTGATAGTTCAACAGAAACAAGTGGATATAGAGAAAAAAAACATCCCTATGATTGCTTTACAAGTTTAAGTGAAGATAAAAGTATCCCTATGACTGCTTTGTGGTGTCCAGCATTCAGTAATCATGGCTGACTTTATCAAGCATGAAAGACAACAGCTTATTATAGTTATTGTTTTGATTATCTACTCTCCTGACCTTTCAAAGGACCTTGTAGAACTTTAGGAATATTTTCAGGCAGAATAGCTAGCTATTAGTTCCAGTTTCTACGTAAGCTACACAGCTTTCTTTCTGCTGATGTGTAGAGCTTGATCGCGCGTTCTTTTCGCGCCACGCCCATTAATTGACCGAGCCCCCCCGGGATGATGTAACTTCCTTAACTACGTATACAACGCATACTCGCGTAGGTGACACAAACATATAATATAATATATATATATATATATATATAAACATACATCGAACCCGTGGGAAAGCAATCATAGGGATGGCCCTACGGGCCATAAAAAAATGATTTGTCTGAAAAATATTAATATTAATAATAATTATAATGAAGATTTTGCCAGTTTGGCCACTCGCCGGTTCTCTACCTTAGCGACAGTTTTTGGCCATCTAGAAGGTGTTGGTAGTCATAAAAACAGTAGATATGAATAGGTATGTGTGTATTAAAACTTACCTGTACATATTACCAGAGATTTCAGCTCATCACTTGCAATTGAAATGTATAGGCGGCCATTTTTTTTCCGTGCCATCCAGAGTACTACCGTACTCTCTGATATGCTACTTCACAGTGACAATGCAGTGCCAGAGATAATTTGATCCTTTGACTATAAAGTAAGAAATGTTAACTATAGGTAACTACTGTTACTTATACAACGTATAATTATTAGCGCTGCACGTAGTCTCGTAAGCCAGACTCCACCCCTAAGAATCAGACAGCACGGGCGGAGAATCCTTCCTCTCCGCCCATCCGATTATTAGGGCAGGAGTCTGGCTTGCGAGACTACTGTGCACCATGAAAACGATATCAAAACCCACAATTATAAATACTGAGTTTCATTTTGAATTGTTGTTAATGAAAAGAAGAAAAGTTGCTTACTGATTTTAAAGATACAAATGGTACTATTGTACATATTTTTTGTTCATGTTTGGTAGTTTTTTTTGCTTTCTATAGCCAAGCTTCCATTACAATCATTGTACAGTGTACATTACAACCCAAAATGGTATGGTCAGTGAAATAACTATTAACCTGAAAAGTGAAAAGAATATCCTTATTTTTTGTATGTATATAGGAGTTAAAAGAAGCGATGATGAACAAAAATATTACAGAGTTACAGTATACATGCAAAAACATCAACGAATGAGAGAGTGACCCTTGTTATATATAACACCACAAACCCGACAGAAATTAATATCAATGCACACATGCACAGGTCGACACAAAATTAAGGGCAATGGTACACTGTAAAAATAGATGGGTTAATTTACAACTCTAAGTGGTTAAATGAGTTGACAGGAAGTAGCCCACACTCTCTGTTTAGTTTGCTATACAATCGTTCTCTAAATTTCAGACACAATTATAGTTGTTAAATGTGTACTCTACAATTACAGCTATACAAAGCATTGTGCAATTAAATTGACGGGGCTATTATTGCTTCCTAAACTTAATAAGGACCATGAAATAACAATACATAATCACATACAAACTGATAATACCATTCTCAGAGGTCTTCTAAACTAGTACACAAATTTCACATTCCGTAACTATTACAAAACATTATATGACTGCAGTAACCCTCTGATCTGCCTACACACAAAATTGTTGTCATCATTATCTATATAGCTATTGCTAGAAAAAGCAGGGATGATTTCCATTTCTACAATGTTATTTAACCTTTAGTTGTTACAGGAATTTCACTCTTTCTTCCTCGATTGTGAATTGTTTTTCCTGCTAGGTTAATATTTACAAGTCACAGTTCATTTCATCTTGATCTATATTGACTAGTATAAAATACAACGTCATGTCAGTAAAGCATATATAGTAACAAACATATTAATAAAATGTAGCTGTATATGTAACATAGTATTGTAGGTGCAACATGTGTGTGTTATTATTAGTATTCCAACACTAACATCTACAAAAACAAAACGTTACTTCCTGTAATTAGCATAATTATGTACATAAATTTGTACTTATAATAGTAAATAACATATGTTGCAGTCCACAGATATTTGAGAAGCTAGTACATGTATGTAATTTATATGTTTGAAGTACCTTTTGTTACCACTCCTTACTATGGCATGTACCTTATAATTATGCTAATCAAGAAATAAGATACTACTTATAAGCATTAATTGGCAAGAAAAGAAATAAATAATTATTTATAAAGTCTGATTAGCATATAATTAAAATTGTGTTGAATCTAAGGCAACAAAGGGAGGTTAAATTAACACATTAATTTTTACTGTCAAGAAAACTCTATCGTGCCGGTTTATAACTGTTAATCAACTTGAAAGTAGTGTGTTAACAAGACATAGAATTGTAATGCCCCTAATTGATACATAATATATGTATATATTTACTATCTCTGCTTAATGTGCATAAGAACTTTAAGTGAGGTAAAAGAATCACGTGACGCACAAACGTTTCCAGCATGTACAAGATCTTAATTGTTCAAGTAGTCGGTATAGTGACTGCATGTGTGTGACAAGTATGTAGTAACACCAATGTTGAGCTCAACCATAATATAAAAGCAGAATTGTTTTTGGAATAGCTAGCTACCACAGATAAACTCTACTATTTTTAAAGATCAAATCAGATGATTGTTCCATTCCCTTCAAAGAGAATTTAAATCTCTTTGTATTAAGTGCATAAAGCAATATAGGTGAAGCCAGGATAAAGATGTTGGCAGGGCCAGGCTGGAGGGTGCCGGTGCAAAGCAAAAGGTGTGGTTTCACTGTCAGCATACACATTCAGGTGTAGTACAGGTATTAGTCATCTTCATTATAAATTGTACTGAAAAACTTCAAAACAGGTACGTGTGCTTGTATTACTCATTTTTAAGGCTATAATGTTTCTACACAGTTGTCATACTTTTACAACTACAATTTAATCACTTTTACCTGTCACTTTGGCCATGGTGTAGCACCACACGTGTAAAGCAAATTTTACATAGTCTCTAACAATAACACAAAATAATTTCACTTTGTAAATAACATGTCAATGGAGTTGCTTTCCATTGTATATATAAGCTTCAATCCACCTATAGAATTGCTGGAAAACATGCAGGTATTCTAGTAAATTAACAGAAATACAACTTACTTTTGATTTCCTTACACAATTTATGTAACTCCAAAGACTAGCTAATAGCTAATAGTCTTTGGAGTTTTGTTAGAGCAGCTTATGCACTTTGAGCAGCATTAGTGGGAGAGAATATAATTATAAATAAACAAAGATCAAATATTGGAAGATGTAAGGCAACTTCCTATAATTATATATAAAATGTTATAGAGCTATATAATTATAGTTTCGTTCACACTAACCAGTTAGCAAAAATTGATCACGTGCATTATGATGAATTCGGTCACCATAAATTTGCCCGTTCCCGCAGTTGCCTTACATCTTCCAATATTTTCTGACTGAAAATGATTTTTCTTATCCTCTTACTAACTTTTACTACTAGTATCCATATCATTCAAGGTGATTCGTACTGTATTGGTCCTTGCAGTAATCCACGTATAGAGAAATATGAAACTATTTGCTGCAATCCTCATAACCTTGGAGATATTGTGAAAATTGAGAGTGATAATAACCGGCAAAAGTACCTTTTGTGTCCTACTACTATACCCAGTGGTTGTCAACAACCCATGTACCACTCATGTAATGATATACAACAATACAATCCTTCTCTCCAATCAGGATATTATAACATCATACTGACTAATGGAAGTATTGACACTATCTATTGCGACATGGATGGATCTTATTGTGATGGTAAGGGAGGATGGACAAGAGTGGCTTACCTCAACATGACTGAACCTGGATCAACATGTCCCCCTGGATTGTCATTACAGTTACACAGTAACATTAATCATGGAGTTTGTGGCCGACCTAATCCTTCTAATGCCGGATGTGATTCTACATTCTTTTCAAGTAAAGGATTCAACTATAGCAATGTATGTGGACATTTGAGAGGGTACCAATTTGGTTCAGTTGATGCATTTCATTTAGTGAGTGTAGATTCATTCTATGTTGAGGGTGTCTCGCTTACATATGGCAACAGTCCTCGTAAACACATTTGGACATTTGCAAGCGGCGAGGATGATTTTGAAGCAGGTGATGATGATTGTCCATGTAACAATGGTAGTAATCAACCTATTCCATTATTTGTTGGAAATGACTACTATTGTGAGTCTGGCAACTCTGTACATGACTATGAAACTAAACTATATTCCATGGATGCTTTGTGGGATGGAGAACAGTGTAATGGAATAGAATATCCATGTTGTTCTGCTTCAAATATGCCATGGTTTCTTAAAAGCCTCAGCGAAACAGTAACTGATGATATTGAGTTAAGAGTGTGCAGTGATCAAGGGTTGAATAATGAAGGAAATCCTCTGGATATTATCGAACTTTTTATAAAATGAAATGAAGAACCTGCAATTGCATCTTTTATACAAACTCAAGAAAAAAATGTTACTTTCATATGCATTCTTTGCTTTTCTATTTTACCTGCATACATGGTTTAATTGTAGTACTGTTTTATTATTTTTGTAGTACTTACAATAATAAAACAAGGTCTTTACTTTTTGTAGCTACACTGCAGAAACAAAATAGTTAAAATAACTAATTCAGCGGTTTTAAGTATATACAGTGGCAAGGATTTAACAATTAGTTGGTTGTTCAGAATACACACATCTTATACTACAGATACACTTTGTACTTTGTACTAATTATACCATAATTTTAGGGTGCTGCCTACTCATATTTCATGTCAAAGATTTAGTGTAATTTATACTAAAGTACATGTAATTATATTTATAATTTATTTTTAATTTATACCTTTCAAAACTTAGTGCACATTACATCGTATACATGAAATTGATGAAAATTGACAAACTAAATTGAAATTCATGCTACTCCTTGCTACTGTACTAACTAATAAAATGGTTATTTTAACAATTTATTTTTTTGCTGTGTATAAGTTACATTTTTAATATTACATTTGTGGATTACACGATATAGATCCTCTGACAGTAATTCAATGCTACTAATAATTAAGTGTTGCATTGACTAGTACATAGTACATAGCATAATAAAGAATGGTAACAAAAGCACAACACCTGTGGTGTACTATTATTAATCCTATTCTAACATCTGTAAAAATAACAGATATTACTTACACACATATGCATTCCAGAGTAATTAGTATGTACATGAAAATAAGATCTTTTGTCCTCCACAGATATTTGTACTGAATTAGTGTGGGATTTACACATTTTGTATAAGTGTACATTGTATTTTTTTGTTACCACCATTAATATTGCATGTACTTTATAATTATATATACTCAATTCATGATCAAAAGAAACAGATTAGTATATACTTTATAAACATACTAGCAAGGAAAAAAACAAGCCCTGATTTGTACAGTCTCAAGTAGTATTGTTTTAGTTAACTATAAATATAATGAAACTGGGCATATACCAATACTATAAAAGTGGTCATTAGCTACACTGCAGAAACAAAATAGTTAAAATAACTATAATTTTGTGGTTTTAAGTATGTACAGTTGCAAGGATTTGGTGGTGGAGGAACGGTTGATGCATCATCCTCATTTTTTACCCTCTTTTAAATTTGTCTTAATTTTCAGAGGTTTCACTATCAAGAGTTAAATCTCACCCATCTTGCAGTGTTTGTGCTTAATTAATAGCTAATAATTAATTTCAGTTATCAATAATTATTAATAGTTCCTCATTCCATTGTTCCTGCTTTCATTGTTACCTAATATAATTCAGTGGCTTAGATATGGGAGCCCCCAAGTTTTCAATGGTGTCTAAGCCACCGTAATTGGCAGTACTAGAGTATATAAATAGGTAAGTGTTTACTGTTTATTTTGTGCATAATCATGAATCCCATGACTTGTGACATAATCATGTATCCTATGACTTAATTGTGATATAATTAGCCAGCTGTGTAAACAGTTGAAAGACTTCAAGTTAAGTAATTTTAAGTAATCATAGAGTACTTTTACGAAAATGTCCTCATAAGGTGAGCTTCAGGTTGTCAATTATTAAGAAATTAAAGATAATTCATATCATCATGACCTCTGAAAAATGATAAATAATAAATAATATGGCAACATAATAACATTAGTACATGATGATGACATAATGCATACATTAATAATTATTTTATAACAATGGCAGTACTATTACCACTGAAATGATCTTTAACAGTTCCATCATATTCATATTGAAATGTTTCAATGTCATCATCGTACTGAAATGATTCCAACACACTTATTGATCCTCTCATTATCATCATTATGTTCATTACTTAAATGATAGTTAACTGTTACAACAACATTATCATGTCCTTGTGAACCAGTACAATAACACACTACCTGTGTATCAAAATGCAATTGCTTATTAGAAGATTCTTCATTATCATAAGGTTCTGAGCGAAGAAGACTGAAAGTGTTGAGTGATGATTCGAGACCGAGTTGATTTAGAAATTCCATTTGATGATTTTGAGACAATTTCATCATTGACATGAAAAAGGAATTATGTAAGAGACCGATAGGTACCACCAGTTCTGTATTTGGGTTCGTTTCACTATAAAATAATTAGTAATATTATAATTTTTATTTTCACAATAATAAATTAATAATAATTACATATTGTACACTACAAACTTACACACCTTTTAGTTACCACATGTTGATTTGTAGTGCATATACAAATAGTTTAATCAAGGTTCTGCCTGGGTATGAAGCTACATTAGCTAATGAAATAAGTCAACCAAAAAAAATGAATTGATTATAGAAGAGTACTGTCACTATTATTGTGCATTCGTATTTTGAGTATTTTTGGCCACACCTTTATCTGGAATATACATGACAATCAATATACTTTATAATTACTAGAACATGCCCTGTTCTGCATGCTATTGGCACACCCACTGAATTGATTAGAACATTCATCAATCAACCTGGCATCCTTCGGGGATTATAATACCCTCTAGGACTGCTGCAATTATAAATACAACATGTATGTAAATTTTTGTAGTTTGTTTTCATGTACTAAAGAGTTTAGCAAGACAAGCGGGTGACAAAATCGTTAATAATATTCATAACCAAAATAAGTATATTCATAACTGTACTTTCTCCTATATATAGTCAGTTACCAGTTGGAGATAGTACAGTGGGTTGACCAGACCCTTACTTCATAGTAGCTTGGATTTGGCTATGTGAAACTATACTCAGGGACCTTGAATTAGGAAGATCATGCATGAGTACAATATCCCTAGGGATTTCAATAAGGGGGTGCTGTTAACAGAGGGAATAATGTTCATAACAATAGCAATTGAGGCCAAAGTGAAATTACGTCAGAACTAAATCTATCCCCTCTTCTTGGCCACTAAGAGTGGCTACAAAATTCAACAATAGTTACAATAATAACAACAATAGTAACATAGGTCCACTAAATTCATACACTGGTTATACTATAACAAATCAGACTGGCTACTTACATCATGTGAGAGTTTTCTTCAATAGTTGACTCCATACAATTCAGTCAGTCTGTCTTTTGATTTTAGTTTAGATATAAACGTAATAAAGAAGATACCAGTATTAATATTAGCGAAAGATAATCTTCCAGCGACATCTATCACAAAACTAGCAGATTTAAGGATGTAAGGTCAATCCTGGGAGTACGAAGGTCAGAAAATTACAATTCACTGAATTCAGATTCAAGTAAGGTAGGGCGGGGTAACTTGGAATGCGGGATCGGGATCGATAACTTAGTCTGGCGTTACCGCCCCTTCGCTTGGAGCGGTAACGCCAGAACAAAATTTTTCTTTGCCTGCTTTATACTACAGTAAAGAAGCTATGTGAACGTTTTGGTGAGGTTTAGTTTGCAGGTAAGTTTGTGTACTTCCTTATTGTGGGTCGCAGACCTCCCAACTCCAGTCTTTCAAGGGTATGTTGCAGGTGTTGGCAGTTTAGGTACTACCTAATTAAAAATGCTCACGAGTGCGTGCTAATTATTAAAAATGTAATTTTAAATAAATTATAAAATAGTTAATTTGGAAAAAAAAAATTATAACTATAGTTAAAAAGTAGTATATTCCTGTATACTAAACTGGATACTATTCTTAAATTTGATGTATAATTGTGGAGAAGTGATCTTCATCTTTAATTAAACCTTTTTCTCCATAAATATTCCTGCAAGTATGTTGGAAAAAGTTCAACACTGGTACCCATCACCCCTTTTTTCCTCATCATGTTTTTAGTAGCAGCCCACAATCTGAAGCTATCTGTGAACGTTCAGAACTGCTATAGTCCAGCCCCTCCTTCGAATGTAACTACGAATTGTTCCAACTTACTCCGCCTACCAATTTTCACCTTCCTGTCTTTTGACTTCTCGTACATTAACTATAAAGAAGCAAATGCGAAGGGTTTCACTTGCTGTATTTGGACATAGGTGGACCTCTTACTCCAGCATAGTTTTGGCAGTCCATGGTGATTCTTTTAAATCACTATCCAGCCTATTCTCTCGGGTCAAATATAATATTCGCCTATCCTCTTTTTGATGCATGATCTAGAAACGTTGAACCCAGAAACCTGGGACAAGCTCGTAGCACGAGTCCTCCGTGAAGGTGGCTAAAGCTATTAGTTACAGAGCGCAGTGAGGCAGTAGGCCTATCATTGTTAGGTTATCATCAGAACAAGGTTATATATTTATCGAATGATGGAATAACCAGTCACATGATTAATAGAAATTAATATTATTTCTGATCCGTAATCCGTGGATCCGTATTCCGTGCAGTTAATTTACGCATGCGCAAACATTAAAAAAAAAAACCCACCTAAAAATAGATTCTATTTTTGTTTATAAGCTATAAATAGAAGCAGTCTTATACTATAGACACGCTCCTCGAAGTAGCCATTTGCTTTGTTTTCAGATCTGTACAAATGTCACTAGAAGATTATCTCTCGCTAATATTATTACTGAAATCGTCTTTATTACTTTTATATGTAAATTAAATCAGAATCCAGGCTGGCTGAAAAGTACAAAAAGTCAATTAGTGAAGAGAGCTCTCAAATGAGCGGGTAATTATTATAGCTATAAATTATTATATATACATAAAATTATAATTCTAGCTTTGTTGGTGTTGTGTTCATGACTAATTATTATTATAGTAACTATTGCATTCTGTAGCAACTCTAGTGGGCAATGCTGGAGACAAAGAGGGGATAACTCCTTACTGTGGTGAGTCAGATTACAACAGGGCATAACATTTGCATTCACCTTGACCTTGAAAAGGGCAGTTCTTATTCTTCCCGTGTCAGAGAGAATATGATTCTCCCAGTCAACAGCACTCTCCCCAATTTGAAATCTCTAGTATTGCCATATAAATACACTTATAGCAATTTGCTATCCTAAAAACCCTATTACAACAGGAACAAATCCATTGAATTTTACTTTAGGGTACTACAAACCAGTACCAGAACAGAGTAATTTGTCCATGAAACACATGTTGATATTCTTGATAATGGTGTTGCCAAAAAGCTTAAATTACCACAATAATGGTGGCAGTGCTCAATTTTGGTTAGTAGGTGAAGAGGGATATAGGTGGACTTATTTCACCATTAAAATTAATCCTAACATTTACCCTTGATGGAATAATTAGAATGTGTACTATGTCATGATAGAAACACCTCTAGAACAAGATATATAGAAAAAAGTATCCGTATGACTGTTTTGTGGTTTCCAGCATTCAGTACTCATGGCTAACTTTATCATGCCTGAAACACATCAGCCTATTATAGTTATTATTTTGATTATCTACTCTCCTTACCTGTAAAGGACTTTGTAGAACTTTAGGAATATATTTTAAGTAGAATAGCTAGCTACTAGTTCCTGTTTCTACATAAGCTACACAGTTTTTTTTCTGCTGGTCTGTAGAGCTTTAGCACGCGTTATTTTACGCGCCATGCCCATTAATTGACCAAGCCCCCCGGAATGATGTAACTTCCTTAACTATGTATACAACGTATACTCGCGTAAGTGGCCACAAACATATATATATATATATATATAAACATACATCAAACCCGTGGGAAAGCAATCATAGAGATGGCCATACGGACCATAAAAATGAAAACTTTCATTTTGAATAATGTCCTATATACACGTATACTTTCACATTATTCATGGATGTGATCAAAGGCACCATCAGGGCTATATATTGTGCACAGTGCTGTATGAAAACTCATAATTAAATGCACTCAAATACTCTATATTGGGGCCTACACCTGCAGCTATCTAGAAAACTCTTGATCTGATGTACTGGCAGTAGAAAATGTATTGATACAGGTGCCTTGACACGGTGACTAACACACAATAACAGCATATGTAGTGGCTCATCTGAATCCGTGGCTTACAGCAAAAACAAGTAGATACTTTCATTTCATTAACATATCACTACTATAAAACAGTTAAATCACCTGCCTACTCTCGTGTACTATGTACATTACATCACACAAGGTGTGGTCTCAACAAGCATACACCATTTGCTTTGCTCATGCTTTATGCTTGTCTCGACCATACCTCTCGCACTGTAATTTGCGTATTGCACTCGAAGACATGATTTAACTATTACTTAGTATTCTATTCTTTGCTTTCATTGTTTTATGCGTATGTTAATTTTAATTCCATTGCTTCGTTGCTCACGTACGTACAGTATATAATCAGTGTTATGAAATTCACTTACATGTACATGTATACTCTATAATATGTATACTCTATAATATGTAAATACCTGCAGTCTGAATATGACCACAGTGCATCCTCGGTTATCTCAATCTTGATTTTTTTGACACCTCCATTATCTCCATGTAATTTCAAAAGCTATTCCCGTAATTACGAAAGCATGATTATGAAACTATGAAATGGTGCCGTCAGAACAACATTTAACTCACAGGAGAAGATGATATTACGGATTTTCCTATCTTTTGTCCTGTCATTAATGTTAAAGCAATGAAAATGTTAAACCAATGCTTAACATGGCTTCAGCATTAACCCAATTCGTCCTTTTGTACACGAGTGTCTTGTCTTCATTACAAAGATTAGTATCAAAAAAGATTCTCTCATGTAAACTAATGATTATTACTTGATTTTGTTCATCATGAGATGTAATCAGGATTGAAGTGATTTCACATATCTTAACAAATTCACTTATCCAAACACTTCTTAAGTGTACCATAAACAAAGGTGTTTGGATTACCCAAGATACACTGTATTATAATAACAATAATTTATAGCTTGTTCTGGCTCTGGGAAAATCAATGCTCTCAATATTCAGTTCTGTTTATAGGAAGCTGGAATTGCACTTTTTAGTCTTCTCACTAAGACATTTTATTACAAGCAGCTGAATATAGAGAGCATGTAAAGAGCTTTGCTCCATGAATAATGAAAGTATTGATAACAAGCCAGGAATAATAGTGATTATTGTGAAAATAAAATTGTTTATTATTTTATATATAGGGAGACGTCTACGGAACCAAATTTAGAACTGGTGATAAATAGTAGTTTATTACCTAATTCCTGTTTTATGTCAATGATGAAATTGTCTCAGCAACATCGAAAGGAAATTCAAAATCTCAAATCATCACTCTACACTTTCAGTGATTTTCAACGTTCAGAACCTAGCGATACTGACGAACCAATATCTCCTAACAGGCAATCGGATTTGGGAACACAAGTATTACACTATTGTACTGGTTCACAAGGACATGATGATGTTGTTGTAACTGTCAACTATCGTTTAAACAACAAACATAATGATGATAACGAGAGATCAATAAGTGTGTTGGAATCATTTCAGTACGATGATGACATTGAAACATTTCAATATGAATATGATGGAACTGTTAAAGATCATTTCAGTGGTAATAGTACTGCCATTGTTATAAAATAATTATTAATGTATGCATTATGTCATCATCATGTACTAATGTTATTATGTTTTCGTTATTTTTTTATATTAGTATGTTCAATGTTTTATTATGTTTTACTTTCATTATTTTTTGAAGGAATTATCTTTAAAATAAATGACAACCTGAAGCTTATCTTATAGGACATGCATGTGGCTGGTATTTTCAAAGACAAAGTACTATGTAATTACTTAAATGATTACTTAATCTGAATTCTGAAGTCTTTCAACTGTTTACAAAGCCAGCTGCAGCTAATTATATTACAAGTCATGATGCACAAGAAAAAAACAGTAAACACTTACCTATTCATGATATTCATATACTCTAGTACTGCCTAATGCTTGGAAAAGTCAATGTGCACATGGTTACTGTATATATTTATATATGGCAATTTTCCAGGCTCAGTAGTTCAGTCATATGACTCATATAATGCAAGATAAACAGTAAACACTTACCTATTCATGATATTCATATACTCACTCTACTGAGTACTGCACCAAATGCTTGGGAAAGTCAATGTGGTTACTATATATGGTAATCTTTCTGGCTCAGTAAGTAATTCAGTCATATGACCCATATGCATAATGAAAGAAAAACAGTAAACACGAATTCCTATCAGCACTGCAAACTCCCTTTTTGTATAATTACAATTATTATCAGCTACACATTCATAATACTGAGCTTTTTGGACTTCTTGTGACATGTATTACGGAGTAATCACGTGCAACTAACTGCTGGTGCCAATATACTTTGAATTCAAAAAAATGACATCTTGCGAAAGAAAAGGCTGCAGTGCCTTGACTTGACTATTGGCCGTATTAGCAATTGAAATAGGTGTACCCATAGAATGCTGATTTCGCTGAAGTTGTGCCAACAGACTAGCTAACAGAGGATTAGCCATCTTGCAGAGAGTGTAGAGTGATTTTAACTGATTTCATTGGCTGAATTCACATGATCGGTTTTAAATGTTAATTGCAAGAAGTCCGTAAAGCTCAGTAACATGATATCTAGAAAATGATCAATGTGGTTGCTATGGCAATCTTACTTTGGCCACTGAATCACATGACGTTGACTCATGATATTCACCAGTCAAAGGTTCACTAAAGGAAACTATTATCTCTCACATTCTTTACACCTTACATGTGGTTGCTATGGCAATCTTGCTTTGGAAATTAGCCAGCCATACAAATTGAAGATAATCTCTCATATAATCAACACATCATTACATCATGTATACAGCAATATGTTTATGTTATTATGTTTAATGTTTTATTACATATATGCTTCACTGCCATATTTGTTACTTTCATTATTTTTTGGAGGTCATGATTTTAAATGCTGAAGCTTATTTTATGAGGACATGCATGTGGCTTCTATTTTCAAAGACAGTGAAAGTACTACTAACCTGTCAACTGGCTAATTATTATATTACAAGTCATATGACCCATGATTATGCACAAGAAAAAACAGTAAACACTTACCTATTCATGATATTCATATACTCTACTACTGCCAAATGCTTGGGAAAATCAATGTGGTTACTATGGCAATCTCCTTGGCTCAGTAAGTGATTCAGTCATATGACCCATAATGAAAGAAAACAGTAATCATATCAGTACTGCAAATTAGCTACACATTCTTAATTAACATAACTAGAAAATGATCAATTAATGTGGTTGCTATGGCGATCTTACACTGGCCACTGAATCACATGACTCATGATATTCATCAGTCAAAGCATCACTAAAAGAAACTATTATATCTCACATTCTTAACGTGGTTGCTATGGCAATCTTGCTTTGGAAATTTGCCAGTCGTACAAATTGAAGATAATCTTCATAATAATCAACACATCATTACATCATGTATACAGCAATAACATTTAAAAATCTAGTAAGTATTATACACCATATCAACTGAAATATTAATTTAATATTGTCTCCTAAATTCTCTTCCTTCTTTTCGATGATGGAAGTATTTCATCCACATTATTAGTATTATTATCAATTCTGCTGTGTTTAAATGTACTGGTAGTTCTCTCTGTATCATTAGTAGTATAATTAAGTCTATTTAATACAGGGGATCTCCCAGTTCGTCTGGAATAAAAAAGAACATAGGCTTGTGAATTGAGTACATCCTCAGGAAGACAACGAGATAATCGAGTATCATTACAATGAATCCAAGAAGCTACATGTAGATAGAATAAACAACAGTATTATTATGTCATTTTGGCAGGGTTCTCAATTAGCTCAGTCATGCCCAGGCTTTTAAGACGATAGAGAAAAGGAGCCTGGATTCAACTGTTTATTACAATATGAAAATATTTAGATATGATTATCACGAGAAACTTTAATTAGGATAAATCAAATTGCCCATCCCAAGAGAATGGGCCGCTGAGATTCTTACGATACATGTGGATCAATTCGTGTACATGTACCTGACTTTATTAATCTTACATACATGTATTATGATTAGAGCTACACTTTAATAAGGTGATAGTCAACTGTACTTCTAAGCAGTACAATAGTACTACTTTGTACTGTATTTATAGTACACATATAATTAATGTGTGACTCCCTTTACATTTGTATGTGATAGCTTAGTACCAAGGTGTCCGATAAATGTAGTAAATGTCCGCTAAATTGAAAGTAAATTGTATAACATACATGTACATGTATATGTTGTATATGTTGTACATGTATATATAGGTGGAGCAGGACAAGAGTGATGAAAATACACAATTTACATATACATGTACATGTAGGTCAAAATGTCCAGTAGTTGGCTCAATGTACAATGATAATATACATGTATGTGACCCAATTTGGGAAAACCACACTAAGCTCATGGCACATTTTCATTTTGAACAAATGCTTACCTTCAAACACTCGCTATATGGCCATTTGGAAGCCAATGAAATTTGGTATCCAGGAAGACCAGTTAATGCTCCTCCTACATGTAGATACCACATTTAGTTTATTTCCTGTAAGGCAAAGCAAAGCCATGGCAGAATAGCGAGTGTTTGAAGGTAAGCATTTGTTCAAAATGATAATTTTATTGTGCCATAAGTAATACATGTAGTTAAACCACCCCTTTGAGTGCATTAAGAAAATTACAGTACGAGACAAGCATACAGGACGAGCAAAGTGAGTACTGCATGCTTGTCGAGACCACACCTCGAGTGTGTAATTTTCGTAATGCACCAGAGTAAGCAGGCGCTTTAAATGATCTATACTGATGTGTGGATGTATCAATGTACTCGACAGACTGTTGTTGGAGCAGCTTCGATCGTTAGTAGAGGTGAGCAAAGTGTGCAGTAAGACTAGTGATTTAATGTTCAATCATGTGATGCAATATCTGCACTCTGATTGGCCACAGGTCACATGATCAGCATAAGTGTGGTTTTCCCAAACGAAACTTAAATAAACTAATATCAGGTACTGTATGTGACACAAATCTCACCTGCTTCATTATTCCAGCAATAAGCAGTATAATGACCACATGAAAATCCAGCTCCATGATGAACAATAACGCTAGCTAAATCATATACTAGGTCATTAGTAGATTCAAATATATTTAGATCAGTTATGACACCCACACCATCTGTTTCCATAGCGATATTAGTGGGTGTGGTACAGAAAGGTTGTAAGTTCATTTCCATTGGAAATATTACATGTGAAGTGATTTTTTGCCAAGTTCTTCCACAAAATCTATTAAAAGAACAGGAAATTAAATAACAATAATATCTGTTCAGATTAATACACAATATATATACCAGGGATGTTGTAATTACATTTGCAAATGTAATCATTACAACTCAATTACTTTGTGAAATTTCTTGTAATGATTACAATTGCAATTACTAATTGATTTTAGTGGCAAAAATTGTAATCATTCCTTTTAAAATGTAATCAATTACTAATTACAATTACAAAAAAAGATTTACAATGTAGAATTCTAGGTCATGTGTTCATTAACATTTAGGTTCTCAAAGTTATGTGGCAGCAAACACTTCACATGGTGATAAAATTAACATTTTCAGTGAGCACAACTGACTTGTAAGCACATAACAAACAAATCAATTACAATTACAATATTTAAATTACAATTAACAATTACTTCACCTTAAAATATGTCAATTTCAACTACCATTACAATTACTTGGGGAAAAGTAATTAATTGTATTTAATTACAATTACTAATTATAACATCCCTGATATACACTATAGCTAAAATCAGTTTACACTACTATACTGCAGAGCTGCATTTAAAAAATTAATTATGTTGAGGGATAAAAAAGAATGGGGGAAGGATAATTATGTGCAGATGATGCAGGTAAAGATTATTGGTCATACTGAAATAATATATGAACATCATTTTAATGTCATGTCATGGTAAAAGTGAATGAGCTTTATAATTGCTAATGTGTCATAGAAATGGGTCTTATACAGGTGTATACATGTATATGTAATTAATAAAAGGGCCTAGCTTATTTGGTTTTAAAATTTACATGTACCTGTATCTGTATTTGTAATTGGATGAGGCATCTAATAAAGTTAGAAAGAGAGTGTCTGTTTTTCTGTGGACTTCATTTGCTCATATAACAACTACATGTATAGGATGGTTAATCCTAACCAACTTCTTTATCAAAGTATTGACTGTTATATATTTCATGACTACTCTTATAATTATAGCCTTCTTGTATTGTTAATGACAGGAGCCCATTAGAAGATGGAGTGTGTAACTGCCTATGCTATGAAAATCAAACAAGACCCTTTTATAGTACATGTACTTATAATTAGTAAACTGAACAAAAGTACTATACATTTTGTACATGTAACTATATCGTTATTCGATACATGTAGATGTATATCTATTAATGTTGTTTAAGTTATGGCTATAATCTAATACATGTAATGATGTTGTTTTAGTAAGGCACTGTGACTTGTAACTAAACAGAATTAAAAATGGCTAATAATGGAACATTTAGTTAGTTAACTAAATTCTTTTAGTAAGCTTATTATTATTTTAGTGTATGTATAGGATATACATGTAGCCCTGGTTGGAGGCAGTTATGGGCATATAACACCCGCGAGATAATTGGACGAGGTCGTAGCCCGAGACAATTATCTCACATTTGTTATATGCCCATACTGCCTCCAAACAGGGCTATATGTATTTTATACCATGGTAACACAAAAGTATACAATTAAATCACATTTGACATCACTGTTGTCCAGTAGAGTACTATCCCAATTACCGTTTACTGTAAAAATACAATTTGATGATTTAGTGGCTAGACACTATGTCTACAGGCATGATATGGGTTCGTGGTACATCAAAGGTTACCATGGTGATCGCCCACACACCGTGGTAGAAATTCAGTTACAGTATGTAAAGTAAAGTTGATGTTGATAATAATAGGTGTACATACATACATGTACATAGTCTATAGAGTACATGTACATGTACATGACTAATTACAAACAAAATACTATTACTATTATCTGTATATTGTCAGTATAATTACAACTTACATAAATAACAAAAATATATGTACATGTACATGTATATTTACATAAATACATGTAAATTCACTCAGTGTTGGTACAGCTGGAGTTAAGACTACTCCTAATGTTTTTGCCTATTACCACTATGTTCTTCAGTCCACCCTCACAATTTTTACATACATGTACATGTACATGTAACACACAGAAACCGAATAATAATAGTAATAATAATAGTCAATTGAAGTACATGTACATTTATAGTATATAAACTTAATAATGTGAGGTACATGTACTGTACATTGTAGTTAATTAACTAAACAGTTTTATGCTTACTAAATGGTTTTAGTTTCAATAGACTCGCTAAAAGTGTCCATTGTTGGCCAATTTCATTAGTTAGTTGATTAGTTCAGTAGAGTCATTAATATTAGACTTACCAAAAGGGTTTGAATTTCCATTTCACTTAGTTATAGTTATAATTAGTTACAGTTTCATTCCACATGTAAAACACAAACCTTGCTTTTTGAATTTCTTTGGCGCTGGATCGTTGCTACCTGTTGCAATCCAGTTGCCATTATACTTTCTGAACTGAGCATGTGCACATGTGTAATTTAGTCATAATACCTTAATAAAATGGGTTTTAGTTATATTATAGTTACGTACATGCATAACTAAAACAACATTAACATATACATGTAATTATATGTAGTATAATGTACATGTACATGTACACATGTATACCTAAATCTCTTGAGATGTAGTCTCAATACTTCAGGAGGATTTACAATACTGAACTGTTTAGTAGCTGTCTGTTTAAATGTTGGACAATGATCACATGTATATATCTCATCCTCTAAATCTTCCACTGATGTGAACAGATTTAAAATATCTACAAAAATGAATTTGATGTACATTGTAATGTACATGTACATGTACATACATAGTGTTGTTTTAGTACATGTATATGAAATATAATAACCAATTTACAATGTACACATGTACATGTAGTTATACATGTACACGTACATATATAGTATAATATTATGTCAATAAAAAGTCACCATACAGTAACATTAATTACCTTAGTTCTATTGTCGGTATAGTACATGTATAGTAATTACTGTGTCACTACTGTGGTGTTGAATTGACAAGTACATGTACATGTATATCATTTACATTGTTGGAAATCAAACTACTTGTAAAACGTTGTAATTACTGTATGACCTCAAATAGAATGAATCAATATGTAATAATGATAATAATTATGTATACATTAATGTGACATGAATATTGATGACAAAACATTCTGTATACACAACAGGTTTTATGCATGGTTTTTGTTAGGGAGAGAAGCACACTGCTCCTGAGTGTATGGGGTGTGGGTGTGCTCCCCGCATACATGTATATATTTTAAAATTTAGGCCCTCTATTGTGTTTCTGGGACACAAGTAGGATCTGTATGGTGACATTTTATTGACATAATTACACTGTAGTTGTTACATTTATAGTTACATGTAGTTTCTTACAAACGCGTGTCGAATCATTGAGCCAACTACCGAACATTTTTACCTACATTGTATTTTCATCACTCTTGTCCTGCTCCCCATATACTTTGTGTACAGTTCAGTTTTAATTTACAAGACATTCAGCATTAATTATTAGACAATATCCTGCATGACTGGATGTTTCCACACCACTGTTCTCACAATACTGTATACTGTACACTTACATGTATAACTTGGCTGATAAGCTCATATGGTGCACAAAGAGCTTCTTATCCATTCTCTCTTTGGGAAAGTAGGCACAGTTAATTATGATTATATTGTCACTAACGGCATTAACTCTTGTTAATTGGCTCAAGATACATTGTATATTCTCAATGGAACACACACACTAACCATTGTTGAGCCAATTTGGCCCATGCTTCAAAACATATCAAAAACTCTGCCTCAGAGGAAGAGATTTTCAAAGCAGCTGAAGGTACATGTATAGTGCTGAGAGTATTTGAGTGCATTCAACTACATGTACATGTATGCAGTATGCACTGTGTAAGTTTTCATACAGCACTGCATGTATAGTATAGAAAATACAGTACTGTAGGTACCTCTGATCACATCCAAACATCACGCATCATACTTTAAAGGTTTTTAAGTGAATCTATTTCATGTACCTTTCAAATTACATGGTATATTTGATGATTTTCTTCCAGTACTACTTTGTGTATTATTTGTATTAGATTGATATCTGAAAATAATAATTACACATATCATAACATTTGAATTGGATAATTAGATACATACAATGTACATGTACATGTATAAATGTAAATGTATAGCCTAAGAGACACTAGGCTGTCCTAAATTTTTTGGTGGGCAAGCAGGGCCATTCCTATGATTGCTTATGGTTAATTAATGGATGTGGTATGTGATGGAATACATGTTCCCAGCTCTACAGACCAACAGGAAGATAGCTGCTTGTAGTTTATGTAGAAGCTGGAACTAATATCTGCTCTAGCTGTAATGTATTCCTAAAGTTCTACAAGAAAGTAAGACAACTAGATTATCCTCATTAGGCTGTTGTGTTTCAGGCATGAGAAAGTCATACAGATACCATACATCTTGTTAATGAATGCTTTCAGTGTGTATTCATGTAAATTGTAGTTAAGGAAGTTACATCATTCAAGGATATTGTAAGTACAGGAATGTGTGTTTGAACTACAGACCAGCAGGAAACTGCAACTACATGTAATACACAATGTACTAATAGCTATTTAATATAACAGTATAAAGATGATGCAAGAATCTTTAACAAGTAAGTATAATAAGTTGTTGAGTTTCAGACACGAGGAAGTCATCATTTAGGACCTTTGAAGGAGTACTTCAGTTTCATCAAAGATCTGTGCCTTCTATCCAACAAGGTAGTTTCGAAGCCTCAGTGTTCTGCCCACACTGGTCGGCTCTAACCATGACTCACATGACTTAACCACCACTCAGATGAATTAACCACCTCTCAGATAATACTACTGAGACAGAATTAAGTATATACCGGATAAACAGCACTAAATGCAAGTTAGAATCCAACCACCGCTCTAAATCTTCTGAGAAGAACACTGCAGGCACAGGTACATGTACAGGTACGTAAGTTTGGGCATTGCCTGGAGACTTCTAACACTGGCTTTACATCAATGGCTTTCTTAACAACCCTCCTACATGTACATGCACATGTATCATATACACATGTACATGTATCATGTACACACGTGTATGTGAGAGTCATAAAGCTCACGTAATAAGATTTATAAATTAATTATACAATGTACACCTGTAGAGGTATTATATTGTACCTGTCTGGAAATTCAAGTGATAAGTCCCAAAATGGTTCTCTAGTAATAGACTGATGTCCACATTTATTATAAGTTATCTATTGATATAAAACATATAGAACGAGATATTATACTATATAAATAACAAATATAAACAAAATATACACGTAAATAGCATCTGATTTTTGTGAATTTACTGCTACATGTACATGTACATGTGTATATTGGAAAAAAATGCTTCATTATTTGTTACTGGTTTTCACTTGTTCTGTCACATATACTGTTACATTTATACATTAGTGTTGTTTTAGTTTGACAATAACAACCTTTTTCAGGGTTTTAGTGTTAATTAACCGTGACCGTTATTGGCCAAATTTCAAACTTACCTACATGTACGTACATGTAGTTATTACAGTAGACCTGTAATTTATAGTAAAAAGTCACAATGTCTTACTAAAAGGGTTTTAGTTATACATGTACATGTACTTATAGTTAACTAAAACAACATGTACGTATACTTACATGTATACGTATGTACATGTACAATAATTCTTTAAACAGTTGCTTCTTCACAAAGTTATTGCTAAAATTCAATGCAAACTTGGATAATTACATGTACATATGCGCATTATGAAAACCAGGAGTTGTGAAATGTTTATCGTCAAATTGCTAGATTATCAGTGCATTTTAGTCATCATTGTAGTCATAGTTATTACAGTTTGACATCTTATTATAAACGTACTGTACTGGATAAAGTCCCTTGAAATAAACTAGGAATGATTTCTCTTGCTGCGACAATATCTCTTGATGGATGAGATATATTGATGGTGACTTCTGATGGACATTGTAAGAGTTCTGAATGTAAACGATCCAATAGCTCACTGGAGAAAGAGAGAGAGAGAGAGAGAGAGAGAGAGAGAGAGAGAGAGAGAGAGAGAGAGAGAGAGAGAGAGAAAGAGAAAGAGAGATATAGAGAAGGAGACAGAGAGAGAGAGACAGAGAGAGAGACAGAGAGACAGAGACAGAGAGAGAGACAGAGAGAAACCAAAAAGAGAGAGAGGGAGGGAGGGAGGGAGGGAGAGGGAAAGAAAGAGAGAGAAGAGAGAGAGAGAGAGAGAGAGAGAGAGAGAGAGAGAGAGAGTACATGTACATGTACATTGTGTATTCACTTACATGTACATTGTGTACATGTACACTCATGCATATACGTACATGTATACAAGAAAAATAACAGGACCCGAAATTAAACAAACCACTTCCATATAACCCTACATAAGTACTTACACTGCTACATGTATAAAACAAAATACAAAGATCTGTACTTATGTAGGGTTATATGGAAGTGGTTTGTTTAATTTCGGGTCCTGTTAGCTTCCCAACCTTGTTTGCATGCTTTTTGGGTTTTGGCATCCCTACATCTTCTTTCACTTTTATTGAAAAATTGTTTTTTCACTATTCTTGTTTCCATTTTTTTTTTTGAATATTTTTTTGTAGATTACATAAATAAATTATCATGAATCATACATAATTATATTCATTAAAATTTGTTCATCAATGAAGGTCAGTCTTTTGTATATATCACTTTTTTATGTATTCTTTTTTACTTACAGATGATGTCTATTCTCTATTTCACTTACAGTACTGTCTGCAGTCCTAGTGTCTGTCACTGTGTCAACCATTCAGTATTCCAATGCTTATCATAGTATATAATATTATAATACAATGGTTATAATTATTATATTCATTATTATAAGAATGTATTTGCTCACAAACGTTATTACTATGCTTATAATTCCAACACTTCCACCTTTTCAGCTTCCATGTTCTGATTATACAATTGCGCATGCGTAATTAAATTCCACTTAGGTAAATGGCATCCAATTCGAGATTAAATCTTTGTAGTCGTTGAGACTGTCTTCTTTCATTGTATCTGACGATATCATCTCCATACTTTAAGACCAGAATTTTACTATAAATGTGACTGGAATGGTGCTAGAATCATTGTGATATTTCAACAAACAAAATAATGATTTGTCTGAAAAAATAAAAATAAAAATAAAAATAATATGATGAAGATTTTGCCAGTTTTGTCACTCGCCGGTTCTCTACCTTAACGACAATCTTTGGCCATCTAGATGGTGTTGGTAGTCATAAAAACACTAGATATGAACAGACATGTGTGTATTAAAACGTATCTGTATATATTACCAGAGATTTCAGCTCATGACTTGCAATTGAAATGTATGGGCGGCCATTTTTTTCAGTGCCATCCCTACATAGAGAGTACTACCGTACTCTCTGATACATGTACATGTACCCTGTACATGTATATTTCACGTGTACAGTAAGCCCTTTGTGGCTGTGTTTTATGAATTTTTTTTAAGCCATTATGGCTGCTTGTTGTTTTTTAACTGTTTCTACGCTAGGCAAATGAATTATCATGTACATGTACACATACATGTACAGGCATGCACATAACACATACATGTAGACCAAACACATGCATGAAATAATTAAGTACACCAACACACACACGCAAACACACACACAAACACACACACACACCAAAGAAACTCTTGAGCATCTTGCTGACAATACCCTCTAAAAGTTGGAATATGATGCCATATTGCTGTCAGTACAGTATGAGGTGTGACCACAGCCCATTTACCTGACCACATTACTCTCATTAGTCTATGAATTTCTTCACATAGAGAACCAAGTTCTGAATGATAAAAATTATATGCAGATAATTCATCAATGACTTTCAATTTCAAAAATCTATTGACTATATACAGTAGAAGTCAATTAAAAGTTAATGTTTCATCTTTGTAGTACGACTGTAGTACGAAACAGATCATATCGTTCTGTTAACATTGAGTAAAAACGGTTCCTTTGCATTTAAACATTTAATTAACGTTTGTTATTAATTATTTCTAAAATGTGGGCGTGGCTAATGATCCAAACAGCCAACATTTTACTGTTAGATTCTCTCCAACTTGACGGTCAATTTTTCCATTGTATAAACTGTTCCGTATACCGTTTAAACTGAATTTTGTCCAAGATTTTGCGTAAGTACTATGGAAAGTTGAACGTGCGTCAGTCAGGTACATTGTACAGACACATGCAGACACATTGTACATGTACATGTATGTATATATGATCATGTGACATTGTGTGTGTGTGTGTGCTTGTACATGTACAGTATATCTGAATTCTGTACTAACCTTCTTCACTGACAGAAGTGACCATACCTCTAGTTCTACCTCCTGATCCACCACTTAGTCCAGTTACACTTTGTAGTCTTCTTATTCCAGTAGGTAAAACAGGTTTAGTTGATATATGCTATGAATATAAATTGTCATGTTAGGCACTTTGAAATCATAATTTTCAAATGATTACATTTCAAAATTCAGTCATTTGTATACAGTAATGTAACTATACATTTTGGTACCTACATGTACATGTATGGAGCAGTTATTGCAACTTGGAGAGATTACTGTGCTGTGCTGTATGTGCATTACCATGTGTACATTTACTCATGAAGTTCATGGTAATAGGTATATAATACATGTACATGTACATGTACAGTGTACATACACCATGTACGTATGTACATGTACTTGTATTTGTACATGTACCTGTACAGTGTACATACACTATGTACGTACGTACCTGTATATGTACATGTATATGGACATGTATATGTACATGTACATGTACTGAAGATAATTTAATGTCCAATATACTATACATGTACATGTACGTATATGTTTAACTCAGAATAGATAGAATACCTGTACATGTACATACATGTACATGTGTACATGTATGTACATGTACATGTACATGCACATGTAATAATTTATTTTCTTACTTGAAAACATTCGACGGTAGTTTGTCTACTGAACATTACTGAATTACCAGAATCTGAACGAGATAGAGAAGATACTGATACTGGGTCTGATGTGTTTGAATCACATTGACCCATTTGTCGAAATGTCTCACGAAGAAAATGTAAGTGACTGTGTGAGAATACAATGAATCGATCAATATACATGTACATATGTAATAAAGTACATGTATATTTATATTAACAGATTCTGACAGGTACAATTACTACATATACATGTACGTACCTGTTATTATATACTACATGTATCACTGTACTTCCATTGACTACATGTACAGTGTACATTGTGAATGAAACAAATGTACTACATAATCATTCACACATTACATCGTGAGTGAAGTACACAGAACATTGAATGTACTACACATTATTGCTATCACATACAAATGGTGGAATGACAAGCGATTGTCCCTTTTAGAAAATTATATGACTTACAATGTATATAGGATGAATACTACTGTGAAGTAGTATTCATCCTATACTGTACAACTACGTACACATCACCTAACATCTTCCCTTAAAATCTTGCTCAAAC
The DNA here is from genome assembly GCA_947044365.1 of Petrosia ficiformis. Taxonomy (NCBI): domain Eukaryota; kingdom Metazoa; phylum Porifera; class Demospongiae; order Haplosclerida; family Petrosiidae; genus Petrosia; species Petrosia ficiformis. The sequence goes on from OX345636.1 coordinate 5,944,045, forward strand.
ACTCCCATTTAATCCATCATGATTCCACACTTTTGTACAGGAAGTTGGTATCTACATGTAAGCT